>OZ020490.1:19192634-19792634 GCA_963971405.1 Psococerastis gibbosa
TTGAAATAGGTGGCATGGTGGAAAAAACATGATTCAATACACGTTTACTTACTTACTTACTTATTTAGAAAGAAAATATTTTCAGATTGGCCGACATACATAGATAATGGATCAGTCTAATTAGCTATCAGCACAACATGTATAACTCCTCAGAACTACTACATAGGAACAGACCTACAACAAATCCCAAAATCTCCATTACGCAAACACGGATCAATGTACAATACAAGCGGCAGGACCTAAATATCCCTCAGCCCCCGCCCCCCCCCCCCCCCACACCCAACACACTCCTCCGGCCCTTAGGGAGAAACTGGACAGATGGTCAGGGAGAAGGGAGGGGGGGTTGTATTAACGCAATTACATCGGACAGCTGTCTGCGCTATAAGACCGGCATTGATATAAAACCTGGACGAACGCATGTCAGGGGACCCATAAACCTATTTTGCTAGTCTACACTCGATTTCGCAGGCGCTGTTTTCTCATACCTTTTCTAGCAACTTTCACCATATTTCGTCTCTATGCTCAGCTGGATAAAAAAAAAATGGTCAATTGTGTTTTTGGATTCGATTCTAATCCTTTAGAATTGTTGTTACGACACGGTGAAATATAGCAGCTTGCCGGCGTTAGGCCATCTAACAAGCTACCCCACGACCTGAAAAGACGGGACAGCGCTCTCAAAAGCCAAGTGAAACGTCTCCTCATGAGATGCTGCCCTTATTCCTTCAATTAATTTTTTGTAGCTAATCTACCCCTCTGCGAACATCTTTTAGGTAATAACCACTTCTGCCAATGATCAACATTATAGTCCAGTCAAGTTGAATTCACCAGAACAGAGCCTATTCAAAACTATAGCAAACCTGATAGTGTACACATCGTTGGCAGGACAAAATGGTGAGACATAGTAACGAGGTGAGACTGCCAGTCAGTCTAAGAGCGTGTTGAGTCCTAGTCACCTCAAAATTAATCGTGTGACTTTACTATGTTCCCCAAGTGGTTCGGAATTCACTATAATCAGGAGGTCCACCCTGTCAGTCAACTTCCCTTCTCCTTGAGACGAAGGAGTCTGCCCTTAGGGTGCCTCAAGTTAACAAACAGACTCAGTCCTCCCCTCCCCCAGGCTGACAGGGTTGCTTTAAGTAGAAATGCTGAAAGCAGGCGTTGGAAAACAAACAAATTTTCCAACTAATTAGCAGTGCCACTCTCATAGAGCAAATTTTACAATGTAGCCAGTTAAAAATCTAAATTGTAATTAAAATGTTAAAAAAATAATAATAATAAAAATTACGAAAACATTGATTTTCTTAATGGAAATTAGGAAAGCCCCTGAAATGAAGGTTGTCAGTAGATACCATTGAAAATGATTCAATTCTATGACAGCAGATGTGTTATTTTGTACATATTATCGGTTCTTCAGTAGTTACGCTCAAATATTCACATATGCTACATCTAAAGTCTCAGCAGAAACCCCAGGCTCCGGACCGCAGTGCTATGTTCTTGACACATTTCTGCAAGTTTATGCAAGAGCTGGCCATTCGAGGTTGCGGTTTTGAAACGGACATGTACTTCTGCATGAGTAAGGCCTGAATAGCAAATGAAAAGACACAGCAAGTGTACAAACAATGTCCCAGTGAGGTAGTAGATCATAGGTTCAAGTCCTGCTCTGACAATTTTTGCCTTGATTTCATTTTTGGAACAAAAAAATGTTTAGAAAGCGTTAGTGTTAGCGTTAAGAAGCGGTGCGTATTGTTCAGATTGGCCTCTTGACGACATATATAAATTAAGATACTATCGATAAACTGGATTGGAGAGCAAATTGGGGTTAGAAACGTTTCAATATTAGAGAGACTGCAAAGATGTCTGAAGGTAAACAAAAGATTAACCAAAGTGAAAGAGATGAATTGATTGCCTTCTCGTATATGATGAGGATTTTATCTTTCCATCTTTATTGATAAATTGAGGTTTACACTGTGAGATACCTTCATTTTTTAGAGAAGGTTAGGTTATAACTTATAATAAAACCTTTATAGAGACCCTACAGAAACTTATGGACAGTCCAAGGAGAAATCCTAGTCCCATAAACGAATTTAATTATATTTATTCGACCAAAGAAATATTTGGAACGTCTAGGCGGCTATTCCACTATTTCAAATTTGATTTGAGAATTTTGTTTTAAGGAGACTATTTTGTAGATACTTAACTTATCTATTGTAAATTACGGTAAGTTATAATATGGTAGCAGACTCTTTTTAATCACATTTGACGTCTGCTACCATATTATAACATAATGAGGTTCTGTAGGGACAGTTTTGGTCACTAGGTTCGCTGACGACAAACCGATATCCATATTATTCAAAATGGCCGCCGTTTGCATGTGAAAACTAAGCTCTTAGCATCTAATTAATTCTTTTAATATTTTTTACAATATTTCTACTATGCCTGGACCTTATTGCGCTGCATATAATTTAATATATATATTCTCCATGATTTATAGAAAAATATCACTTTAAAATAATACGTAATTAAAAATCATTTTAAAATAGTATTGAGGCTTATGGAAAAATCAACACGTTGATATTATTGCAACTGGTGCTGCCATCTACAAAATGACGGAGTTCTTGCGCAGGTAAATCCAACAGGGATGCTATACATGGAGTCAATGTAGACGTCATCGGACAACTATTGGTTGCTGCTTATGTTTTGCTTATGTAACTTTCGGACAAAAAAATTAACGGTGATCATGTGACGTCACTACGCAAGTACTCCAATAAAATCGACAAGTGGAATAGCCGCCTTATGTTGAACTACAGATTTGAATCGAATTTAGGTATTGCACTTTCCAATTTTTCTTAGACCCAGCATATTTATTGGACCGAATATTTACAATAAATTCCTCGATTTTGCACTAGAAGCAATGCCTGACCAAACAATACTTAAATACCATATAGGCTACACTTATAGTCACTAGGAACCCCCGGGTCCGCCCACTTTACATTATCTTTCGGAAAATGCAGCATGTGTGGGTCAAACTTTCGGACTAAAATCAGAACCCGCACCACTATACTCTATACAATGTGTCCTGACACTTTTCCATCTTTCTTCTGCCCGAGGTGTTCTGCAGTATTCTCCTCAGCCCTCGGCCATCTCGCATGAGTGGCACGTGTTCTGACCACATGACACAAGCCTTCTTGACTTCCAAAGGTATAGAGCCCCGCATTCCAGCCAATGCGACACTCTCCGTGTTCGCATTCTGACCCATTTATTCAGCAATGAATCTTGCGCTCCTAACGATTCCAACCAATTCCAACAGCACAACCAATACAGTTTCAAAAATTATGTGTGCAAAGGCAATACAATTGTCCTCAGCAGACAAAGCTAAGCAGCAAAAGATAACATCTCCAGAAGGAAAAGGCCTCTCGTACAACCACAACGTCATATCTACCAGTCTTCCACTGTGCCATATCAATCAATTACATCTTTCACTCTTTTTTCTCTTCTGCCTCCATAAAGCTGATGAATGTCCGTGTTTATTGCCAGCGTTTTCTTCTTTATTCTCGCAAATTCTTCATTGTTAGCTTAAATTACATTTTCACGGAGAAGGTAATGCCTTGAATCTTTTATTATGAAATGGAAGCTTTGCTGCCGTTTTAAATTTCTTATGTAGTTCTTTTCATTCCCCCTTTTGCTGTTGAATATAGAACAGTAGCTACGTTAACTAGTATTAGATTCTGCCGTTAAATTGGGAGTGGCTACATTAGTTTTTACTCAGAACAATCCAGTGAACTTGTTTTTGCATTATTCAATGTTTCTGTATAAAACCTACAACTACAAAACCTCTTTAGCTGCGTCCAAGTCATACCTTAAAGCAAGGCCATGCCCAGGTTTCGATTTCGGGGGGGGGGGGGGGTTTACGTAGTTTATTAATGAAAGTTCATTCTATCCAGTGTTCAAACTCAAATAAATTTATTTCAATTCTTCAAACAATACAGGTTTACATAAAAAAATTATTTCAGGGGGGGGGCAGTGTGTATAGCTACGAAGCGGAAAAATTGACGTGTGAACTCGGTTCCAAACAATACTAACACAGGTTTGGCGTGGAATTTCATTATAAAGAACCGGTCCGAGTTTACTCGAACATGTTGGTATTTACTGTTTTAGCCGCCATGTTCTTGGCCGCGCCCACCATTTTATGATGCTTTGTTGTGCTTTGTTCATTACAACGTTTTTGTCTTCTCGGGACCTAGGTGTTGAATTTACTTACTTCATACCACCTTTCCGATAGGTTATGGGCCCAGGAAGAGCTTATGGACTGTTCTTCAGGTTGATTAATCATGAAGATCATGCGCGCCGACTTCATATAGAATGGTAAGGCACGTGCCTTACCACTTTGGAAAGTGGTAAGGCAGTGCCTTACCACTTTTCAAAGTAATATTAGGAATTTTTGTTGCAATTTTTTCTTATTTTTTAAAGTAGCATTAAGTTCAGATAAAAATAAAATTTAATATTAAAACAAGAAATAGAATAAAGTTAATGAAAATTCAAAATTGGCGCAAATTTGCGGCCCCGACGAGAGAGTGGCTGTAACAACCAATCAGGGCACGAAATTTTAAATTGGCGGTCGCGGCCATGTTTGTAAATTTGTAAATTGTAATGTGTTTACGCTTATACATACAGTAAGTGTAGCTTATGATTGTTAAGTTCAATATTTTATTTTATTTTCCTCTCCAAACTGAATCTTTTGGTTTAATTGATATTAAGACTTCTCTTCCCTATGTTCTTCCATTGTTGTGTTCACTTTTCAACGTTCACAAACTGATAGAAAGTTCTCAAATCTAGTTCACACAAGAACAGGTAAGCACCAATTTACATTAACTTCTTGTTTTAATTTTATTACTCATACATTAGCCTATTGTACTGTACCTACTAATGCCGTATGTTACTTAATCCCTAATAAACTACATTGACAAAGTGAATTTCGGAATTTAAGTTAGTAGTAAGTAGCTGAATTTTCTTTGGTTGGCCTAGAACTAAACAGGTTCCGACTTATGTATAGATTTTAGACGTGTAGGCCTACTTACCTACCTTGCAGTTACGGTCGGTCACGGCAAAAAAATATATATAGAGAATTATCATGATTAGAAAATATTGTAGAACTGCAATAAATGTACTTCGTGATATTTTTACATGACTGTCACGTACATGGTACTTTCGAATTTATGTAGTAAGGCCGACACGTGATCGTAAAAGTAGGTTTAAAAATTAATGAAATTAAAATTTGGAAGTGAAAACTGGGCAAAATGCCAAAATAATATACCTATATGGTTAATATATTTTATTTTTCCCCTTTTAAACTTACATTTTAAATTCACAAGTTTGCTTGTTTTTTGTTCTAGTGGGTCTGTAAGCATGGATATCAGAAAATTTTTCAAAGAAAAGTCTACACCCATGGTGACGGAACCTTCTACATCAGCAGCAACTACAATTCTCGGAAGGGCGGAATCTGCGGGGTCAGGTAGGTAATCAATTAATGGAAATGTGTCAACATTTATTGACTGTTAAAAAAAGGGGAAATTACTACATATATGAACTATTTTTTAACGTCCAGTTTAAGGTATACATGGAAATAATATGCTTGCCATTAATTAAATGGGAGATTTATAGGGAAGAATCAATAGTGTAGTCTAAAAAGCTGGTCGTGATATAGCAGGATAGCAGATAGCTTTAGCCAGGACCTCGTAATGACACGTTACATACAGTTTAAAATTGTTTGGGGCTGGGTGGACCCATACCTCTGAAATCTGAACCTCCTCCGAAATATAGTCATGACTACGGCCAATCGTAGCAGTTAACCCTATTGCACAGTTATTTCTCCAGTTACAATTTTAAGCACTTTTTGGTCAAGAAGCCTCGATGAGATATGTGTTAAAAGAACATAATATATCTGCAATATATATTTTTTTTTATTCAACAGGCCCAGGAACTGCCTTAACGCAAGCTACGATTCCAAATTCTTCTTCGGGAAATAAGAATGCTGTTAAGCGAAGGGGATTCAATAAATCATGGCTTCAAACGTACCCTTGGATGGAGTATTCCCGAGGACTAGTGTTTTGCAAAATATGTAAGGAAGCTGAAAGTAATGGGCTGTTAATTTTATGTAAACTGAAGGAGGAGACTTTCACAAAAAAAGGATTCAGCTACTGGAAAAATGCTACAGCAACTTTTCGAAAGCACGAAAATAGTGGTTCGCATAGAGAAAGCGTTCTTAAAACGGGGAAAAACGTAAATGTATCCACACTTCTAAATGAGAATTTGAACAACGAGATGAGGAGTGCCCGTTCAGCGTTATTATGCCTCTTCTCTTCTTTGAGATTTCTTTGTCGGCAAGGGTTGGCCATCCGCGGCCATGAAGACGTTTCTTCAAATTTCTGGCAACTGGTCAATTTGAGAAAAGATGATTGCCCGGAAATGCAAAAGTGGTTAGGCCATAAAGCTAAAAAATACACCTGGATGTCTCACGATATTCAAAACGAGATAGTGGAAATGTTGAGCCGCTCTGTTTTGGAGAATGTTGTACAAGGGGCAATGAATAGAGGCTATTTTAGCATTATGGTGGACGAGACTACAGACATATCAGTTCATGAGCAAGTAACGTTTTGTTTGCGAACAGTGGATGACAATATGGATATTTTTGAGGACTTCGTAGGCTTGTATGCGGCTCCGAATACCACGGCACAAACTCTTTTTGAGATAGTCAAAGACATTTTTCTTCGATTAGGGTTGCCATTTTCCAAGCTTAGGGGTCAGTGCTATGATGGGGCTTCTCAAATGCGAGGGGAATTCAATGGATTGCAAAAACTTGTTGCTGATTTACAACCACAAGCGATGTATGTACATTGTGCCGCTCATAATCTTAATTTAGCTGTAGAAGATAGCTTAAAGCACCTCCCTTGTATGAGAGACATTATGAATTTAGCCAAAGACCTAATCAATACTATCAGAGAATCACCAAAGCGTATGGAAATGTTTAAAAATATCCCAGATCCAGGTAATGCCAAACCTATCAAAACTCTACGTCCCCTATGTCCTACAAGATGGACGATGAGAGCTTCAAGTATCAACAAAATTTTAAAGCATTATGAAAAAATCGCAATTTTTTTCGAAGAGTTTTCCGAAAATGATACGTCAGACGCAGCTGCGAAGTGCTCGGGATATCTCCACCAAATGGAGTCATTTAAAACATTTTTTCATCTTTTGTTGTACAGCAAAATAATGACTCCACTTGAAGAAGTTAACGCACAAATACAATCGCCCCATATCGGCGCGGCAGAAATTAAGGCGAAGATTGATTTTCTCATAGCCATTATGACGGCAAGGCGTGAGGAGTATAAGAAATTCTGGGATCAGTGCCTGGAGGAGACAGAAAGGATGAAGTTCGTCGGCAATCCCGAACTCCCTAGGCAACGGCGTATTCCAAAAAAATTGGAAAGTTGTGGTGGTGCAGGACAAGGACACGAATTTACAGGAGCAGAGAATTACTTCAAGCAGATGTACATAGAGGTATGCGACACAGTTTTGATGTGCTTAAGGAGGCGCTTTGAGACATCCTCCCTTAATACTGTTGTTGCTGTGGAAGAAGAGCTTGCATCTTTTGTGGCCCAAGGCATTTCCTCGTTGGAAAATGCACAAAAGTTTTTTTGTAATGACATAGACATTGGAAGACTCTCCCTACATCTGTCAATGCTACATGATATTTCTAAGCAACGGAAGATCTCACTCACCACGATGCGTGACGTAAGAAAATTTCTCGTAGAAGAAGGAAGTATAAAAGATCTAGTTGAGGAAGTGACAAAGAGCATTAAAATCCTCCGGACCATTCCAGTGACGACAGCAACCGCTGAACGGTCGTTCAGCTCACTTCGACGTCTGAAAACGTATCTTCGGTCCACTATGGGGCAGGCTAGGCTGAATCATCTAGCTGTCTTAAATGCGCACCAATTGGAACTAGATGCATTAGACTTAAGACCCATTGTAAATGACTTTATAAAAAAAAATCAAGTGAGGAAAGCAACGTTCGCTTTATTTTAAATTCGTTTATAGTCTATTTACATATAGGCCTACTGTATTTGCAATGCAGCACAATTTGCAAATAATGTGTTAAGAGGATATAGCACGTAGACACGTCGTCACCACAAATTCCAACACATTTTACTTTTTGATTCCTTTTATATGAAAGATATCAAAACCCTGTTGCTACCGTGTATGTATTATTGCTCAAGGCATAGTAGTGTAATGAAATTTTTAATTTTCGATCAATACAATAGTTTTTTATATAAAGAGAGACTCGTCAGAACTTCAGCGAATTTCTGACGAGTCTCACTTTATATAAAAAACTATAGATCTAAAATTAAAAATTTCATAACACTACGATGCCTTGAGGAATAATACATACACGGTAGCAACAGGGTTTTGATATCTTTCATATAAAAGGAATAAAAAAATAAAATGTGTTGGAATTTGTGGTGACCACGTGTCTACGTACTATATCCTCTTAATGTATTTATGTATTCATTTAAAAAATGTAATCGCATTGCCTTTCAACTACAGTTACAAAATGTTACCGTATTCATATTTCATAGTCATTAAAGAAATTGAAAAATGACATGTACTTAACTACTTATACTTTGGACAATATACAGTACTGTAATGCACAGTAATTAAGCCATTGTACGTTGACTGTGTTTTTCTTAATAATTCCCGGCTATATTTAAGTTATACTATATAATATAAAGGTTTTACCGTGCCACGGTGCCTTACCACTATTTTGCACAAGTCGGCGCGCATGATGAAGATTGAAGATTGACATGGGAGAACTGTGGTATGTGTACCTTGGCTGTGATCTGTGACCTGTTTTGGTTAGGAATCTAAACCGTCAACGCCAAGCCCCAGCTGTGTTTGAAGTCTTTTTATATTTGCCCTGTTTTTTAACATTGTCTTTGTTAAAATCGCAACGCAGGCTTTTCAGGTGGAGAAGTTACTGGGTGAAAATTATGGCGTTTGGGCTATATAAGTCAAAAATTTGCAGTTAGATCTATATCGAAAAGCCACAGACTACAACATACGCTACCGCTTTATAAGTCTCTTAATATACTTCCAGTAGCTTTACTTTACAGGAAAGTCATACTACAGTTATTTATATACCATATCTTACCAGCCTTGGTACCACAGACAAGGAATATTCCAACGAGAATGAATATCAACGGATGTCACATGTTACCCAAATTTACAAAGGCTCATACAACAGCATCATTCTTGTACAAATCATATTACTACTATAACGAATTCATTAGTAGTTACAATAAGTTCGCAAGGCCAAATACGAGCATAAAAGGTTACATTGATATATATATATATATATATATAAAACAAACACTAATGGCAATGTAACTAATACTAGTATCATATCACGATTGTAATAAAATGAATAATGTTTAAACTGTACTCTGCAGGGTGTATCCTGCACGCCTCTATGAAGGCATGGGAGCCCTAATTGTATTTTTGCCTAATTATTGTATTTGTTGGAAATTAGGAATTGTTATTATTATTATTTTGGGATGAAAATGCTTCTCATCCATGAAGATCTATTTGAGGCGTTAACTGGCCATGCAATTGATTCCACAACCAATGCATATAGTGCCAAGGATGCAATTAAAGATCAAAAGGCTTTAGCGAAGATTGCACTTACATGCAATACGTGTATACATCATCTAATTAGGAATTGCGGTACAGCTAAAGAAGCGTGGGATGTCCTAAAATCCACTTACGCAGGATCCTCACTACAGCATCGGATTATGTTGCTTCGCAAGTTGTTATCTGTTAATATACTTCATACCACCTTTCCAATAGAACATGCTTTCCAATTTATCAAGCAGTAGCTAGAGAAAATGAGTAATTTCATGGTAAATAATTTTCCTATAGTTAAATTTCGAGTATCTGGGGGGGAGGGGGGAGGGGCGGTTGTCCACCTGACGTCACTGGAGGTGAGGTAAATTCTAGATAGGTCAGACGAACAAATTACCACACAGCAATTATGGCAGGGCACGCAATGCATTTGACCGTGAATTTTCTATCATTTCTTCAGAAATATTATTTTTTACAAAACCAAATAATTTTTTTGGAAAGCAACCTGTCCGGTTTCGTTACTCAATTTAACACCTAAAACATGCCTGAAGGTAGAAATCATCGATGGAAAGGTTCCACAGAAAAATTATTTTTCATTTTTCATTAAAATTTAGTTATTTTTATTTTTTTACCCCCAGAAGCAAACTATCAAGGGGCAAGCGACCCCCCGCATTTTGTCAACATTAATAACGACTACAATATATGTGAATTTAAAAGAAATCGTTGGAGCTGTTTTCGAGAAATAATTTTTTTAGGCGTTTTTTATGAGGGACCTCAAAACGTGTAAGGCCGTTGAAAACTCGGAATCGAAAATTTCGACCATCACAAAGCTTTCCTTATACTACGTATAAATTGGAAAGCACAAACATCTAAACACATTCGGCATTGCATTATTAAGAAAGGTAGCACTGCGTGTATTAAAAGCATCCCTCACATCAACATCAACACAAAATAATAGAACTCATTTACCAAATGAATGGTTAATGAGTGTGGTTTGAGACAAGTGGTGGTGCTCTATGATAAATCACAATATCGCGACACACCCCTCCCTGCCACTAAGAGCGCATTCTGTCTTCTGCTGCCCCCCCCCCCTGCTTCTTCCCGCGCGCCCTCAGACCTAATATAACTGAGTGCTCCAGTAAAGTGGTGTTAATACGCGCTATTGCAAACAATAATTCCAACAAGCCCCTCCTCTTTCTTTAACCATGAACTACTGTCTGTGGATGAAGACTATTCAGGGGTGGGGAGGTGTGACGTCACTCAATGCCACAGTTAAACATTTATCAGGCGGGGAGGAGGGGGGTGTCTTTCCAATTCTGATGCGGGTAGTTTGTATTTGTAAGTGCTGTTTTGAGCGCTCGGAGGCCAATGCTATGCACGCCAGTTATCGCCGTAGTTACAGTGTTAAGTTACTTTTATTCTTTAAGAGGATGTGGAGCTTGTATTTGTAATTTTTAAAGAACTTTCTAGGGACCCAGGCCTACTTATGGTGGCCCATAGGTCCCTTGTCCAATGCCAACGACTCCATGGATTTCGGACATTATTTTTATTGTTTCCGTATGAATTTTTGGTCATTGGCAAACTGGTATACGTTCTAGATGTCAACCTACACCGGCTGCAAGCGATAATGGACAAGCTGAGACAACCTTACCATTCATGCAATGAAACAGGCGAAAACATGACTTAACCTTGTACAGATACGAGTCATATGGAGCTTAAATATTTGTAACAGTCATCAGTCATTTTATTTTAAATTTATTACGTAAGGTATAATGATTTGGTCTATCCAAGTTGAAGAAAACTACAACATAGGGCTACACAATGTCATAGGGGAATTTCACTTTTGGTACTGCCATTTTTCCATGAACTTCACAATGTGTAAAATTACAACACCAAAAATTAAAAATACCCTTTGATGTTGTGTATATAGTAGTCCTCAACAACATCCAAATTTATAACTTCAAATAAAAAATAACCATCGATTAATCCAGGGGTGGCCATTATCCACGTTTCACAACTTCTTAATGAAAGCTTTTATGACGCACAGCTTAATTGTGTTACAAAGGCTTTCACGGCTGGAATTACGTGATGAATCTGTCTAATCCTGGATGATATGCTGTGGTCGTTCTGAAAGCGTACTTCCAAACGTTTTGTCAACATCTGCGGTTGACCTCTTCAGTGGAACTGCGTAGACTTTTTATATTCTGTATCGTAAGCTGAGAAGCAACTGCTTTGCCATTTAATTGTGTTGTTAGTGCATCAGCGACGTTATACAGTATATTTCTAGACCCTGACCGTGGTTCGTTGCATCCGAATACCATTCATGCCATTTGTCACAATCATGTAGTCGATAAGGCAAATATATTAAGAGGAACCTCGCACGATGGTCATAAGGATCCAGCAGCTATCTCTATTATAGAGTTGAATAATCATAAGGGTCAGTTTTGCATGAACACCAAAGTTCTAAGGGCTACATCGTCAAGTTCTAATACAAAGCACAAATACTGTACAGTATGATCCAGCAAACACATGTGTTAAACCCATTACATGAGTACATATACTCTACGTGCATTCCTGACATCGAACACACATATCGCAGCAGCGTAAATAGTGCACCAAATCTACATTCTAAATTTCTTCTTTTATCAATTATAGCGATCAAACAGCGTGCCTATAATGTAATATGACGGTCTCACCCTGTAATAAAGCAGCCTACATTGTCCCATTATCGTGTACAAACGCCTTTGAAATCCCATTGGTTTGTGCTACCAATAAAAGCATTATTATGTAATTTGAATAATCCAAAGTGCACTTAAATAATCCAACTTTGGACTGAAGTGAGGACAGTTATTAACAGCGAGTGGTCAGCTGTGTCGCGTGCTCGTCAGACAACCGCGTCAGCTTGAATTTCATGTAACATCGGACATTCCGTGACGATCGCCCCAATAAAGATCGAATCCGACGATATCTCAAATAGAAAAACCGTGTAAAAGTACTTAATCTCGTATAACCTCAATTGCACCTTGGTTCTTTTGTATGCACGGAGGGTGTAACAGTTGCCATACTGCGGGCTGTATGTCCATAAGAGGAACCCACCATCGTAGGTGGAGTGACGACCTCATTGGAGGTTGAAATTCAGAATATAATTAATATATTGACAATTAGCAATGCAGTATAAGACTGTGCCGGGTGTCCATTCACACCTCTAAAGAAAAAAAATTGACTCAGGTATTAGTATGCCGAAAGATCTTCTTATGCTTCTTCTTCAGCCAACGGGCTCCTTGGATGGTAGGCCATTTGACGCCGTGTCGCATAGTGGAGCTAGGCCATTCCCTCCTGTGTCCTAGTTCGGTTTTCTGCCTCAACGCCATTGCAGCTGAATAGGCGATCGGCGTTTCTTTCCCCTTGGACGCACAGGGGGCATTCGGATGAATCAGCGATACCTATTCTGTGGAGGTGGGTCTGGAGGTAGTCGTGGACTATGGCCATTCGGAACGCTTCCGCAGCGATGTCCTGGCGCAAGTTCCTGGAGATGGTTTTTTTTTTTTTGCTAGAAGCGGTTTCCGTCGTTTTCCAGCTACTCTCGCTTTCCAGGCATCTCTGGTCACTTTGAAAAATGCAAGGAAGATAACTGGCACAAGATCTAATCCCACCATATCTGCATATCCTGTTGGAGCTAACGAAAGATTGGCGACAGCTCGAATCCTGCAAGATAATTCTTTAATAAGTTTCGCACGTAATTAAGGTCTTACTTCAAAAAAATTCTGCCACAACAACAAAATAAAAAACTTCAAAAAACAACCCCTTTCCAAAAAGTTGAACTCAATTTATCGTCAATACGTATTGCGTGACATGACCTATTTTCAAATACTCCAGAATTCTCGACGAAGGGGCGAAGTAAATTTAAGGGAGCAAATTGGTTTCCGCATTTCCAAAAAGGCAATCACGGTAATAAGGGCAAGTTACGGCCTCTTCTCAAAAACATCGATCAATCTTCATAAAGGGCGCAAAAGAACACCCCTCTCCATCTCATCACGAACTCCATGTTCTTAATTTCAATATAACGTGTTTGAGAAAAACGATGAAACTAAGATGAAGAAGATTCTTGGAATAATTTGCCTTTTTGTGATCCAAAAACACGTCTCCCCCCCTCCCCTTAAACCCCGCTTACCCCTTGACCTTCCCCTTCCATATTCTCATTATCATGAAAAATGATGCTGATGATTGAAAGTGATGAGATATTTGAGGGAAATGTTATCAAATTTCCAAGAAAATGTCGGGAGGTGTTACATTACGAGTTTTCTCGGGGTCTACATTTAATTAAAGAAAGAAAAATGTTTTTAATGGAAAAGTTGGCCATTAGCGTTTCGACCAATAAAGCTAATGGGTTGGCAGTTGAAAGTCTGGCTTGTGTCTGCTGTTTATTATCGTAGAACAGTATTGAAGTTTTTTTTTTGTTGAGTTCCGCTTTTGGGATTTATTGCTCTGGTTTTTGGTTTCACAGTTGAGGAGCAAACTTTCAAAACGTCACAAATCCATGGAAATTATAAATTGATTTTATCATCGATTTTCCATCTTGAAGATGCGTTGAATCAGGATTGCTAATCAAAACAAAAACAAAAAAAAATTAACCCAGTCTTTTGAAGGGTTAAAATCTTATATTCCCATTATGATAAAGCCAAAATAATTATGTTTTTCGTGTTTCCTGAACATTTTACGAAAATGGATTTGTGCCGTTTTGAAAGTTTGCTCCTCAGTTGATTATTTAATCAAGTTCCATTGATTGCAGTGATCTGGAATGGTCCAATAGGTAGACAACTGGATATGGAAATGGACGGAGGACCCGGGTTCGATAATTACCGTGAAAATGAAAATATTCGCCCGAGTCTAGGTCTACCCATCCCTAATTGGGACTTTACTGTCACCGGTAGGAGAGAAACGCGACTGCCTGGCATAATTATTTCCAAAACATCCCAAATAGCGCAGGTGCCAATAGAGAGAATCTTCTACAAATTCTACTAAACTTTCAATGTATTGTCGTCTCAAGGTTGTTTTGGTTTCCAGGAGCGCACTAGACAGCGAGGTTGTCCAGGGACATCTGGTGTTAAATTCCATGTTTGGTAGGCTACGTCTGTAACCAAACCCAAGAGTTGTTTTTCTTCATTAAAAAATATATATATATATATCCGTTTTTTGCCGAAATTATTGCAAGGGCATACAATACAATAACGGCGGCAAGAATAAGTATGATGTGTTTCAAAAGTTGGTGAAATTACCCCTTTATGAGTAGGAGAAGGGGTAACTTTCCTATTGGCAAAACTGTTTCTTCACTTCACTGTTCAAAAAGCTGTCGAAACTTAAGTGGTTTGAGACAATTAAGGTTTAAAAGTCTTCAACAGCTTCAACGGCACACAATGCAAGCTTTTCAGAGGAGTCAGCTCTGGGTAATCCCTAACAGAACTAAGTTGTTGTATAAGTTAAGTAAACACGGATAAATTTACCCCGTGTTTCACCGTCAGCGATGGTTTCAGTCATGTTTGTTTAGTATAAATTCGTCAGAGATGGAGAAATATACTCTCACAAGAGACTATACATATGAGTTGTAACTTTATCTTTCGAACACGCATACATTCACTGGCACCGACTTGTATGGTAGCAGGAGTTCAAGCAGCCCCCAACTGTCAAGAGAAAGGGGCTCAACACCCACTAAATATTCAACCGAGTTCAACCGATACCAGAAACAGTCTTATTCAGTAATACTGTATGTAGGTGCTCCAATGTTTTTTTTCACAATAGCATACGTATACAAGAAAATCCTGGATCTGAATGATGGTCTTATATTAAGGAGGGTATCTTATCTTACAATAATTTACTACCCAACCGCGCTAGCTTGGCACTCCAGTAGGGCCATTTCTTGTAATTCACTCTCACTTCAAAATAAGCTAAGAAATACTTACTCTTTACTTGTTGTTTACCTTACAATAACCCCCAACCAACTGAACTATAGAACCCTACTTATGAGGAACCAGTAGAATCCGGGCTGATGGGCCGTGGTCGAAGTGAAAGTGAACTTCCAAACGTTTCGTCAACATCTTTCACTTCGACCATCAGCCCGGATTCTACTGGTTCCTCATTCGACTCCGGCCGTGAAAGCCTTTGCAGTTATATTGAACCCTACTTAGTTTCATTATAAATTTCCACATTTCCAAGTTCAGTAAAGCGAAGTAATGTGGTCTTCTATTCTGTAACATCGTAACACAATATCACAATGTATTAAGTTGATGCCATTTAGTGTGGAATTCTACTTATAATGACAGTATTCTTATCCAGAACTAATTAACCCTTTCAGCATTTTAAGAAGTAGCCCTAATAATGCAATAGCAACTCATCTAAGGAAATTGCGCAATCAAGCCCCCCCCCCTCCCTTCAAAAATAAATCCTGGATAGGGTCTTGCTAGTAATAGGCGCTCCAACTTTTTCTTTCAAATTTCGTATGTTTCGCACCAACGAACAAAAAATAATAATAATGTCTTGAAGGACGTTCTATGAAGCCTACTTAAAGTGGCCCATCGGTTCCTTGTCCAATGGCAACGACCCCATGGATTTCGAACATTATTTATATTGTTGACCATTCGCAAATTGGTATGCGTCCTCGAATCTCGATGTCAACCTACGCCCGCTACAAGCGATAATGGACAGGCTGACGCAAGCTTACCATTGAGGCAATTTAACAGGTGAAACAAACAGATCTAAGCTATAATTCAATGCTGGAATTGACGAACGAAAGTAACATGACGCAAAAACAATTTTCGGCATTGATGATACGAATACAAAATATATTTTAATAGAAACCGCAAATACGACAAAAAGTCTGTACCGGATGGATCGAAGTTATTAAGATTTTTTCGGGCGATTGTTAAAATGCAATCTATGAAGCCACGCTCGTGGCTCACGCTATACCAACTAACAACTGCCTTCGCCCATTTTCGATCAATTTCCTTTGTTTTCATTATGTTTCATGACAAAATGTTCTGACAGCCCATAAAAATTTCAATATCTTGCCCGATTTTTCATTCGGTGATTCCAATTTTGAAGTTGAGGTTAACTTTGATTCGTTTGAAGCAATAATACATCAATTTTAACTAAAAACTAACAACACTGTTCTTTTGCATATACGTTAGATGAGCTTATACAGTATAAAGGTTTTCTTTTCCTCTTTTCCATTGGCGTAAATAGGGGGGTCCTGGGTCCACCCGTAGCCCCCCCCCCCAGGATTTCTGGTGACAAAGACGTTATGGAGGCTACAATAATGAAAGGGAAATTAATTCTTAGTACGCTTATTTTACACGAAAAAAATCAACTTACTGACCAAGTACTTTCACAAAGAATATATTACTCAAAATGCTTCAAATCCCAATACTTCAGGGCTATTTTTCTGCTTGCAAATGCGTAAAACCTCACTAATTTGGGCCCAATTATCAATTTTTTTTCTCCGGGGGACCAAGGTCTTGGAGTCCTAAAGCCCCCCCCCCCCCGAAATTTTGGAAATTTACGCCGATGCTCTTTTCCTTTAACAATTCACCCATGTGCAAAATAAAGAAATTTTCTTTCTTTCTTTGTCTTTAACATCGTTGATGGAGATTGAAGCTACAAAACGTGGAGTCCAAAGGATTTCCCACCTTGCATAGGAAAGTCTATCAAGACTATAAAAGAGGTTAGACGAAGTATTGCAAAGGCTAAACTTGGATTAATCGTTCCTTCACACTTCTGAAACGTATAATTCCTGTTTCCAATAAAGAAAACGTGTCGTACTATGTGAACGTTTTTGCATGGTAAACAATGGCTTGTGGAAACAGTGATTCTTGTTGGAAATATTCACTGCAGCAAGTTACAGATCGCGCATTTAGAACGCTGTGTAATCAATATATTGATATGTCTAATGGTCTCAATGACGGTGTACATGTTAGAGATTACATAAACCTGTCAGAAAGCAAAATACTTGCTGGTCTAATTGGAGTTGTTAGTTAGGTTTCGAATTCCTCCAAGTCCAGTTTCGTTTTTATTAGACTGTTGATGAACGAGCAGCTTCGCTACGGTAAGGCATGCTTGGATCAGGGGTACAAAATCTAACTTAGTGCTACCCGATCTAACAAAAGTGTAGCCTGAAAAGAGTCATATTCCAGCAAGATCCTAATCCTTCATTAAGGACATGGAAGGAGCCTCCCCGAAGATTGCGCTTATGAGCGATCGGGCGTCCCTGGTAACGGCGGGAATTACCCCGTCGGCCAATCCTTCCACCACCGGGTCAAGCGACAACAACGTGTCCTAGGCTCGGGCACGTTATGTAAGTAAGTAGGAAGAATTTTATAATACTGATGCTAAAGTTACTGGTGACGGTTAACAAACGGAAACTAACATACTTCGGTCATGTGATGAGGAACTAAGATTATCGCTTTCTACGCATGTAACAATCCAAGGGAAGATAGAAGGACTGGGGGCTCCAGGTGGAATAACCTCCCGGCTGAAATACCTGAGACAGTAGTTTGTCATGAGCACGTCTTCCCTTTTCAAAGCAGCTGTCTCAAAATTTGCTATGGAGATCGCCAGTCTTCAATAGAAGAGACATTTAAAGAAGAAGTCATATAGTACTCATTAGGGGGCACATTAGCTTTAGGTTCAAACGTGCCCCAGAAATAAAAAAAAAACAAGAAGAGAAAGACTTAACCAAGTTCTGATATTGTATTTTTTTATTGTATTTAATTCCATCTCAAGAGTACAAGAAACAAATGAACAATTCCGAACCCCAAATGTTCCTAAGAATGCGCTTGGGGATACGAGACTATGAACAGGTAACTGGGCCGGCGGGTAGATGGACGGTCCGGACCAAAAATAGTTGCTTGGGCCGGACGCCTAAAAGAAAAAAATCTAAAAACCTTGTACATTCCAGATAAAACAAAATAATAATTGTGTTAATAACAAGCTTTACAACAGCATTTTGAATTTCAAATGTAAGCGCGCGTCCGCCTCTTTTATCTGAGGAAGGGGCCGTGGTATCCGAAAATGCCAGGCCGATTTCCAGTCCCAGCCCGCCACTGGGTAACTGCGTGGAAAATCTTAGTCTCGGGGAACGTTACATTTTACATACAACAGGTCAACAGACAGCAGAAGATGGACCTATTTTGTGAATTATAAATTTGTACAGTACTCAAATTATTATAACATTCTTTTAAACTGAAATCAAACATAACGAAGCTTTTGAAAGGACCAAAATGTCAGGCATTGTAAAGTTCATGGAGAAAAGACAGCACCAAAAAGTAAAAATTTCCTATGATATTGTGTATGAGATAGTCCTCTACAACTTGGATAGACCAAATCTTTATAAAGCTATAAATAGCTTACGTAGTAAATAGAATAAAAATAGAAACTGACTGATTTTTCCTAGATCCAGGGGTGACCACTATTTACATTCCATCTTAAGATAGAGTAGGTATTAAAAACAAACTTACGTAGTGAAACGCCTTGCGACTTTATACACACGCTCTCACGACACTTCGAATAGGAACCACAAGCTTCCAGCACTGGGTAAGCAACCACTCGCTCAGGCAGCGGAAGGCAGACTAACGAATATTTGCGAGACAGTTTGCATCCCTGTTGTGGTGGTACCCACTAAATCACGCATGCGCTAAACTTCCCACTCCGAACCTTTTTGGAGACATAATTTTTTGTCGTGTTCAGCCTTTTGCTGATGCTTTATGCCTTTGAACTTTTCCTAAACAAATGGGCTGTGTATTGGAACGGTACGGTTTGCTTTGGGAATTATACAAGCCTTTTTGAGTTTATACCAACAAATATTTATCATCCTTCAATGAACTCTGTACAATAATTGTATAAACAAAGTTTCCGTTTTTATCGTCAGCATTAATGCCCCGTTTTGACTTGGAAAGGTAGGTAGGTATAACTTTGTTTTTTTGCTGAGAAAAAGATGTTAGGTAAACTATACCTCTGCCTCTTCTACTTTATGCGTACACAGGAATTCGCGATTTGATTAAGAATTTTAAATTTAATAAACTGGAACTATACAAAAAAAGCACCAACTAAGGCCTAAGCAGTCATAAAAACGACCCAACACAAAATATGCAGTCAATACTTAACTTATTTTTTAAATCAACTAAAAATTTCATATTAATTGTATCACTTCTTGAAACTTATAAGGATCATAGTAGGCCAAAATATAGTAATAATAAATAATTAAAAAATGTAATAATAAAATAATTATATATTATATAATTATATTTTCAAATCAAGACTACTGCAGCAACCCCCCCCCCCCCGGAAATAAATTTTTGAATGTAAACCTGTACTGTTTCAAGAATTCATTCATTAATAAATTACGTAAACAAATTTTTTGGACCCCCCCCCCCCCCGAAATCAAAACCTGGGCACGGCCTTGTATATGAAGTATACAATATAGTTGCATTACCCATTCACAAATGACAGATTTCCGTATGTAGTTAAAATTATTTTCCCACATCTGCAATTAACTAACCTGACGGTTTATCTGCCTTTATTCGTCCCTAACCTATTTTACCGTCATCGTTTAAATGACACTTGGTAGCTATCAGTAAGATATAACACAAATTGATTGGAACTGGCACCAATAATTATAATAATAGTACTAGAGAGCCCTTAAGCAATAATTACCCGATTCCCGGAGGCAAATAATTATCCAACACTAAATTCAATCCCCATCCTGCTACCCTTTGGATCTGCAATAATTATAACGAACCTAAATCCCACCCCCCCCCCCCAACTCCCAGGCCCCAAGGGTCGGACGAATATAGGCCTACTCGGCGTTATTAATGTTGACCTTTGAGATTGTTAGAGACAAGGTGTCCGCAGCAAGCCAAACAAGAGTAGTTGATTAAGAAACGCTAGGTTTCGGTCTCTTGGGAAACATACCGGCTTCGTTGGCCTGGTGGTCGTGTGCCTTGTACTTGTGCTATTTTCTAAACGCCATGCGATCGGAGACGTGTCGTAACTCAACACTGGTACTATATAATATAATTTACTAAGGCGTGCATTCCACTGGTCAATTTTCTGTCATTTGTGATTTAAAAAAAGTTGAGATTTTTGTTTTAAGGAGACTATTATGTAGTAAAGTTAAGTATCTACAACAGCGTTTCTCAACCTATTTTACCTCACAGCACACTAACTGACAATCTAAACTTACTTACGGCACACTATGTTATTATCATTTCATTATATTCAGTTAGGCAAAACTAGAAAATAGTAATACATGGTATGTTTACTGTAGGTTAAACAAATGAAAAACTCATTGTTAGTGGAAAAACAAATATTAAGATTTAAAAACGTAACGACAAGTAACGGTCGTAGGCTAACTGATGTTACAAAATGTTCGTCTTTTTTTGCGGCACACCTACAAACCCTTTGTGGCACACCACCGGCACACCGGTTGAGAAACGCTGATCTACATAATAGTCTCATTAAAACAAAAATCTCAACTTTTTTTAAATCACAAATGACGGAATATTGACCAGTGGAATACACGCCTTAGCGAGGCGACTGAAGAGGTTATTCGGATACACTCAATAAATTGTTTGTAAGCAATTAATCTTTTATTTAAAAAAGGCAAAGAAAAAAACTGAGTTCTCTTCTGGGCGCCATACAAAACAATGGAAAGATGCGTGTACCAGAGGGCGGGGGGGGGGGGGCGACAAATACATTTGAAATTCTACAATATATCATAATTTAAAAGGAATCTTCGGAACCGTTTCTGACACAATAAAATAAATATACAGTATATACAATTAAGTTATCCAAAAAATATAACAACTCATTTGGCAAATAAATTCATATAGGCCTAGCCTATTTTCGTGAACCTACGAGTACATTCCGAATTTCATCAAATTTTATGGAGTAGTTTGGCCCCAAATCTATAGTAACAGACCTACAGGCAGACATTTCGTTAAAACTAATTTTTTGGGTACCTCGTGTATCGTCTAATTCCGTGGAATCTCGCCCATCACCTACTGACGTCTAATTGGAAAGCAATAAATATTAATATTTAATTTTTCCTGATTTTAAAAGATGTAGAACACTCAATGGAAACGTAACACTAACTCACTGAATATAATAGGATTATAACCTTGGGTTATTACATAATTTCTAAATTTTGAACTCTTGAAGGCAACTCCATTAAGAGTGTAAAGCTCCAAGGGTAGATCTACTTCCTTCTTCGGCTATAGGCCAATTAACCATGTCAAAGGCGTTAGATTGTTGTAACTAACGACAGCGTTGCGTGCTATATCCCTTCTACTGCTTACCTCCCATTATTACGTCAAGCATTGGTATTACTTAATCGATGGGTCAATACTCATGTGTGCTTAGTATCGTTGTAGTGATATGGTACCACAACAGTAAAACAGGACATGTAGAGTAGTGGTAAGGACTCCAGCTTTCACCCGAAATGTTGTTGGTTCGAGTCCCACATTTGCTGCATTTTCTGGCCTTGATTAGGTGGGCATGTTGAGCCCAGTTTGTTGAGCCCTAATAAGATACTATTATAGGAGGGAAACTTAGCCTATGTAAAAAAATTAAAATTAAATCCCTTTTATACAATCTATATATTATACATTTACCGCAAAAAACTGTTGTTGTTGTTGTTGTTTCTAACGCCTGCTTTCAGCATTTCTGCTTTAAGCATTTCTGCTTTAAGCAACCCTGTCAGCCTGGCGGGGGGAGTGAGTCTGTTTGTTAACTTGAGGCACCCTAAGGGCAGACTCTTTCACCTCGGGGAAAGGGGAGTTGACTAACAGGGTGGACCTCCTGATTATAGTGGATTCCGAACCACTTGGGGAACATGGTAAAGTCACACGATTAAAACGGAGGTGACCAGGACTCGACTTATACTGCCTGAGTGAGTTATCATGTCCCACCAGGTTCCCCTGCCAACGCTGTGCACACTTCCAAGTTGCCGCAGTTTCAAACATGCTCTGCTCTAATGGAATCAACATAGTAAGGCCGTTGGCTACCGAATAAAACTACACCGGGACACGCAGATTAAAAAAAACGTATTAACATTAAACTAATTAAGACGATAAACACTAGCTTATTCTTGGTTCTCCAGTTGCCTCTTCCTGCCTCTGTTTTCCGAACCTACTCCTATTTAACACCTCGGTTGCCTACAGACTGTCTGACGTCGGGCCAGACGGCTGCATGCTCATTCTTAGGAAAGCCTAGTGCCGCTTAGGCGCCCATTCCACATACGTACAACGTCAATGAAAATTATGAAATTGAAGGACATTTCAATTTCTCATTGATGAGGGCCATTCCATATGTTTTTCAAAAATTGACAATTTTCAATTGAAGCGTATGTGCCAAATTTTTGAAATTTGTTTCTTGAAATTGTATTTGTTTTCTTCGTCGCCTTATTATTTAATCCTTATTATAATTTTTATACAGAAATGCTTTCTTTTTAGAGAAATCAATTAAAATAGTTGTACTTGTCATATCACATGACGCCATTTTTTAATTTTAAATTGTTTGTTTCATTGTTTGTGATTTTACTCTATTATCAATTGATCATTGATCAATTTTAACAATGGCATAGAGTAAAATTGAAACGCCCTTCAATTTCATAATTTTCATTGACGTTGTACGTATGTGGAATGGGCACCTTATGCAGCACTGAGCTAGCCAAATACAACTGCAGTGGCGTAACCAGACATGAGAATACTGAATGGTGCAAAATATGAGTATGTTGGAGCTAAGGCTCTGACAGACATGCAAAGCAGGCGGTCCCGGGCCTTTCTAGTTGACTTTAAGAGAGGGTTTTATACAATAAAAAATCTGACACTCGTACTCTATGGTAGGGGCACTAGATTTACAGAGTTCAGTGTTCTAAGTGGGAAGAACTCCACCGTCGGAGGCTTTACAATGTTGAAAAAAATTAGAATTCCGGCTGTATTTATATACCTAGGTATATATAATAATATGTATATCCAATTGTATAATTCTTATTATATAACATTACTGAACTTATAACTGTATCAAGAAAATTATTGTTTTCCATGAGTGACAGTGAGTTTTACAAAATTATTAAGAGACTATTTTGTATATGCGCGTATTCCACCTACGTCAATAGTCAATAGTAAATGTGGTATTGACTATTGACGTTGGTGGAATAAGCGCCATAGAAAAATTTTGACTTTAACTGGTGCTACTCCCGCTTGTTTTAATTCTACGAGTATTTCGTATTCTCCATGAAATCCAAAGTCGATTTTTGTGTAAGGTTTTATTATTTTGACGTAAAGCTGAAGCAAGCAAGTTTTACAATGTTACTAATGAGACGATTATGTAGCTTATATAGCCTACAAACAAAATCCCACAAAAACCAAAAGCAAATGGAAAAATAAGCAGTCGCCGTCCAGTCCGTTCGGTTGAGACAAACCTGAGTTACATGCTTCTGAGGGCTTGTAAAGCAGGCGGTCCCGGGCCTTCCTAGTTGTGTGTAAGAGAGCCCTAACTCCGCAAGGTTGGCTTAGTAATATAACAAAAAAAATTCCTTATTTATTTATGTATTTAACTTTGCCTTTCGACAATAACTTTTTTAAGTAGACCTAGGCCTACTTATAGTCCCATAGGTCCCTTGTTCAATGCCAACGATCCCACGGATTTCGGACATTATTTGTATTGTTTCCGTATGAATTTTTGGCCAAACTGATATACGTCCTCGATGTCAATCTTCACCGGCTACAAGCTATAATGGACAGGCTGAGACAACCTTACCTTTGACGTATTGAAACATGACTTAACCAAGTACAGATACGAGTCTCGACAATAACTTGCTGTAACATGATATCAAAATCTATCCCGTTACCTTTCATGCTGCTAATTTCTCGCTGTTGTGATGTAGCAAAAATTCTGAGATGAGAGATTTTCCCCAAGCTGGTTACTAATTTTATATTTTAACCTCCAGCTTGCTCCCATTATTAAATTGATATTTGCTATAATGTTAACAGAACACCGGAAAACAGACAAATCAAGAAGAAAATTACAAGCTAGTGATGATTGAATATCACAAAATTAATACTTGACGGAATTATGATCAGAGGCGCCCCCCCCCCTTTAGAAGTCAGTTATATTCTTTGCCTCTAAACTCCAAGTGTTACTGCACTCAAAATGCCCTATTTTTCAAAACAAATTCTCCCGGGGGTAGACCCCTGGGCACCCTTTGTGCACAATTATATTAATCCCCTGTAATATATGACCCTTATTGCTCTGAAAATGCGCAAACCCCCAATATTTCAGCCATGTTTTTGAAACATTTTCACCCGGGGGAGACCCCGAATCCTCTGGCTCATGCGCAAAGGACACTAAGGTCATTAATTAGCCGGCCGCCATACCAAGTTGAATCCAGCGGACCAGAGCAGGTTCAAAGATGCAGATAACTTGGTCGTGTCCACAGTGCCGGTAGGGAAACGTGGTAGGACTTGTCCTGGTCACCTTCAAACTAACCGTGAGACTTCACTGTGTTTCCCAAGTGGTTCGGAATCCACTATAATCAGGAGGTCCACTGTCCTACGGGCCTGGGACTGTGTCCAACCATTCTACTAAGGTCATTAATTTAAAGCTGCTATTCAAGCTATTCAAGTGTTTAATACTGCCCCTTTCTTATTAATAAATTAATTACCTATTTATAAGTATTTATTAAAAGTTATTGCCACCACAGTGGAATATTATAGTAGCATGAATATTAGATATCCAATTAAAGTACAACAGCTCTGATTTTCAATCTGCTGATATACAAATCCAACTTAATGTAAACTACTAAAATATACAGCTCAAATCTATGGCTTAACAGCTTTAACCTTCATGACTCATATTGGTAATATATTATTTACAAAATTATGAACACAACCAGTTTAGGATTCACAGAAGAACTATCCGAGTAGCGTACGAAGATTAAAATTTGAAACCTATTGCAATACCTGCAGGTTTACTTCAATATTTTAATAGTGCCGTCGAGGTATTCTGCAATACTGTTCTGTATATAGGATACTGAATGAATATATTCCAGATTAAAAGAACCGGTCCGAGTTTACTCGAACATGCTTTCCAATTTATAAATGAGTTGATATTGACATGCGTAATTTCATAGGAAATAATTTCCCTATGGATGGGGGGGGGGGGGGTTTACCTCAATATATATTAAAAAACCTTTAAAACTCAATTGCATATTCTGGAACTAACAGACCAATATATTGTAACAGTAGTAACAATGGAACATGTCACGTAATGTATTGGAGCGTGAATTTTCCATAACTTCTCAAAAAATAATTTTTTACAAAGAAGCAAATATTTTACCACAATATATGAGAATTTAAAATAAATCGTTCGAGCCATTTTTTATAAATAATTTTTTTAGACGTTTTTTTGGAGTTTTTTGAAAATAACCCCCCCCCCCCCCAATTGAGTTAGCCCCAAATAAAAAAAATGGTCCCGCCCGAGGTATAAACCTACATGCAAAATTTCATCAAAATCGACCGAGTAGTTTGCCCGGAAATCGACGCACAGACAGACAGACATACAGACGGACAGAGCGACAGACATTTCGTAAAAACCACTTTTTAGGTTCCTGGGACCTCAAAACGTGTAAATCCGTTGAAATCTCGGAATCGAAAATTTTGAGCATCACAAAGCTTTCCTTATAGGCTACTACGTATAAATTGGAAAGCAATAATGCACAATGTATCAATTTACCACAAGACGACGCCCGTGCGTGGTGAATAGATAGTCATCGACTCTGTAAAACTTAGGTGCGGGGAAAATCCCCCTGCCTAAAAACACATTTCCCCCCAATAACTCCATGTTCAAATTTTTTAGTGAAGTGTTTATTTTTAGTGCGTGAAACGGCAACCCCCCTTTTTAGTATCAAATTAAGCAGAAAGCATTGTAATAACACAGCCAGCAGACAGACAATTATTCAGCACTAAACATGAGCTTCAATTGTAACTAGGGATGAAAATAATGAGACCTCGCTCAACGCGTAAGGTAACCACACATTTGTTTATTCTAATTTAACTCTGAATGCAAAATAAACGCAACGGTCAAGGGGTTCCCATTATACCGTATAAAGTAGTACACCCCTTTTGTGGGAAACCTTCAAACATCATCTATATTCCAGTTTGTATAGACAGCTGTTTACGAGGGAAATCCATCAACTACACAAGGGTTCCGAAAACAGCATCATGATTGTCAGGTGCAGTACTGCGGTTGTTTGCTTTTAGCTTGTTTTTAGCAGTAACTTCCTCTAATGAAACATCAGGAATAAGTAATTTCTACGTACCAAAGGTTTTCAATAACGTCAGAATATGAGGCAGGTTTTGAGAAAGTATTTTATTGCTGCCTGGGGGCTAAATATTGATCAGCCCCAATCAGCCCAATGTGGGGCTAGCTAACTCTATTAGCCCGCCGGTGAGTACTGCCCGAGCTAGACCTGTATAAGCTATCAACCTATCAAGAGCTTAAAAGTCCTGTCGAAGGCAACAGAAAAGAAAACTAAGTTGGACAAAATTACTGTAAACTAATCAATAGATTTGTAACTGAAAACCATGAAAAAGAAAGCCTAATTACACAAGCAAAATCCACAATGTAGGTTTGCAGCAAATGGCTGCACATGCAGACAGAATATCAGACAGAAAATTTGTAAAAGCCACGTTTTTGAAACTGTTGAAATATCGAAATCACAAAGCTTTTCTTTTATTGCCCAACACCACTACAATTATCTATAAATGGGAAAGCAAAAGCAACAATCGCACACCAGTTTATATTTTCCAAACTCAAATGGCTCGGCAAAATTAAACTTTCCCGCAATTTACAATCATAACTGCAAAAAAAAATTACCGGAAAAATTGTTTTGAGAGCAACAGCACAAATCATGGCCTAGTGTGCAACTGTCAGTGATTGGTTGATTTGGCGATATGAGAGGCTCCTGATTGATACCATCGTCGATCTCAGGCCTTTTCGTAATGGCCGTCATTTGGAAAAGGGAAATGGAGGGGGTAAGAGTTGAGAAGGGGGGGGGGGGAGCGTTTCAGTTGCTTTCTTTGAAGTCATTCCTATTACAGCTTCGTAGCAGGCCGTGCGTGATACGCGCCATAGAGAGAAGACGCGCAGTATATTTCCAATTGCAATTTACGGTGTGTTTGTCTCTTACTCGAACCTGTTAAAGTCCAGCTCATCTACCATTTTACTGTGAAAAGCATGCCTTAGCTTGACATTGTCACTTGGATGACGATGATGTACATAGAGATGGTGTATGTCAAAATTCACACGGAAAACAGTACCTATTAAGTCCGTCCTCCTGTCTATTACTACTGCTACTACGTTTTTCAACTCAGAGCAGCTCTGTGAGAAGGAATAAATGTCCACGAGTTCAATTTTCGACCTCATCAACATGCTCCTAACGCGCGAGGAACCAATGAGCGATAAGAATCTTCACTTTAGAATACATTCATGTCTATTAGTTAGCAAGTTACCAGTGAGTAGAAACGCAAATTGTACCTGCATGAAAATTGGACCAAGTGTGAACATAGCCCTGCAACAACTGAGATAGCTCCCAATTGCTATCGTACAGCTAATCACAGGGGATTATTAAATATACACATACGAGTACATATTAAAATCTCGACGAAGTGGCTTCAGCTCGACTACGCACAGGCCACACACAGTACACCCACGGTCACCTGATGGCAGGCGAACCACCTACCCCTTGCGACTGCGGTGGGGAGATGTTAGACACCTTCTGGTGGAATCCAGACTCCTCTCCCCATATCGTCAATGCCCCCCCCCCCCCAGGCGACCATGTGTCAAATCCTGGGAGAAACGGAGGAGAAAGTTAACGATGTATTCCTGTACACATAAGGGATTATAGCCCAAATCTAACTCAGGTAGCATTCACACATTCACGCACATATACTTACATATATACAGGTACATAGAACTGTTATTGACGGTGCCTGGGCATCCTCGTTGCCCTGTCCCCTCCTGATTGCAGTTCAAAATCAACCTGTAATGACAATAATAAACTCGGTGAGCGTATAAGCAGGCCCTGGTTTGCAGTCACCCATAACACAATTAATTAAAAAAATACATATTACAATACAATATATATTTCCTTTAAATTATACAATACATGTAAAGTATAAGATGGTAGTTCAGGTAGTTCTGTCATTGTCATTGTGCTAGTGCCTCAGTGACATTGTAGAAAGCTTTCTCTAAGAGATGGTTTCTAAGCAATTTAGGGAAGTTAGAAGCATTTCTCGCCGCTCTCAGTTCAATCGGGAGTTTTCTAAGGTAGGCGAAACCTTGTAGTATAGGATCCAGTCGCTCACACTTCGCTGTGCGTGGCGCTGGCCTTACAAGGTCTCCCCGTTGCCTCGTATTGTAGGTGTGAGTGTCCCCGTTTTGTTTAAATGTCCCCCACACCTCAGGCTTTAAGATATGTAAGATGCAGCTAAATATGTATAGTCTTGGGGCTGTCATGATTTTTAATGATTTGAAGTGAGAGCGACAACTGTCAAAGTAGGTACTTAAATGTATGGTATATACATATATATATATAATTAACCATAATATTAGGAACAAGTTGTACTAATCTCGATTTCGTTTCTAACATGTGAAACCTCGAAATCTAAAATTTCGACCATCCCAAAGCTTTCCTTATACTATACTAACGTACAAATAGAAAAGCAATAATAATAAGTCACATAAAAGACAAATAGGCTAGTTTGAAGTCAGTAGAATTTAGAAACTCTGCGAGGAGTAGTAGCAAGTTTCAATCAGGAACTTCTTTAGAGAATTAGCAAATAGCTTAGTGCCAGCTATGGATTTCAGGCGCTCCGGAAGCTTGTTATATACTGTATATATTTACAGCGATATGGGATTTGGGAAAACATCTTCTGTGCCTTAGCTAGGTTGACGCGAACAGTTCACAGCCTGCAACTATTAGAATCTTCTTCTTCTTCTTCTGGTGAACAACCCTCATGGGTTGGCTTGCAGCATTTTGCTCCGGCTCTTCCACACCGATCTTTCCTCTGCCAGCCTCTTCAGTTGTCCATACGTAGTACAGTTGAAGTCCCTGAGCAGCTGGTCCAGGTACTCATTACGGGGGCGGCCTACCGCGGCACCTCCATACATGTGCCCTTCCAGGATCGTGTGAAGTAGCTCATCATGGCGTAGTGTGTGTCCAATCCAGTTGGCTCTCCTCTTGGCGATTGATGCCCTCAGTTTTCTTTCTTCCCCTATGCGTTGCAGCACTTCCTCATTGGTTATCCGGTCAGTCCACGTTATTTTTAATATTTTCCGGTAGCACCACATTTCGAAGGCTTCGATTCGGCTCCGCATAGTTTCCGCTATTAGAATAAAGAAATTTAATTAAAAAACCACCTATAGGGTGTCAAGGTACAAGGTATCAGATAACAGGGCAACAAGAGCAGCCTACGAAAGGTGACCCAAGGGAATAGAAGAGCAGGACGACCATGAACACGATGACAACGACGTCTAGCTAGAAAGTACGACCATGAACTAAACCCAGATAAATGATCATCATACAGTTACATGTCAAAACATAAAATAACATAAATTACAAAACAACCATATAGATAACAAAAAATTATTTCTCTCCCTGTAATTAAATTTGTAAATGAAGCTAGGGGTAGTAAAAATGTGACGCAGCACTAACGAATGCAATATGTTGCCATTACTACCTGAATTCCGACGGACGTAAACAGGATTAAAATGAAAAATTTCAATGTTAATTAAATGTACGTCAGCGTGACATGCCTGATGTAACAGGTATTGTTTGGATCCTCCGGGTCAATAAACTTATATTACCTTTGTCTTTCAGTATTGCAATAAATAGGAGGCAAATAGAGAATTAGGCACCTACAGATTCTTTCATTAGATAACTATAAATAAATATAATGTTACTATTGCAACAGATTACATAATATAATTTAATTGTACCGCTGTCGTTTAGTAGGTACCTACTTAATATCGCCTAAAAATATTACATTAGGCTATTAGAGATTTTTTTCAGAACTCTAATAGGTACTCATCATATCTACGTCAGTATTATGGAATATTGCATTAAGTTGATTGACTACAAGTAATTAAATTAACAAATAATTGGAAGGTTTTTGAACAGTATTTTAAGTTGTCTATATTGTGAAAAAGGATGCTGACTGAAGATAAGGATCACCCAAAAATCTGTCAATGTAATAATTATGAGCAATACGAACACTACAAGACATCATACACAATGCCTCACCTCTTAACATTATGTTACTCTGACCCAATTGTCGAAGTTTCATTACATAAAAAGGTTACGGATCAGATCAGAATCGGTTCAGAATTTCAAGATCCTCTCTCCTTCCGGGGGGGGCTCTGCGGGGCTGTTCAGGATACTACCCACCAGCTGGTCTGTCCACTTCTGCCTTATGGACCCCCCCCCCCTAAATGAATGAGTAAATTCATAAGATAATTAATAAAAAAATTGAATAAAACTCAACCCCCCCCCCCCTAAATTTTCCACTGGATCCGCCCTTGCCTCCCTCATAAGTTTCTCATCAAAAATACATAGCATAAAATACAGCATAAAAATAAATAATCTACAAGCAAATATCATCCCAACCCCTAAACCCGCAGCGTTTGTATGGGAAGTGAAGTCCACCGACAACCTCGGCTTCACATCCGGGTGAAACAAACTATTTTAAAGCCGGAACTATGGGACCCAAGGTGGAGTCCGCGTCGAGAAAACTTTAACACCCCAGATGGCGTAACGGATATTAAAGGCTTTGTCGCAAATTTCGCGGCTTTGTTTGCTACAGAAATTGAATTACCAGGTACAGATTTCATTTTTGTACAAAATGAAAACGCCAACTTCTGCAGCCAGGCGCATGCTATACAACTGTTTGCTTACATTTATAATAGCTAAATTTGTGGCGGTTATATAGTTTGAATGAAAAAGTGACGATCATGGAACTTTGCAAGACTAACACGACCTGAATGCAGCTACGTTTTTCATCGAATACGAAATACTTTCAAAGACTGGTTGGACCCAGGTCACAGATTTACTAAAATCATTTAAGGTTCCATATTGAACTAAATTGGAACGCGATTACACCATAAAATGTTTCCAGCAACAGGAACAGTATAGGTTTCAATCTAATATTCATCTCAAAACCCTTTTAAAGCTCAAAATGGAAAGAAAGGAAGGGAAGTTTTAAAAAAAGCGATCTAGAAACTCGCATTGCACAATTACAAACCCATAGAGCCGAGATAAGAGAAGGGAAAGAATCAGAAAATGTCGATTGATATTGAGAGGAACGGAGTAAAAGAGGGGAAATAGTGGAAAATTGTATAAGTGTTCGTTTTCCCCAATTTCTTCTAATTTAGCATTTAACTGTCGAAACTCGATTTGGGATAATTTTGTGGTTATTCGATAGGGGATGAAGCACTTAGCCGATTTATGAGCTTCAGGGCTGTTTAAAACCATTTTCTAAAAAGTTCCTAACTTGATCTGCTGGATTAGTTAAAGGCCCGATCATATCGATTATACAATAATGCCGGGGTTAATGTAATACCCTGGTATTAAAAATGTAAACAAGATAATTTTACAATGGAAAGTGCTATTCCAAATTTGCTTGTTTACGGTTTTAACCCCAGGAGTAAGTTAATACCAATCGCCATAATCGGCCCATCGGTTTAAAACGAGGTGTTTTAGCAGGATATGTAGAGTATTGGAACAGAGTCAGGACATGTATAGGGTAGTAGTGGTACAGAGTCAGGAATTGTAGAGTAGTGGTACAGAGTCAGGAATTGTAGAGTAATGGTACGGAGTCAGGACATGTATAGGGTAGTAGTGGTACATAGTCAGGACATATATAATTAATTATAAGTAATGACCACTTTCAAGACCGGAGTCATGCCACACGTGTAGACAAACGCAAGAGGACATGTATAGTAGTGGTACAGAGTCAAGAATTGTAGAGTAATGGTACGGAGTCAGGACATGTATAGGGTAGTAGTGGTACAAAGTCAGGACATATATAATTAATTATAAGTAATGACCACTTTCAAAACCGGAGTCATGCCACACCTGTAGACAAACACAAGAGGACATGCATAGTAGTGGTACAGAGTCAGGAATTGTAGAGTAGTGGTACAGAGTCAGGACATGTAGAGTAATGGTACGGAGTCAGGACATGTATAGGGTAGTAGTGGTAGAGTCAGGACATGTATAATTATAAGTAATGACCACTTTCAAGACCGGAGTCATGCCACACGCGTAGACAAACACAGGAGGACATGTATAGTAGTGGTACAGAGTCAGGACATGCATAGTAGTGGTACAGAGTCAGGACATGTAGACTTTCACCGGAAAGGTTGTTGGTTGTAGTCCCACACTTGCCACATTTTCTGGCCAATCTTCGGAGGGCAAGTAAAGCAGGCGGTCCCAGGCCTTCCAAGTTGAATGTCAGAGAGGGCTTTATCGCCCTAACTTCGCTACTCGGGTTAGTGATAGAACAAAAAGTCAGTATTAATTTATAATTATAATTTGAGCTTTTGCATCCCCTTTTGTCTTATTGGCTATTTTGAGTTAGACCTTACAAGTTACAAATGCACAAAATAAAAAGCAAGGACAATACACTGCTGTATCAAAATAATAGCAGTTGCAAGGCATATTCCCACTTGAGGGAGTAGCACAACACAAAGAACGGATTCTCATTTGGACTTGACCGGCAGAGAATCCGTTGCTCATTACTGTATTTCCGGCTACATTTTAATGAAAGTCTCTGAATGCGACTAGTCTTTCACAATGAACATTTCCTATGAGAATTAGCCTTTATTAAATGAGGATTACTGCCAGCTGAAATTGGATGAAAATAAGATGTAATAGGGAATATAGTATTACAGTGGGATACAGGAGACACTGTTATTACCAACGGGAGCCTCGAGTCTCCTTTTCTCTCACAATCGAGCTTGTAATCGTCTATTTTACAGGCGGATTTCAATAAAAATACGAGTAAAGTTTCAAGGTACCGGTATAATCCTCTAATGGTAAGGGGTCTTCGAATTATTCCTGGAATATGTCAAAATTTACCGAAACCGGAAATTATTTTTATTTAACGTTGCTTACTTTATTATTATGCTCTAAGATAGCTCAATAACCGGAAGCTTGAGCGTGATAATTATACGTATAACAAATTTGTTTCAATATATGCACCTTGTCCGGGGTTACTGGACAAGGAAAAAAGTTGTTGTTTCCAACGTCTGTTTTCAGCATTTCTGCTTGTAAGCAACCCTGTCAGCCTCGCGGGGGGAGTCTTTTTGTTAACTTGAGGCACCCTAAGGGCAGACTCTTTCACCTCGAGGAGAAGGGGAGTTGACTGACAGGGCAAACCTCCTGATTATAGTGGATTCCGAACCATTTGGAGAACATGGTAAAGTCACACGATTAAATCGGAGGTGACCAGGACTCGACACGCACTTAGACTGACTGGTATAGTCTAAGCGCGTTATCATGTTCCACCATGTTCCCCTGCCAACGCGTTGCACACTACCAAGTTTGCCGCAGTTTGAAACATGCTCTGCTCTCATAGATTCAACATAGTAAGGGGTTGGAAAAAAGTGAAGTGAAGTGATTATGATGATTTAGAGAGTTGACGAGCTGACGTAGGTCTTGGGGCCCTTTGAACAGCATAATTATTGGGAGCACATCCCAATCATTCATAATATGACCATTGCCAATTAATTAACTCTTGAAAAAAGCAGCTTAACCTTGTTAGCAAAGACAATCATGTCCTTCAATGGCACGTCGATCAGATCGACCTGGTCGATGTAGGCAGCCCCAAAACAGTCCAACCTCGCCCGCCACAGGGCTGGACAGTGGCAAACCATGTGTTGCCTCGGACTCATTGCAGTGCCGACCGACGGTTCTCTCTAACTTTAAAATTAATGATTGAATAATACACAATTCACTGTCATTAAGGCTGCAATTATACTACAAATGTAATGATTCTTCTTATCATGAATATGACGAATACATTACAAGAAGTAAGGCTAACGAATACAATGGTGGGCACAGGGGGGATCACGGGGGTCATGAACCCCCAAAATTTTAAGAAGACGGCAAAATTATCTAATTTTTTTTAAAAACATGAAACATGAGAAGTATTATTGCAATACTTTTCTAATTGGTTTCGTGGCGTTCTGCATGTACCAACCAGAATTGTTCAGAAAAACTAAATCAGTCACTTAAATCAAATAGTTAGGCATTGTTTTTATTCTCAGTTTATACCTGGGCGGGCATTTTGCCGATTTTGCGGGATGAACCCCCCCCCCCCCACAAAAAATAAAAAGCTGTGTCCGCCACTGAACAATTATCTTCACAACGTGGTCTTAGCTTTTCAACCGATGATTGATTTTTAGTTTAGTTATAATTGTTTTGTATTGCATTGTACTGTGTGTTTCAATATAATTATTCATTCAAATTTGACATTACCAGTGAAAAGTACAGTATATACTGTATATCTAAACATTGCCATAGTCAGAAGGCGGGGTTTCCACATATATAATGGTCAATGGTAAATGTGGTATTGACGTTTTAGCAGACATTAAAGACATACTAAAAATGTCTGCAACCACGTCAAAACCATATTTACCATTGACCATTGACGTATGTGCAAACCCCGCAGAAGAAGAAATTGTACAGTCCAATACGACACAGATCAAGGCAAAAAAAAAAACAGTGGGCGATATCATGCTATAATTCCACATTTATAAAGGCAATAAAGGGGCAATAGAAAAAGGGTTCTAATAAAAATTTAATATCGAGTATGGGTATCATGCAAGTGCGTGATAGACTGTCTAATAAAATGTCAGGGGTTTTGTGAAAACGCCTCAGTGACAGTGCGGGACGGATCAAAAAAATTAGAAATCGTGAAAGGGCTCAAGGGTAGATTTTTATTGGGTGTCGGGTATGAATGGAGACCAGAAAAGCTGTTCAGCTGCTGAAATGACAGCCATGCTACGGGCAAAATGCAAGCGATTCATTTTTTTTTTATTGAAAATTTTAAATTTTACAATTTTTTAACGATGCATTTGCTATAGACAGACCGAATGATGGGACTGAGTTTTACACTAAATGGCAATCAAATGTTTAAAAGGCAAAAATTTAGAAGCCAACTGTTTTTGTTAATGATTCTAACGCCATCTTTCAGCATTTCTGCTTCAAGCCAACTAATGCAAGGCAATGATTAAATTACAAACGAGGAAAAAATGTGTAGGTGTAAAAAATCAATTATCACAATTTTATTTTTCTTCAATAATTGATGAGATTTTTTCTTTAATCTATGGTATTGTTCATTTTAACTTCCAAATGTTAAAGTTGATCAATAATCATAGAGTAAAATCACACTTTGCAAACAATAACAAACTAAAATTAAACAATGGTGTCGTCTGGATATATGATAAATAATTGTAATTAATTTCTTGAGAACAAACGAATTATTTCATAATTTAAATCATAAAATTTCTTGTAGATTTTAAAATTAAAACTTAAGAAATTGGAAAAAATTGAAAACAAAAATGGTCAATTATTGAAGACAAGTGGAATGAGGTGTAAAAATACAAATGCAACATTGATGATTTTCCGTCAATGACATTATCGAAATTTAAGAAAAATGACAAGTGACCCATATTTATTGGATCCAATATTGGAGCTATTTGGAGTGTGTATTATTAGGGGGAAAACAATTTAATTTTTTGTACAATATAACTGTCCGGTAAAAGCTTATATTAAAAAAATTACTTATCAATCAAATCTTAAATATGTATCTAAATAACTTACTTAGCATCATTAAGACAATTTTTCTCAAGGCTTGCTTAGCGTTAAGTCACAGAGGACGATAAAGTAAAATTGTTGAAAAAAAATACAACTGCTTCTTGATCACCCCCTGACTTGTTAATTTAAACAAAGAAAAAGAAAATAATTCAAACAAATTACTAAACTTTTCGACCATCCCTTGCACAGTTTAATTAAAAGTCCCCCACCCCCGTAGGACATAAACATAATCTCACGTTACTGGAGTTTTTAATCCTCAGATAAAATCTTTGTGTTTTTCTAAACTCTTTATTCAGGAAAGAAAGGAAAGTTTGCATTTCTAGAGTTAAGAACATTCATTAAACTCGATTGAGAGCTTACAATGATCTTCCTGAGCTGGTTCCTTCGCTTTTAAAGTTCTATAGACGGAGAGGAACTAATTAGTTGGCGCCAAAAAGATATTGTACCTTTCTTCTAATTCAATTTTGAATTACTGAGAAGTTTGAAAATTTATTATCTAGGCTACTTATAGCTGCAGCCAATTCAGGACTGTCAAACCCCATACTTTTTCTTACTCAACTTCAACACATATATTCTACACGATTTAGCCTGGTATTGCGAAGAGTTCCAAACAAGGGATTTTCAAAATTATTACATACAATGTATCAAAATGCTCATTAAAATTTCTTCTATTTGGCGGCTATTCCACTTGTCAATTTTTCTTCAATTTTATAAATAAATAAATAAGGACTTTTTTTGTTCTATTACTAAGCCAACCTAGCGGAGTTAGGGCTATAAAGCCCTCTCTTACACTCAACTAGGAAGGCCCGGGACCGCCTGCTTTACATGCCCTCCGAAGGATGGCCAGAAAATGTAGGAAGTGTAGAACTCGAACGAACAACAATTTTGATAATGTCATTGACGGAAAATCATCTATGCTGCATTTTTATTTTTACACCTCCTTCCTTACTTACTTACTTAAGTTGGCGCTGTCAGCCCTGAGGGACTTTTGGCGGCATTCGCAACACCAAGCCAACGGATCCTATCCTTTACCAGGCCACGCCACTTGTAAGGTGAATTTCGGAAAACGTAACTTTTAATATTAAACAAAACCGAACCAAAAAGAAGAAGAAAAATTATTTACCATTTATTCTTATTTTCAGAAATCCACAAAACAATAATCACCACGACCTAGCTCGAGTCAAGTAGAGATGTTGGGCGTAGAAATCTTTTTAAACTATTTTGATTCTATTAGACTGTTGAGCTTTTTGAACTGATCACCTAATGAAAATCTCAACCAAAACCTTCCAAGACATTCCAGGGAACGAGCCAAACCGAGAACAATAGAAAATCTCATTTAACCCACTGTATTAACTAAATGGTCAATAAAAAATCAGCAATACATAATATTACAATACTGTAAAGAAATTACGAATTAGTTTGGTTAGTACATATCACTAGAGTTAGACTTAAGTATTATCAGTTGAAAAAAAAATTACTTGACTTAAAAAGTTTGTTCATCTCAAAATTAAAAAAAAGTAGAAAAGAAAACAATTACAAAAAAGGGAGAATTACTCTATCCCTGGCTGAACTTAAGCAGCTATGCTCAAAATGGTAGTTGACTTAAATAGGAGAACTCACTCAACTCCGAGGCTGCGTAGAAAAGAAAGAAAAAGAAAAACAAAAGGTAAGTTGATATCAAAATTATTAAATTACTAATTCAGACTATTTAAATAAAAATAGTATAGTATTCAAAATTAAATTTTTAAGTTTAGAGTCCGAATTTCAAAAATATTCCTAAAAGGGAAAACAAATCACTCATACATTCATACCCGGGGTACCTTAATAATAAACGCCCAACGGAAGAAGAGGAGTTGCAGAAAGGAAATAGTAGACTAGTATTCTTCCCCCATCATTGAAATCAGAATCCCATCATTGTCACCGGCGTTTTAGGCCCGCGCGGCCGTAAGAAATTAAACCACCATCATGTCGGCGATGAGTTCAGAGAGAACGAGAAAAACCAGCCAATTTATCGATTAGTAGAGAGAGAAAATGATTAATTTCATGGTAAATAATTTTCCTATGGCTAAATTTCGGATATCACGGGGGGCCGGGTGGGGGGGTCGTCCACCTGACGTCACTGAAGGTGACTTAAATCCTAGATAGGTCAGACCAACAAATTACCGCACAGCAATTATGGCAGGGCACGCAATGCATTTGACCGTGAATTTTCTATCATTTCTTCAAAAACATTTTTTTTTTGCACAAAACCCAATAGTTTTTTGGAAAACCAAACTATCCGGTCTCATTACTCAATTTAACATCTAAAACATGCTTGAAGTTAGAAGTCATCGATAGAAAGGTTTTGCAGAAAAATTATTTTTTAATCATTTTACATTAAAATTTAGTTATTTTTATTTTTTTACCCCCAGAAGCAAACTATCAAGGGGCAAGCGACCCCCCGCATTTTATTAACATTAATAACGACTACAATATATGTGAATTTAAAAGAAATCGTTGGAGCCGTTTTTGAGAAATAATTTTTTTGACGTTTTTGAGAATAAAACCCCCCAAATTGAGTTAGCCAAAAATAAAAAAAATGCCGAATTTCATTTAAATCGACCGAGTAGTTTGCCCGGTAATCGACGCACAGACAGACAGACAGAGTGACAGAGCGACAGACAGACATTTCCTAAAAACCACTTTTTTGGGTTCCTGGGACCTCAAAACGTGTAAATCCGTTGACATCTCGGAATCGAAAATTTCGACCGTCACAAAGCTTTCCTTATACCACGTATAAATTGGAAAGCAATAAATTAGAAAATTAACAGATTTTATCCAAAACGCTAGCGGATAAATCCAAATCAATGGAGCAAAATTCTTGCTTCACACTCATCGGCCCGAAGGCCAACTTCCTGCACTTCTTACTTTAGCTGGTCACCATAGCATCGTCACGGACGGCCCAACCCTCATTCCACTTGTCTTTAATAATTGACCATCTTTGTTTTCAATTGTTTTCCAATTTTGTAAGCTTGGCCGCCGTTTTTCTATTAATTTTATAATCTACAAGAAATTTTATGATTTAAATTATGAAATAATTCGTTTATTCTCAAGAAATTAATTACAATTATTTATCATATAGGCCTATATCCAGAGGACGCCATTGTTTAATTATAGTTTGTTATTGTTTGCAAAGCGTGATTTTACTATATGATTATTCATTATTGATCAATTTTAACATGCGGAAGTTAAAATGGACAATGACATAGAGAGTAAAGAAAAAATCTCATCAATTATTGAAGAAAAATTGACAAGTGGAATAGCCGGCTTTGCCCTGATAATTTTGACAACGATTAATATTTCATGAAATATTTGAATTTTATACCTTTATAAGACTCTTGCGTATTTTTGTTATTGAGCGTCAAAATTAGGGGGTAAATGGGCTAAATCGTTATGAGAAATTAAATGTGAGTTCAAGTGATTTAATGAAAGTGATAAATTGTTTTGTTTTCTTTTTTATACAAATAAATCTAAAAGTGCCTTTGCAATTTAACCTTGCACTACATCTGAAGGCATTGAACCGTATAATTTATTTATACTGACAATAAAATACATCAAAACAGAGACAAACCCATAGAACATACATGGAGCAGCCGTCATTTCAAATTTCCCGCGTCAGGGCACCCAACGTGATGAATGGATGAAAAAAATGGGGTTGCTGTCACAGCGCCCGCGGGACCCCCCCTAACCCCGTCTCTGTCTATGTAACTTTTAGACCTGCGGCACGTCAATAGATAAAATATGTCAATTCTTCACCGCCTGCTGCTTAAGCGGGTGCTCCTCTCTTCCTTTTTCATATCTTGAATATCTGTCTATATGGGAAATAGGGCAAAATCAAGCCATATAGACTATACAGTATACTTACTAGCCAACGCCCACCCTTGGCAGGTTAGCTATTTAGTGCCGCGCTGTCTCCCGGTAGCTGCCCCCCCCCCCCAAATTTAGGAAATCTATTGTAAGTTAATCTATTACGTTCTAATTTTATCGATATGTTTGTTCTATTTTGACCCATTTTGACTACCCCAGATGAGCTGGATCCGTCTTTGCGCACTGTCTTTCATCGGGGAAGATAACTAGATAGTAAATTTGGTAGGCCTATCTCCCTCAGGAGAGCCATGATCTTGAGCGGATTCAGTCTTTTACATGAACGAGTAACTGCAATCTTCCCGAGCATACTGCTCTTCTTCGCGCGATTGCATCGCAACTGATGGTTGCGTCCGGATAAGATCGTGCTGGATCGGAGATTTGCTACGACACGAGAACTTCGTCAGTTGCATCACAAAAGGAATCATAGAATGCGCCTGGGCGCCGAAGAAAGGAATATCTCTAGCAAGTGATGGAGGATGAAGGGCCAGGACATGCGTGCAGCTGTAGAGGGCGTGCGAGAGGGAGTGAAGGCATCGATGTCACATGTTGCTGCCAACCAACAAGCCAACTTGAAGAAGGGTTTGAGAAAGACGAGGCAACCGAGATGTAACCCTAGGACAATTATTTACTATGGAGCTACTCACATTGTATATCTCGTCAGGTATACTAATTTATAAATAGGAACGCATATACAGTATGTTTACGGGTTCACTTGTGCCGGTTCTTCTTTTAATACACCAAGTAATAAGGCCATTTTTAAACTTTAAACTTTTAATTAAGTGCTAAATGGTGCTCTATGAGCTTTATGTGGTCTGCGGTCACCTAGTTGTCGTAATAATAATATTATTAATAATAATAATGAGGTCACCTTATTTTTCACATCGTAAGTTGATGTGTGGAATTATACCACTAATAAAATGGTTCTTTGTAACTGCAAAGGCTTTCACGGCCGGAGTCGAATGAAGAAACAGTAGAATCTGGGCTGATGGGCCGTGGTCGAAATGAAAGTGAACTTCCAAGTGGAAGTTAACACTAAATAAAGTAAAAAACCAAATTTTGTTATTTTTACTAAGGGAACTTAACTGCTCCTCTTTTTAATACAATTTGGAATATTGTTATACATCTATTATATTATGGAAATCCATACTTCCAAGTGGAAGTTCAATTTCATATCGACCACGGCCCATCAGATTCCACTGGTTCTTCAAAATGGTTCTATACCTAATAAGAATATGTCACTTTTACAATGAAAAAATAAGCCTCGCCAAGTGTCCTTATATTACGGTAGGGTACTAAGTAGCCGCAATTCAGTAACGTTACGTATTGCCCAAGTCCGGAACTTTTAAAGACACGGTTAGATGAGAAAAAGTAATAATTTACTAAACATGTCACTGAAAAAAAAACTTTGAAATGTATATGGCTACATAATAAGAGGAGATGCATGCTCATTTGACTTAACACAAAAACCAGAAGGGATGCTCACAGAAAAATTCGTATGACCTTTTTATCCCCCCCCCCCTCGAAAGGCAGTATTCATTTGAGGATAATATTTTATACGAATTCAACCCCAAATACGACGCCATATAGTAAAAACGGAAATTTAAGGTGAAATACCTATCCAATAGAAACTTGGTACCACGTATCAACAATTAAGAGTCCTGCGGGTATATTAAATTAGAAACCCTGTCCTTGAACCTCATAAATCTAAGTTAAAATAAATGCAACAATTTACCGGAAGGGTTTTACATTCTTAGTTGAATGGGCTGCTTTGACGTTTTCTGCGTAAATACGGATTTATTTACAGAGATAGCAGCATAATTTTCCGGTATATTTCACAGTTGTGTGAGGTTGGATAGGTGGGCTAATATAGGTGAAACATTTGATACTGCTCGCATAAAAGGTGTTGCCATTCGAAATTCAATGAGTTATTTGCTTTATATACCGTTCTTCCACGTCAGCATCACTTTTATTTAGTCAGGACATATTGTAGAGTAGTGGTACGGACTCTGACTCTCACCCGAAAGGATGTTGGTTCGAGTCCCATTTGCTACATTCATGTTACAGAGCATGTAAAGCAGGCGGGTCCTAGTTGAGTGTAAGAGAGGGCTTTATAGCCGCTAGGTTGGCTTAGTAATAGAACGAAAAGTCATTATGGCTTCTCCGATGCTTAATTTTTTTTTTTTAAAGATTATTCGAAAACAAACAATTCAGTGAATGTATCCGAATAATCTCTTCAGTCGCCTCTGCAGGTAATACCTGTATTGAGTTACAACAGGTCACTGATCGCATGATGTGTAGAGACTCGCACATGTATGAACAACAACCAATATGCCATCGAAGTCCATTAACTTGTACTGCGCCTTATCCTTATGGAAGGTCGGCGGCACGACAGCAGCGTTTCCAGCGTGTTGTGTGCGTCCACGGTTGAGAGACCCAAACTTCTTATATCCCCGGCGGTCTTTCTTCTCAGTGTAACTTTCGGCCTCCCTGATGGTCTTCTTCCTTGTATCTTCCGGTTCACTACTCTTTTGATTAGGAGGTTTTCGTCTCTACGTAGTACGTGTCCCCACCAGTTTAGCCCCTTTTCTCTCAGTTTCTCCTGTGCAGCACAGGTTCTCATCTCATGCTCAATATCTTGCCCGCACATGGCATCAAGCTTATCGACACCCTACAATGTACATGATGCTAGAATTATTCGAAGAGTCTCACCTTTGATAATTTAACCATCCTGTTGGCGTACTATGGCGTTAAAGGAATAACTTATTCCGGGGTTAAAAATGTCAACAAAACAATTTTGAGTAGTCTTTGCTTTTTAAAATTATTTCGTTTCCATTTTCAACCGCCAGAATAAGTTAATTTTTCCTACAAAAGCACGCCTACTGCTGACGGAGCATTGCGTATAGGAATGATTCATTTACAGTGTGTAAAAATGTTTGTAAAGCACAACCTTCAATATACTTTTAAACTATAAACAATTTGTTTCTGTTTGTTTGTTTTTCTTACGCCTGCTTTTAGCATTTTTGCATTAAGAAGCCCTGTCAGCCTGTTGGGAGGAGTGAGTCTGTTTATTAACTTGAGGCACCCTAAGGGCAGACTCCTCCACCTCGGGGAGAAGGGGAGTTTACTGACAGGGTGGACCTCCTGATTATAGTGGAATCGGGGAGCATAGTAGTCACACGATTAAATCAGAGGTGACCAGGACTCGACACGCGCTTAGATTGCCGGAGCTCGTTATTATGCCCACCATGTTCCCCTGCCAACGTTGTGCACACTATACCAAGTTTGCCGCAGTTTGGAACAGGCTCGGTTTTGGTTGATTCAACGCAGAACAAAAAAAACATATTAATCCTGCAAAAGAAAAAACTTAAAATCCTCAATTTCACCCTACGTGGCCAGATACACTCTTATCAAGAGTATTTATACTCTTTTGTGTTCCAAATTCGACATACTCTTTCTTTTTGTACTTTTGATGCAAATATATATATAAATATATATACTCTTTTCTAAATCAGATCCAACTCTTTTACCCTTTTACTGAATTTTTTAATTTTGACGCTGGGGAAGAAGAAGAAGAGGAAGTGCCCTCATCAGCTAAATAGAAGTAACTAAGTAGGTCGGATAAAAACACACAAGGTAGAATGGAATAATCGTTTTATTATTCAAGTAGCTATTGCTTATAATTGTAAAATTTTATGGGACGGGTTATGTATGCGAATAATTAATATTGTTATTGATTTAAAGAGGAGAGTGTGACACACAACCTCCCCCCCCCCCCCCCCCAGCTTGGCTTTTACGTACATAGATCTTTTATTGTATATATATACTTATATATATATATCTTCCATATATACTCTTTTTTCATTTTGGAAATCTGGCCACCCTACCTATCACCGCTGTCAATGGGGGGGGGGGGGGGGGTAACATATCGAGAAACTTTGCTTGTAACCCCTCGTATTCCAACAGGTACCATCTGTAAGTAGCGTAATAAATTGCGGGAATATTAACCGAATGTTAGAGGATAATGTAGCAGGGGTAGGAAGAGAGGGAGGCGTAGAGGGCGGGGGGGGGGGGTCAATCCCCTCCCTAGGGCACGGGATATAGCCTGGTATTTATAGTGTAACGAGCTAAGTAGATTAATATACCATCAGGAGCTCCCTAAAGGCCGGTTTGACCATATTGAACTACTATCCTCGCATATACATCTATTAAGAAGTCATATACAATTTGCAGCATACAATAGTACTAGCCATTTGCAGAGTTTAAATTGTTGGTTACGACTGGGGGAGTATTAGGTCCCATTCATTGACAGTCCCATCCAGCACGACAAGCCAAAAATTGTAGTTCGCAAAGTGAAGAATCCATTGTCTAAAAGCCTTAGTGTTCCTACTTACGAGTATGCTGTAATAGAAATATAAATATAAATATATATATTGTACTAATACAGGGTTGCCCCCAATTACAAAGTACAAAATAAAAGTGTGAATTGATTATATAGATACAGTGATTACTTGATCAGAAATGTAGGTACAGAGAAGAAAATTAATCAAAAAAGTTTTTCCTTACATGTATTTCAGAGTGTGCAAAGAAGTCAATGCTTGGGCAGCTATTGGCTTCTCTGCACACCCTGTTAATATAGTCGAAAATAACGAAATATTTACTCTACCACCTGAAATAACAAAAGTGGCAGTTGAGCAGTTTACTCTAATTCTAGCATTAAAACTAATTTTCTCCAAAAAGTAATTATTATCTTCTTTGAAATTTAAAACTTTCCAAAGGTATGAAATATAGCAATATTTCCTTCTCTTCTCGAGTGATACTAAATTAAATTTTTTCAATGAGGATATATAAAAATCTGGATTAAGATTCGAAAAATTTACAGTAGCATTATTCAAAAACCTTTTTTCCAAGAATTTTGCTAATTTGATTTGAGCTTTTTCTAGTAATGCAATTTTAGTCGAATGGAAAGGATTCCAAATGATGCATTCTAAACGACTTCTTACGAGAGCATTAAATAGGTTTATAATTGTTTCTGGCATTCTAAAATGTACCGAGGTTTGTTTAATAAAGCCAAATAGACGAGAAGCTTTCTTTCTAATATTTTGGATGTGCCTATCAAAAGATAATTTTTTATCGAAAGTAACACCAAGGTCATCACATTCCTCAACTCTTTTTAATTTGAGGCAGAGGCCTTACAGTTTATCAAGGCCGTACCCAGGATTTTTTAGGGGGAAGGGGGTTGTTGTGTGTTACAACGGGTTAGATTATAACTACGATGCATGAGGTTATTTTTTTCAAATCTATTTGGCGAGGGGGGGGGGGGTTCCAACTCCTCCTCCCCTATTATGGAGAGAAGAGCCAGAAAAGAGAAAGGAAGATAAGAAAAAGGGGGCACAAACGGTATTTGAACTCGAGTCGTTGAGTCGCATCCTATGTCCGTCCATTCCGAGTCTTTACTTCGATTCTCCTAACAGTCAAGTGTTTCTACAAAATTAATTAGTTACGCTGTACTTCTATTTTATTTAAGCAATATTATAAACATTACGCAAAACACAGAGACATGGCCGTTTTTTACCTTAGGTCAAAGTCGTCAAGTGAGCCTAAATTTTAAATTTAAACAAAGTAATTACAAGCTTTTAAAAAACAAAACAAACACTATTTCCCAACCGCCAAATCTAACAAGGGTGAATTGCTGACAAATTTTATATCTTTTAATAGGGGTTTATTCCTATTAATGCTTTCGTTTTTTAAAATTATTATTTACAAGATTGTCGAGCAATTTACCCTTGTTAGCTATGTGTAGTATTAGTGTTATTTTAAAATTATTAAAAAAAACATTAATGAACGCTGCAGCGCGCTGTACCTCTAATTCTAACCTAGGTTGGCTGGTAGAGTAGCCCTTCTGGGCCAAATCTAGCCAAATATAAAGATGTTTTTCATTTCATTTAATTTCTAATAATGGTTAATATGCTATATTAATGCAGGTACCTATTGTATTAAGTCAGTGCCGGATTAAGCTAGCGCGGGGCCTGTAGCAAATTCTGTCAAGGTACCCTTGGTTTGTTGTAGGTTCTCAAGTTTAGGTTAAGTTATTAACCGAAATTAGTGTTATATACGCCATATAAGTTATTAAATTAAACAATACTGTTACAAATAGACTTTTCTGGATTTAATATGGGCAGTCGCGGGACCCCCAAATTCGCGGGGCATTTGCTACTCATGCTTCTTGGCTAATCCGGCACTGTGTAAATATGTTCTTTGCTGAGAGACAATGTGTGTTGAAATTCTGCAAACACTAGGCCTATGTATTAAATACTGCAAACAAAATCACCCTGTTCTCAGCGTTTCGAACTTCCAAGAGAACCCTTCTGGACAATAAGGAATTTGATATAGCACAAAATATATCCTATATACTCTATAGGACTCCAGTTACGCGAACCCTTATAGTACCGGACAAGAGCTTCAATCTTCAACTGACTCAGCGACTTCTTTTTGGAACTTCTTCAATAGTACTCTTGCCAAGAAAAACTTAGCAAAGTTCGAACTGGAGAGGCCCTCGGTCCGAAATTGCTTTCCTGGCCTGAGCCCAGTTATCTTCTCTGACACTACACTTTATTATTTGTTTAGCGTTAGAATAAACAATTTTTTGGCGAAGAGGCACTCGTACATTTCAAATTTCACGGAGGGCAGTGGATTCTTTCAAGAGAATACATTATTATTCTTATTCTTTACATGCTTCTTCTAACCAAGACTGGCAATCGCCATGGCAAATTTGGACCTTGGAGACTGCTGCCCAGGTTTTTCAACCAATATCTTATTCTTCTGCCAGGAGGCGGGAGTCCTCAGTCCTTCTATCTTCTCCAGTATTATTCCAAAATTTTCGTTCCTCATCACATGGCCGAAGCATACGCAATAATATCAGAAAAATCGATGAGGACGATAAGAGTGCAAATTTCACTAAAGTAAGCCAAGCCCATAAAAATGTATGAGCCCTACTACTACCCGACCACGATTGGAAGAATAGATAGGATACGTAGGCTTACTAATGATAAGCGTAGCTATAATCGTTTTCTTTTAATGCCTCTTCTATCACAGGTTGGCAACCATAATAGCAATTTGTACCTTGGAGACTTCTGCCCAGGTTTTTCAACCAATATCTTATTCTTCTGCCAGGAGGCGGGAGTCCTCAGTCCCTCTATCTTCTCCAGTATTATTTCAAAATTTTCATTCCTCATTACATGGCCGAAGCTTATGCAATACTAATAATATCAGAAAAATCGATGAGGACGATAAGAGTGCAAATTTCACTAAAGTAGGCCAAGCCCATAAAAATGTATGAGCCCTACTACTACCCGACCACGATTGGAAGAATAGATAGGATACGTAGGCTTACTAATGATAAGCGTAGCTATAATCTTTTTCTTTTAATGCCTCTTCTATCAAAGGTTGGCAACCATAATAGCAATTTGGACCTTGGAGACTGCTGCCCAGGTTTTTTCAACCCATATGTTCTTTTTCTGCCATGAGGCGGGAGTCCTCAGTCCTTCTATCTTCTGCAGTATTATTTCAAAATTTTCATTCCTCATTACATGGCCGAAGCTTATGCAATACCAATAATATCAGAAAAATCGATGAGGACGATAAGAGTGCAAATTTCACTAAAGTAGGCCAAGTCCATAAAAATGTATGAGCCCTACTACTACCCGACCACGACAGGAAGAATAGACAGGATAAGTAGGCTTACTAATGATAAGCGTAGCTATCTTCCTCTTCTTTAAATGCCTCTTCTATCGAAGATTGGCGACCATCATAGCAATTTCGACCTTGAAGACTGCTGCTCTAAAAAGGAAAGTCGTGCTCTTGCCTGGTTTCCGTTGTCAACTTCAGCAGTTTTTGAATTATTTGCGAAAACAGGATGATCGATAGAAATAATTTCATTTTAGCCCACAGTTTTAAAACCAGTTTGTAAGGTTCTCAAGGGATCCGTTCATAACAATAATAACATTCATCGTGGTTTCCAAGAATAAAAAGGGCATACGTTACGTTTTCTTTCTCATTTTATGAGTGAAAGCGACGGCCAATTGATTTTTTTTTTAGTCCTGGACACAAGGATCCAGTTTCCCCATAAAAATTCACACCTGGCCATCCCATGGTAGTATTAATGAAAAACCTCTACATGAAAGCTTCTGTCATTAGCTCTACACAAGCCCCATCCGGTTTTGAAAGTTTTGTTTGCACTAGCTCCTCCAGGCTCTTGCAGCGGGGACCATCTCAATGGCTAATTAAGCTACTAATCCGGCATTAATCTGCATCCACCTCTTTGGTTAATCCGGACTCGCAAAGAGCTCTTGAAACCAATATACTGAGTGTCCACTGCCAATGAAACGGATTAAACCGGATTAAAACTTCCACTTGGATGGCCATTATCTATAACTCGCGGCGATTTGACAGCGGATACCCTCAGCACTCCCACATGCATTGGCTATGACTCATGGCTTAATGCCATATTACGCGTCCCTAAGCGATAAGTTGAAAGACTTATTACAAACAGCCATAAATTAGAGAAAGGAATGAAAGATATGGAAATGGAATATAACATACTGTACCCAATAAAAACGTTAATTTTAATGTTATAATTAGTGATAATCCCGTTGATTGTTTATTAATCAAGGCATCAAGGCCGTGCCAGGTTTTGATTTCGGGGGGGGGGGGGGTCCGGACCCCTTGGAGACCACCCCCTGGGTACGGCCTTGATTATTATCATTTGTCAACTAATAAACCGAATTCCCACTCACACAGGACAACGATAAAACTTGTAAGTTTCACTAGAAAATAGCAAAAGCTTTTTGGCAAATTAAATGCTGGATGAATGGGTGCTTAAAATGATTGGCTCTGGAAAGGATGAACCGACCACTTAACGCCACTTTTAAGAACGCTGGAACATTTCGTTTTTAACATATTCGAGCTTAAAAAACGGGTCATATCATTATGCAAGCTGGCAGACAAATAACAAAATATAATATCATTAAAAACAACGAAAAAAATTACAATATTTTATGTTTAAACAAAAAAACAGGAATGAATTAGAATGAATGGGAAAATTGCAGTTGCTGATCTCGTCAGCGAGGTTCAATGGATTGTAACATTTTCGGACCTTTCATCTATTGCCTGCGTGTGATTTCCCCTTTCCCGTGGTCACTATTGTCCTAACTCTGGAAAATGTTTGTCGGCAAAATTTATCTCCAGTACCAAATCTCCCAGTCATGGACCAAGCATTAAGGGTGGCCCCCACGATCGCCTGCGAAGTTTTGGTAAGGAACAATATCGGTTGGAACATGTAGAGTAGTAGTACCGACTCCGACCTTCACCCGAAAGGTTGGTGGTTCGAGTCCCAAACTTGCTACATTTTCTGACCATGCTTTAGAGAGCATATAAAGGGTCTACCTAGTTGAGTGTAAGAGAGGGCTTTATAGAGCTAACTCCACTTGGTAGGCTTAGCAATAGAACAAAAAAGGCTATAATTATTTATTTATTAAACTATACCGTTATGCATTGAAATATGGCCGTACCGTTCAGTATTCCTTACTGAGACTTTTCAGACGAATATAGGAGCGACCTTGAAGAGACATTGAATGAATGAATGAATCATGTATTTACAATCTCTACAAGACAATATACAGTTCAAAAAGGTACAGTTCCCCCCCCCTGATTTTGTACTGGTCCATACACCTTTCGGAGTACCTTACGCTCCTACCTTTCAAGCAGCTCCTCGCTCCTCCGAGTCACAACCCATGTCTCACACCCATAGGTTACGACTGGTCGGATTATCGTTCGATACATTGTTCCTTGCATCTTCTCGATAAGGCAAACAGGCTGTTGCGCAGATTTTCATTACACGAAAAGGTTGCGTATCCCTATTTCAAACCCCTTAATAAAAAAGTTTCACTTCAAAACCTGTCACGGTGTCATATTGTTCTTTAAGATAACCTCATCCGCAATAAAATATTCAAAATGGACCTGTCACATTATTACGTATTTTTGAAGAAGTTAAGATGTAGAGGGGTGATAACACGATAAGCCACCCCCGGGGAAAGTCCCGGCAGCCTAGAGGCGCATCCATATTGTTTACTTCCAAATTTCACAGGGGATGCTTCCTACTACTCCAAGTATTCTTCAGGATGACGTACGGTCTTTTGGGAACCCAAAATATGGCGAAGGGTGACTTTTATGGGGTAAAAGAAATTGGCTTATTTTTCTTTTGCCTGAGATGTTTAGAATTTGTAACTGTCATACGTAAAAATGCCCCCCGAAACTTGGGAATTTTTATTTCTTGTTTTTGTGACTGTCTCTCTGCATACATACAGGCAGGGTTATCTAGAGAGGTTTTTTTTAATTATTGAAATCCCTCAATAGCAGATCCAGCTATGGGCTAATGGGGCTAAAGCTCCCCGCCCCCTTCTCTTACCCAACTTAAACTAGATAAAACACACTTTCCAATTTTTCACACATAAATTAATAATTTTGTAAACTATAAGGCTTTCCATCCACTAGTTCAGCCCCCCCCCTCTAAAAATTTCTAGATCTGCTAGTGAAATCCCAATTCCCTACCTAAGCTGGGTCAAACTGACACGGTAAATTTGACAAATAATAAAAATGTAATGTAATTTTACACTTTAAGTCCTTACACAACAAGTGGCAGCTGGAGATAAATCACTTATTAATTATATTAATAAATTAATACTTGACTGGAGAACTTGGGCGACGCTGAGAATGACGCATGTGAGTGCGGAGAAGTACAGCCCACCTCCTCAACTGCAGGGCAACCAGGCTGCCGTTGACGGAGCCAAGTATTGGTCGTAAATTAAAATTTTGAAGCAATTGTACACGAATAATTGATAATTAATTAATTAATTAATTAATACTTAATAGGGCTCCTCACGAACATCATTGAGGGTATGGTTGAAGGCACCAACTGAAGAGGACGACAGAGGAAGGAATACCTTGAGGATGTCATGAAAGACCTGTGCGACACCTACAAAGAACTGAAAAGGACCGCACAAAACAGACACGAGTGGAGGAGAAGAATACAACATTCGCTGCAACCAATCTCTAGATTGCAACTCGAGAAGAACTTATTAGGTACTAAAATTATTGAATTTTTTGCGTTTTAAATTGCCCCAACTATTGTATGTCTCCTGCTCTCTAAAAATGATATGAGTACTTATATTTTCCACTAGACATATGCAACTATTGCTGATCAGGTGAGAGAGAGCTAAATATATTACAAATGGTTAGCAACAGAACATGTTATGGACATTAGCATTGCCACACTTCCATTATTTTGAGATCTGACCATTAAAGAAGAATGTAAGTAAATTTGCCTGGGTAGTTGGATGAGGTTTGGATTTTCTGAGCACAGAACATACCGTCTATGACTAGGTATAACCGAAATTAGAGGATATGGAAAAAACTGGGCTTGGCGGGATTCGAACCCACGATCTACGCCTAACCGGGGCGTCGTCTTAACCGCTGGACCACAAGCCCCGACAATATAACACATATAACACTGACATTAAATTAACTTTGGTTACAGAGGTAACCACCTCGTTATAACCGAAATTAGAGGATATGGAAAAAACTGGGCTTGGCGGGATTCGAACCCACGATCTACGCCTAACCGGGGCGTCGTCTTAACCGCTGGACCACAAGCCCCGACAATATAACACATATAACACTGACATTAAATTAACTTTGGTTACAGAGGTAACCACCTCGTTATAACCGAAATTAGAGGATATGGAAAAAACTGGGCTTGGCGGGATTCGAACCCACGATCTACGCCTAACCGGGGCGTCGTCTTAACCGCTGGACCACAAGCCCCGACAATATAACACATATAACACTGACATTAAATTAACATTGGTTACAGAGGTAACCACCTCGTTATAACCGAAATTAGAGGATATGGAAAAAACTTGGCTTGGCGGGATTCGAACCCACGATCTACGCCTAACCGGGGCGTCGTCTTTACCGCTGGACCACAAGCCCCGACAAGTCCAGTAAATGCCAAATCCTCTACTTATGCTCTAATTGACATGATTCGTGTTGCTAGACAGGTTAACTCAACTACACAACTATCTAACCGAACAGGTCTGTGAGCTGACTTAATTGCATAAAGGCAATGCTTTATTCAATATATTATAGTATTATATGGTGTATATAACACTGACATTAAATTAACTTTGGTTACAGAGGTAACCACCTCGTTATAACCGAAATTAGAGGATATGGAAAAAACTTGGCTTGGCGGGATTCGAACCCACGATCTACGCCTAACCGGGGCGACTAATTTCGGTTATAACGAGGTGGTTACCTCTTTAACCAAAGTTAATTTAATGTCAGTGTTATATATACCATATAATACTACAATAAATTAATGTAATGACTAGGTATCGATCATCAAAAAGCTTTAATTATATTAACTAAATAGGAAAGCAAATATTGTGGTGCGTCCGAATGTCTCGTAAGTTACAGCAATAGCCTATCAGATTTTGTGTTTCGAAATAGATGACCCAAAAAAAGGCAATGTAGCTAAGAAAGGCAGGCAGTAGAGGATGCAATGCAATATGGCGATTTCTTTTGATGTCCAGCAGTAAAAAATTGTGCTTCAGGTGAGCCAACATGCACCAATAAGCACTTAAGGAAAATGTGCCAACATTATAGCTTCGTCATGACCAGCAATATACGAGTTTCATTTAGGCCTACTACAACACTTAAAGGAGAATGAAGACGTAAATAATGTCTAATCTTCTATTTTTAAGTTCTACTCCGTAATTTATTAGTAGTGGTTCATACTTTTATCAAAGTTCTACCGCAGAAAGATCACCTAAAAAGGTTTAAATTTATAGCTTATAAATAAACAATGTAAGCCAATCCATTTTGGGGTGATCTAAGCAGTGGCGGCTCTAGAAATTTTAAGGCGGGGGGGGGGGGCATGACTTCTATCTGGGGGGCCAATGAAAAAACAAAATATTTTTCATTGAGAGCAGGTATAATGAAAGTACCCAAAATTAGAGGATATAAAAAAACTAATGAAAGTAAGTAACTTGTTACCAGTTTTTGAATTACAAAACTTCGGCAATATAGCAACATCCAAAATATCTCAGATTTGGGGGCCTCCCGCCCCCCCCCCCCTCGGGCACCCCACTGCCGGGCCGCCATTGGACCTAAGGGTGGCCAATATGAATGGCCAACTTCCTCTTATGTAATACATGATAGCCTATGAGTATCGTGAACATAAATAATTAGATTACTCGTGACTTCGTGGTATTTCATTTTAGTAAACAAAAAATAACAAAAACTTAGAGTTTTAGAAAAACTTGTTATAACAACCCGAATTAGTAAAAAACCAAAATAATCGTTAAGAAATTAACTTTGTCTAAGCGCTCAGGGTTTTATACTAACACAAGTGGGTTTCTTAGACAAAGTTAATTTCTTAACGATTATTTGGGTTTTACTAATTCGGGTTGTAATAACAAGTTCTTCTAAAACTCTAAGTTTTTGTTATTTTTTGTTTATATGAGTATCGTGAAGCAATTCTAAAGTTCGATGGTGCAGATATTCCACCCATCGCACGGTTGCAAGCAAACAAAATTATCTAAAATATGGAGTTTTTAATTTAGAGGCCTAATATTAGCATTTCATGTCACTCTATTTACTTAGGGAATTCGAAAACTCCCGACAGACTAACCCTGTAAGCTCTTCCTCTGTCGTTTAAATACTTCTCCCTCTTTTTAACATTTCATTTATTTGCTCATTCACAGAATTATGGTGTTGGATTCTCGCCTAGGCCTTTTTTTTCAGGCAAAGTCGAGAACACGGCAAATAACTGTCTGGATTTTTGTTCGCATCCGCATAATTGGATTTTACCGTTATTTCATACATAGTCTAATAATACGCTAATACTGTTGGTACTGCTACGTTACATTGACGGCCATTTTATTCCATTTCCACTGCAATGTTATGAATGTTGTTCTTTTCTATTTTCAATTTTACTTCTTATTATTAGTCAATTCTGGAGCTTGTGCTATCCACCCCCCCCCCCCCCAAATTTAGCAAAATAGCCAATTTTTCAATATTTATTTTTAAAAAAATTCCCCGGGGAGACCCCACTGTTTCCAGTTTGGTTAATAAAGTTATCGTCTGCGAAAAATTTATTTTGCCGGCAAACTACTTCAGGCCTATTCTTTTACAAATCATTTCCCGGGGAATCCCCCGGCCCCCCCTTGTTAGCTGTAATATTCTTCACATGTAAAATATAAACATAACTGCTATCAAAGTGCATAAATTCCACTATTTTGGGCCTATTTATAATTATAATAATAACTCCCCCTGAGGAACGCTCGGCCCCCTTTTTCTTGCAGTGGATCTATTATTCTTTGGCTGTATAACCTAAACGTTGTTAGAATACGTTACAAGACGCCCATATATATGAAAATGTGAAAACTGGCACAATTTCAGGCCTAATTTTTTACAAAACCCTTCCCCGGGGAAGCCCCCCGGGCCCCCCTTCGGCCTCCCGAACCCTCGGCCTGGTCAAGGGAAATTAAAATCATGCCCCTAATTAAAAGATTCGTACGTCTATTAGAACTACTTTCCTCTTTTTCTACTATTTTGAGAAAATTTGGGGGGGGGGGAGCGCCATATAAAATACCACCCCCTTCGAAAGCCTATCGTAAGTGGGCATACTACACACATACTATACTGTATATGCATTGATGTTGTGTGAAAACTGGAACCCCCCCCCCTCAAAAAAAATCTGGCTACGCAGCTGACACTGCTTTGACCAATAACTTCTTTTTTCCTCATTTTCAAATATAGGCATATTCCAGTTACCATCAGTAAAATTTCCTCACCCATTGTCAAAACACACAAAACTTGAGAAACTGGTGGAGCGTTGGCGCGGTCATGTGTGCCCCCCCCCCCCTTCTAGATTCACCGCACCACCTCATCCATTTGGCGTGTTGGCGCGGTGGAATCGGAGCGATCGTGTGTGCCCAGCTTTAGGTAGGCGCACCCAGCGGTCCCAGCCCGGGGGGACTTTTGGCCGCTGCCACTACACCACGCCATCTCGGAGGATCGTCCGCCGCTAGCTGCCAGTCTCGGGTGCTGGTGGCGTGCAAATCTTCTAGCACTTGGTTCATCCATTTGAGCCTAGGCTAAACAAATTTAAACACGATTTTCTTCGATTTTATAAGTGCACGGTCACTTTCATCCTCGTCTCACCTTCGGTTCTTTGCATGCTTTTTGCCCTCCATTCTCGCTCTTTATACTGAATCTGAGCCATTCGCTCCACATATGGATTCACCAATAGCTTATGAAGTGCTGACATAACAAAATTATGCCGGAAAATTAATTTAAATTAAAGTCAATAAATCGATGGGGTTAAAGTGCAACAGTTGTGCACAGCAAATATCGAATCAGTCAGCTTCGGGGGAAAGATAGCCGCATTTGGCAGGTAATTATCGGCCTCTGAATTAATTAAAACGAGCATTTCAACTACAGCGTGCATTTCATATTCAGATACTGCAGATCAGAATTTTATTATAAAGTGAGAAGAAATAACCATTACGGCGCAAATAAACCCCCCCCCCCCCCCACACACACACACACACACACACACACTGTCCGCGTGGTTTGATCTAAGGCAGATTTCACAGGAAATTTTGTTAGTAAAGCTGCTGCTAAACAAAAGAGCAATAGTAATATACCGATACTGGGTGTACCGACGAATGACGCACGAGCATACGCCATTCTAAAAACCACTTTTTCGGTCTCAGGGGACCTAAAGAATCATCTAAGATCAAAAACATGGTCAATCACAATACAATACTCGCACTTTACTTCGTACGGTATATATGACTGAAATTCGGCCATGTAAAGTGAAGACGACTTCCGTTTTCAGAGCAGCAGTCTCAAAGCTCCAAAGTGAAGGAACAAAAAATACCATCCTCGGCATGTTATAATTCAAGGGACAATAGAAGAACATAGGGCTCACGGCAGAAGAAGAACATCCTGGTTGATAAACCTGAGGCAATGGTTTGGCAAGAGCCCAAATTCTTTTTTCAGAGCAGTCCAAATTGAAGGAACGAAAAAAAAAACAGTCCTCTGCATGTTATAATCCAAGGGAAAATAGAAGGGCTCACGGCAGAAGAAGAACATCCTGGTTGATAAACCTGAGGCAATGGTTTGGCAAGAGCACGACATCTCTTTTCAGAGCAGAAGTCTCCAAGGTCCAAATTGAAGGAACAAAAAAATCTCTCTCTGCATGTTATAATCCAAGGGAAAATAGAAGGACAGAGGGCTCCCGACAGAAGAGGAACATCCTGTTGCAAAAACTTGAGGCAGTGGTATGGCAAGAGCACGACTTCCCTTTTCAAAGCAGCAGCCTCCAAGGTCAAAATTGCCATGATGATCGCCTATCTCAAGAGAAGGAGCATTTAAAGAAGATATACCGATCGACCACAGTTCTGGAATTTGTTCCCCCAGACGCTGCACACACTACCAGTTTATTTATTTGCCTCCCTTAATATTTCAAACATTAAGATAAAAATAAATCACATAATTTGGCATTTGCACCGCACCAACTTTTAGAAACTTTTTCGCGCCAATTTTGTTCGTATAGCCAACTTTCGAATGATTTTTGATGTAAAGGCTTTAGTAAATAATTTTATAGAAAGAGCGAGTGTACGTCGGTCAATGCTTTCTGCTGCATTATAGTTATTTTAAGTAAACATTTACCAATGCAATTTCCTAATACTTTCCAGAGTACCGAATTCTTGCCCCCCCCCCAGAATTTTTAAAACTAGGCGTCCCTGCATACTACCATTTTTTCCTTTAAAAAATCAAGTTTCATGACTGGTCAATTGGGGTTATTGGCGGCCACACAATAACCTTAACACATTTTAGAGGAACTTCTTTCTACTAATTGCTTAATGATAGCTCTACTACCGATACTTATGCAATTTTGAACTCCTGTAAGGTTTTTCCCTCCAGTTGTCCCTTAAAACAATGGAGTAAGATATATCTCGAATAAAAAATAACCGTGTATATTCAATAGAAACAGATGATGGAAACTATACCAAGTACATACAGATTCTAAATAATTCCCACTACCCCTGCCCCAAACGTCCCTCCCTCGCCCCCTACCTAACTGTAGGTTCAATGCGAATCAGAATACCGCAAATTCCAGGACAAGCTGGAGGACGCTGACTGCAGCAACAAAGAGGGAACCCACGGGGGGGGGGGGGGGACCTTTCCGCTGGAACTTGGTATGGATTGATTGGGGGAGAATTTCAATTAATAAAAGACATTCCTGTACCTGTGACGGGAGGGGGGAGGGGGCGTTTCGGTATGGTGACATATTACCCTCACTTGAATTTGGGACAGTTCTGTCATGTATCTCCTGTCAGCGGGCCACTCCCTTAAGCAGTTTGTCAATGTTTGGAATGTTGCGAAACGCTGGGTGGCCTCTTACTGCTGAATTTAATTCATCTGCGTTTAAATCAGGGACTAGGGAGTGATTTTCGAAGTGAACATACTCAAAGTTATGAGGAGGCTGGAGAGGGGAAAGCCTTACAAGTGTAAAAATCAAATCGGTTCTACAAGTGTTACGGTCACTTTCGTTGTAACATAAAAATAAAATCATAAGGATTGAAATATACGTAGAGTGAAGAGTAAACCTTAAAACGACCCTGGGTGGCAGGGTGAGCCACCAGCCAACCAGGGTCGACACACTTAGCTTATGGTATCGTGTGTTTTTTGTGTCTTGTATTTGTATCCTGTACATATACTGAAGAACTTGCAGACAGACCAATTGGTCTTGCAAGACTTCAGACATCCTGACAAAAACATTAAATAAATAGAAAAAAAAAAAAAAAAATTTGTTATTGTCTTGAGTCTTACAAAACTTTTAGCAGTTTTAGCTTTAGAATGGCCCCAGTTAGGCCAGGCTTCCACAGCTTTTTTAAACAAGAGTGGGGGAAATGTCGGGCCAAGAAACCATGCGGGTCTATATTAACTTTTATCTTCCCCTAACATCATTCGATCTTTTTTACAGTTTTTTAACACTTTTCCCTATGGGCTAGGCCCGTTTTAGGGTGGAAATTTTACAATATCCTAAATATAATACAATGCATGCAGTTTAAAAATACATTTAAGAGTGTACAGCTCGAAATGTAATACTTTTTATTTTTTATTTAATTAACTAAGCATGTTATTAAAGATTTGCCTCATCAAAGTTGTAGAAGACTACTTCATGCATCAAATTATAAGATATTTTTAATTTTCGAAATTGTATTTTTTCAGAAACATGCAAATATTTTATAAACAATAACTTTTCATGTATAATCAATTTTATTTAAAAACTACAATTTCGAAAACTAAAAATACCTTATTAAATGATGCATGAAATAGTCTTGTACAACATTGATGAGCCAAATCTTTAATAACATGCTTAGTTAATGAAATAAAAAATAAAAAGTAATACATTTCGGGCAGCCACTTTCCTACGGGCTGTACACTCTTATAACCACTTGCTGGACTGTATAAAGTGAAAGAATTCGGGGGCTAAGGAGTTTAGAGGGATATTATTACATGCTAACCTGGTGGAGGGTGTGTTTTGTTCGCTTTCTCAGCTCACTCTCTTTCTCTATCACTGACACACACACACCCACACACGTCTCAATAGTCCAAGACTTTAATTGGTCTGGGAATTGCCCTCTAAGACTCTAAGTAGCCGTTACAAGTCTTTTATCACTTCAAGGAGCCTGTCCGTCAGGAGTCTAAAAAACGTCTACCTATTTTTGATTGTCTGGTTGACTAATAATGACGCACATTTGATGACAGCAGGTCATAGGTACATTTGTACACACGTGTATTACCTTTATACCTATCTGTTCAGAGTGAATCATTATTATGCAATTGAGGACAGTTGTCAGCACAACAATAGGGGTCTTCACAGTGTTGGTGTCATCGAGTTATACCTAGTTAAGTGTGTTATATCGTGCTAAGTTAACACACGTGAAACCCGATAACCAAGCTACCCAGCGTGCTATCCTAAACGCACTTCCAAGTTGGTTAACTGTGTTATTTAGCTAGCGCTGCGATCGATAGCTCAGGTTTGACCGCCGCTACCATTGGTTTTGTCGATTGATTTGAAACACGCGTTAATTTTGTAGTATTTAAATTTATTTGTATTATCTATCATGTCACAAGCAAATACCGTAAATACTTAAAATTATAATAAGTTAATAAACAAAATGAATAAAAAGTATATAAAATGTGGCACTAGAATAGAGTTCTGCCACTTTCTTTAAAACCGTGCCACGAACGTCTAGAAGGGAGTGATGCTTCTATAAACAGAATAAGACGGAGGTTGCACTTTACCTTATATACTGAAGATCTTGTAGACAACCTGGCGCTAGGCGTGAGGCTCGTAGCAGGACGGCTAGGTGCAAACTTTTAGTAGAAGGAGATGATGATTAATGATTAATAGAAATAAAGAAAGGTACGGTATTACTAATTAAGCAATTGATAAAACAGCAAGACGTGTGAGCTGTATCGCGTATAGAAACGGACTGAGCAGAGCAAAACTGAAGCAGGTTCAAACCCGTTCTTAGAGAGTGTTTTCCTCTAACGTCTGACTACTGCCACGTTGTTTACTCTGTTAAATATTTTCTTTATAGCATGATAACTCACTCCCGAGGTCCACTCACGATTGTGTGTTAACTTGGATAGCACATCTAACTCGATAACACCAACACTGTGATGAAGACCCCTACTAATAAGGGTCTTCACAGTGTTGGTGTTATCGAGTTAGATGTGCTATCCAAGGTAACACACAATCGTGAGTGTACCTCGGGAGTGAGTTATCATGCTATATTTAACAGGGTAAACAACGTGGTAGTAGTCAGACGTTCGTGGCACGGTTTTAAAGAAAGTGACAGAACTCTATTCTAGTGCCACATTTGTTTATATTTTTTGTTCATTTTGGTTATTATAATTTTAAGTTTTTACAGTAATTGCTTGTGATAATAGATTATACAAATAAATTTAAATACTACAAAATTTTAAACGCGTGTTTCAAATTAATCAACAAAAACAAAGATGGCGGCGGTCAAACCTGAGCTATCGATCGCAGCGCAAGTTAAATAGCGCACTTAACAAACTTGGAAGTGCGTCTAAGATAGCACGCTGGTTAGCTTGGTTATCGGTGTGTTAACTTAACTTGATATAACACACTTAACTAGGTATAACTCGATAGCACGAACACTGTGAAGACCCCTATTGTAATATTCCTATTTCTAAATCACACTCGAAAGAGCACGGAACTGACAAATAGGTACCCTAACTCGGACAAAACAATTAATTGCATGACTGTCCTTGTCCAAGTAAACCCGAAATTGGACACATATGGGCAAAGGTATTCAACGATGCGTGAATTGTGGTGCCGCATACAAAGGCGTACCGCCCCTCCGCTCACTTAGGGGCTAAATGTGGGGGTAAGAGGGAATAGGTTTATTCTGACAAGCTCAAGTCGGTCAGTTTCCCCCCGGTTACTGGTTAAAGTCGGGCAGCGTTTGAGAGACAAGGGTTTTTGGGGGGTAAAATGTCATATTCTCTCTCGCTGTTGCTTCGTGAAAATGGTCGGGGGTTCTCACTTTAATGACTCAGGTGTCTTATCATATTTCTGTTTAAGAGGAAGCAGACGGTAGACATAAGCCACTCCTGGGCACCCTAAAATTGTTTGATTTATTATATATTTATTCAATTTAAAGTTAAAGAACAACAACAATCCATGTCCTACCATATTTTTTATTTCAACGATCAGTACTTGATAAAATAATATTAAATTTGTGAATAGCATTGTGGAATGAGCTTAAAATAACAAAAAAGACGGTTCCAGAGGGGATATTTTAAGTTTGAAACCGACTACTAAACATTTCAGGTGGGCAAACAAAGTGAAATTCCTTGGGGTAAGTAAGACATATTACTTCATCGAGACGGTCACGTTTTTCTTGGATTTAACCGTTTGCAAGTGAGTGAAAAATGCGGTTCATTTTGTCTGCGTTTGGGCTCATTAACTTGCTCGCATTTGCTTTTACTTCCTTCCCCGTGGTAATTCTTCGCAAGGTGGTAGCGTGCTTGAACTTGTGCGAGTCTAGATACACCTTGCAGTCGGAGACGTGTCGTAACGCGACACAAGTTATTATTACGTTAATTAGTGAGGATTTTTTAAAACTACGTAAATTAATGAATTACGCGTTTTTTTTCATCTGAAAATTTTCACATGTTTCGGGCTGCTGACCGGGTAATTAATAAATTTCGTTAACAAAGACTTGGTAATTACCAATTATTATTAGGCTAATTATAATTTGATTACATTTTTGAAACCTGCCTTAATTACAATACTTTTCAATGCTTAAGTACATGTACTATGCCGTATCATAGACTATTGCGATTGTATAAAGAGTATTGCCGGATAGGATTGTATGAAGTCAGCAAACAGTACCGAAACAAATACAACAGAAAAATCAACGGAGAAAAACCTGGAGCGATTTTGAGTTCTCTTTCGCCTTAAAGTTTATTTATTTCCATTTCCCCTTCCACAAATGATGTTATGTTTGACTGATTCGTTTGTGGGGAAGATACATTTCACTTCTATCCTCGTTTATTCCTGTTCTGACTCCCTTATTTTTTCACTCTTGGTCTAACCACAAGTTTTTATGTAACTTGATATTTGCGCATCGAATGGTAAAGTTAATAGATTTCTTTGCTGAGTATATTTGACTGCGGTTATTGAAATAGGATGTTCTGTTTTATTGGGTAAGCATATTTACAAAAAATAGGTATGCTGTAATGCGTTGCTTTGAAATCATGACGCTGCACTGGAACATATACAGGTTATTTATTATATTATTCCACTTTTGCTGTATTGCAAACGGAGAAGCAGGCGAAAAGATAGTTTCAAAGAAAAGATCTGATATTAAATTAAGCTAAATTAAGCTAACATACAGAACAACAATAACACGAACTAGACCAGTCACTTCACGTCTGCACCTTTTTACGGTTACCTAATTATGAATGATTTATTCCTCTTACCTAGACATGGTTTCCACAGTTGGGTGGGGGATTAATAAGGCGCCCATTCCATTGACCGGCTAGGGCTATTTCCAAAAACAGTGACGTGGTAGCAGACATTCAAGACTTAGGTTGCGTTTCCACCGATCTCGCATTGCAGAATGCAAATGACATTGACGGAAATTAGAATTTTTCTTTTTATAGAAATCTATTAAAATGTTTGTACTTAACATATCCCATGACGCCATTTTTTAATTTTAGTTTGTTTGTTTGTGATTTTACTGTATGATCATTGATCAATTTTAACTATGGCATAGAGGAAAATAAACATTTCCGTCAATTCTGCAATGCGAGGTCGGTGGAAACGCCACCTAAGTCTTGAATGTCTGCTACCACGTCACCGTTTTTGGAAATAGCCCTAGCCGGTCAATGGAATGGGCACCTAACATAAGTAAATAAAAAATAGCTTTGCGAAGTATTAATAAAAATACATTTAAAGCGACCAGTTTCAGCACTAGGCCAACGTCCGGCTAGGCTACAGAAACACAAGTAAACAACAATACATAAATTAACAAGTAAAAACAATGGTTTGGGATATTTATATTGGTGCCATTGGAAAATTGGCTCCACTATAGCGGTGATCTTCTCATAAACGTTACATCGTTTAGGCGGCAATTCCACCGACCTCGTTTTTCATAATGCAAGTGACATTGACGTGGTAGCAGACATCATTAATAAATATCTACCATATTTTAAGGAGACTATTTTGTAGATACTTAACTTATCTATTGTAAATTAAGTTATAATACGGTAGAGACTTATTAATGATGTCTGCTACCACGTCAATGTCACGTGCATTATGAAAAACGAGGTCGGTGGAATTGCCGCCTAAGAACGTTTTTCCCCGAGTTCACAGCCTTTTTAACTTACTCGTATATCCCTTCTAGGGGGTTCAGAAAGTTTCCCTCATCACCCATGTGTAAGAAAATGTTTTACTTGTTAATTTATGTACATAACCTGACAATGTCCTAGTGCCGAAAACGGTCGCTTTAAATTTGTTTTTAGAAATACTTGACTTAGTTATTTTATTTTTTACGATGACGAACTATTACAACGTGAATGTGGAAAATATTACTGAGCCAATGACATGAATTTGCAGAACTGTTTTAGCGTATATCTCTGTACATTGTGTAATATTATGAATCAAATTTAATTCACTTACATTAGTGTTGGCACTCGGTACCGCATTAAGAGGATACGCCCCGAAAGAAATTGGAAATGTAACACTGCTTATTATTTAATTAAATAACAAAGAACGCTATTAAAATATAGCTTCAGTTAAGTTGTACAATATAAGACTACTTCATGCAGCGTATAATAAGGTATTATTAATTTTTGGTTTTGTATTATAGTTTTTGGTTTTTCATGGTATATCTAAGGTATTATACGCGAAATTTTAGCCCTCAATCATGATTATGAAAAGGCTACGGTACCAAAAATTAAAAATACCCTACTATATGATGATAAAAATAATAGTCTTTTAGTACTTAAATAACCACATCTTTAAAATATTGCTTTGTTAATTTAATAAAAATAAGATGCCTGTAAAAACAACAGATTTAGGGGTATCTATTTCCTACGGGACGCACACTATTAATGCGTGCCACCATGAATATTTGGATTTCTAATTTATTAAGCTGCGTACCCCATGGAATACTTTCTGAGACGTGGGCTAAATTTTAGATAGCCTCCCAATATACCGAGTAAGCGAACGGTGTAAAATGGTAAAGTAACCCTTTTCCGACACCGCAACATGTCGAATTTCGAGGAATTACATCGTAAAACACTACAGACGTGAATGAGTACTAAAATATCCGCCAACTAAATGGCGGTCTATATAGAGAAATTCTTAAACCGTAGAGCAGGAGTACGGGGGCGGCGAAGAGGGGATGAAGACTCCAATGCCGGTATCACCGCCCTCCATTAACGATCGGCCCTGGCTTTATTACTTAAAACTCAATAACTAACACCCATAAAAGTTGGCGGGAACATTTAAACTGTGTTTCATTCCTTTCAAAGTTTTACTTTCGACTAGCTTACGGAACTCTTTTCGTGGCACTACTTCCCTTAGCCCGTTCGGCAACAACTGCCCAATTTAAAGCCTTGGACTCGTATCTGTACTATAATTGGTTAAGTCATGCTTCCACCTTTTTCATTACGTCAATGATAAGCTTTTCTCAGTTTGTCCATTATCGCTTGTAGCGGGTGTAGGTTGACATCAAGGACGTATACGAGTTTGCCAATGACCCAAAATTCTTACGGAAATAATACAAATGATGTCCTAAATCCATGGGGCCGTTGGCACTGGACAAGGAACCTATAGGCCACTAAAAGTAGGCCTGGGTCCAAAAAAAGTCCTTAAAAAAATAACCCCTAGTCTTTCCGAGTGCGTAGAAGTTTACTGTAGCAACAAAATCTAGCAAGACCAGTCATATTTCATTTCAAAAAACAGAACTGGACGCATGTGTAAGAAAATGTGTAAAAGGAAAAAAACTGGGGGTGCCGGGGGCATAATGTGTATTCCAGGAACGTTTAATACACCGCCCATAGAATACGTAAGTCTTTGAGAAGTGGGCAGGTGGGAGGGGGGGGGGGCAAAGACTAAGGAGAGAGGGGAAGAGAAAGAAGGAATGCCGAGGTAATAGACCTGTCATCTGCTGATTTATATGGGTCTACAATGAAGACGAGAGTCTCTGCCTTTTCGACACATACTGTACCTCTTCCAAGAAGGCAGTATGAGGGGATTGGAAAGAGGAGTCAAGGAGTTTTGAGATCCATGAAAGTAGGATGCGACATATTATTGTGCAAGGAGTTAGGATAGGATCTCGCGTTGGTGGGATTAATTTAACATATTCCTGATTTATATGGGTCTACAATGAAGACGGGAGTCCCTGCCTTTTCGACACATACTGTACCTCTTCCAAGAAGGCAGTATGAGGGGATTGGAAAGAGGAGTCAAGGAGTATTGAGATCCATGAAAGGAGGATGCGACATATTATTGTGCAAGGAGTTTGGAAAGGATCTCGCGTTGGAGGGAATAATTTAACATATTCTTGATTTATATGGGTCTACAATAAAGACGGGAGTCCCTGCCTTTTCGACACATACTGTGCCTCTTCCAAGAAGGCAGTATGAGAGGGGATTGGAAAGAAGAGTCAAGGAGTTTTGAGATCCATGTAAGGAGGATGCGACATATTATTGTGCAAGGAGTTAGGATAGGATCTCGCGTTGGAGGGATTCGGATTAATTTAACATATTACTGATATATATGGGTCTACAATGAAGACGGGAGTCCCTGCCTTTTTGACACATACTGTACCTCTTCCAAGAAGGCAGTATGAGGGGATTGGAAAGAGGAGTCAAGGAGTATTGAGATCCATGAAAGGAGGATGCGACATATTATTGTGCAAGGAGTTTGGAAAGGATCTCGCGTTGGAGGGAATAATTTAACATATTCTTGATTTATATGGGTCTACAATAAAGACGGGAGTCCCTGCCTTTTCGACACATACTGTGCCTCTTCCAAGAAGGCAGTATGAGAGGGGATTGGAAAGAAGAGTCAAGGAGTTTTGAGATCCATGTAAGGAGGATGCGACATATTATTGTGCAAGGAGTTAGGATAGGATCTCGCGTTGGAGGGATTCGGATTAATTTAACATATTACTGATATATATGGGTCTACAATGAAGACGGGAGTCCCTGCCTTTTTGACACATACTGTACCTCTTCCAAGAAGGCAGTATGAGGGGATTGGAAAGAGGAGTCAAGGAGTATTGAGATCCATGAAAGGAGGATGCGACATATTATTGTGCAAGGAGTTTGGAAAGGATCTAGCGTTGGAGGGAATAATTTAACATATTCCTGATTTATATGGGTCTACAATAAAGACGGGAGTCCCTGCCTTTTCGACACATACTGTACCTCCTCCAAGAAGGCAGTATGAGGGGCTTGGAAAGAGGAGTCAAGGAGTTTTGAGATCCATGAAAGGAGGATGCGACATATTATTGTGCAACGAGTTTGCGTAATATTGTTTTATTGAGAAGACTAGGATCTGCATGATAAGAATGACATAGCCGTCAAAGCTGCTTAATTATGGCATAAATGCATGTTTACCTGGACATGCGAAGTAAGTATGTAAGTAGGGGAAAACGCGGCTCCCGGACATATTGATGACCACAACGTCCCAAACAGAGCAGTGAAACAGGTCTTTTGTACTGTATATGGTCTTGTAGAGAATGGAAGTACATGATTCAAATACATGATTCATACATTCATTCAGTGGTAAACAAAAATCTTTTACCAGTCCTCAAGCACGCCTCAATGTGTGATGGGTTGTCGTACCATGGCGTTTTTCCCCCTGTTCAATTAGCATTATTTCAGCGCAAGCAGGAAACGAAAATTGTTTTTCCCCTTTTAGGACTTTCTGTCGCGACGCTTTGTAACACGCAAACCCTCACACAACCAGCACCTATAATACAATTGCAATAACGTACGAGTACAATGCATTATTACAGTTACATTACATATAGTTATCACTTCCTTCTGTACCAGATAATTCTATTATTTGTACAAAACGAAAGAAAATTAAAATACTAGATCATAACGTCTCTCCCATAAAGAATCTCTGTCACAACCATGGAAGAAATCCCATGCAAAAATAGAAGATAGAAGAAGTGGAAAAGTAATATAGCTGTCACATGCTGATTTATGCTTTAGGCTTCACAAATGGGCTAGTCGTCTTTTCATCCATAAGAAATAAGAATACTTTAAATATAGATCGCAATATGAAGAATATTTAATATACTGACGTCGCACTTCTTCCATAGAGTCGTCTTTCAATGTTACCAAAAAGGTTATTTATAGGTTTTAAGGTGTCTTTCAATGTTACCAAAAAGGTTATTTAGGTTTTAAGGCGTATTTTCTACTCCTATCATCTCAAGTCCAGAATTTTATTTTATTTTATTCGCGATATCTTTACCATATCATTTACCTCCAAGGGGACAATCTAAATTAGAGGATATAGAAAAAAACTGGGCATGGCGGGATTCGAACCCACGATCTACGCCTAAGCGAGTATCCTCTAATTTCGGTTATAACCAAAGTTAATTTAATGTCAGTGTTATAATATATGTACGATATAATGTACCAAGGGGACAAGTCAAAATTATGAATTGTTGTGGGAATTTCTGGGGGAAAATGACAGAAACTGATCCATCCCCCCCCAAACCTTTAAAAAAATGAAAAAAAAAATCTTTCCGGGGAAAAGTGCTATTTACTGGACATTGAGTTTGATTGTTACATGTGTAAGATCTCATATAAAATCCACGGTATGGTTTTGTGTGGTGGCTACATTTGTTAAGGCGGGGTTTCCACATACGTCAATGGTCAATGATAAATGTGGTATTGACGTTTTAATAAACAAAAAATAACAAAAACTTAGAGTTTTAGAAAAAGTTGTTATAACAACCCGAATTAGTAAAACCCAAATAATCGTTAAGAAATTAACTTTCTCTAAGAAACCCACTTGTGTTTTTTGGTGTCACAAGTGGGTTTCTTAGACAAAATTAATTTCTTAACGATTATTTGGGTTTTACTAATTCGGGTTGTTATAACAACTTTTTCTAAAACTCTAAGTTTTTGTTATTTTTTGTTTATTAAAATGAAATCCCACGAAGTCACGAGTAATCTTATTATTTATGTTGACGTTTTAGCAGACATTAAACAAAAATGTCTGCTACCACGTCAAAACCATATTTACCATTGACCATTGACGTATGTGGAAACCCCGCCTATGCGCATAATCAAGGCTTTCTTAAGCATCACTTTTTAAAGTCCCCCAAATAGAGAGGCTTGTCCTAATCATAAAAAAGGATATTTAAAAAAAACTTTTTAAAAGGTCAACAAAACAAATTAATGAAAAAAATCTGCTCCTTGCAATAAATCTCTCTTCATTGTAAACTTTAAATGAAAAAAGATTTAGTATACTCAGGCATCATACCAAAGCAGCAACTTTAGGGGTGTATACCAAACTTTTTGATTATTTTGTGTCAAACTTGAATAAACTGAAATTGAATATTGTGTCTCAGGGACTTTTTCCCCAATATTTGTTGATCCTCCTTCAAACTTTTACTTATACTCCTGATTTCCCCTTATTTATCGTCTTTTTTGCACTCTTTTTCTACCACCCCTCGTGTCACATCACGTCAGGTTTCCGTTACAATTCTGATGAACTTTTCCTGAGAGTTTCCCGGTGAGTTATATATGGCACAGCATTTCCCGCGTTTTCTTAGTAGGTACGAGAATGCGTGTAGCTGGTGCCTTTTTTGCATGCATAATTGCATAAACATTCGAGCCCATACAAAGCATATAAAAATATACTGTACTAACGGGAGCCATAATATGCCTTACGGGGCACCCGTTAACCATAAGCCGTAACGTAAAAACGCAAACAATATCGAAGTCTTACACATTGTAGCATTGCAGAACGGATACCTGGACCCGGTCAAAACTTTGTAATTAGCTTGTGCAGGCTATTTTTCCAGCGAAATTATCTTGTGCAGGCTACACTAGCAGCCATATTGATAACGGTCTCCAGCCACGGGATGATACTAAGCGATTTTTCGAGCGACAAAAACATAATATATGCTTACTGCTTGCTGTTTATTTACATATGGTGTCTTGTTTTACAGGTGTCTTCTTACGATAATTTTAACAGGCTCTTAACTTAGGGTGCTACATGGCAACGTACTTACTCGTTCATTGTTAAGGCGCTTATTCCACCTACGTCAATAGTCAATAGTAAATGTGGTATTGACGTGGTAGCAGACATTAAAGACAGTCTAAAAATGTCTGCTACCACGTCAATACCACATTTACTATTGACCATTGCCGTAGGTGGAATAAGCGCCAAGGAGGCTACTCCAACTTGGACGGCGTAATCAGCTCTCTGCATTCGAACCCAAGGTTCATGTTTTATACCTTAGGCAGGGTTTCCACATACGTCAATGGTCAATGAGAAATATAAAATTGACGTTTTAGCAGACAATAAAGACATACTAAAAATGTCCGCTACCACGTCAAAACCATATTTCTCATTGACCATTGACGTATGTGGAAACCCCGCTTTATGGCTAGGGACAAACGTGACGGACGAAATAATATTTACAAAACAGAAGTTTGTTGTCTGTCCATAGCCATGAGCCTAAGCCAAGAGGAGCAAATGCTCTTGTGATAGGCCAAGGGCATACATAACATGGCCGAAGAGCATTTTTGACTAAATTAATTAATTTTTGGTTGTACAGCCTCGACTATATTACAGATGGTCAGGTGGAATTAGGGGAAAATTCATAGCATTCTAAAAAAAAGTCGCTTTACCCGAATAATTTACTTTTAACATGTATTTAATGTAAATGTCGAGGGTTTCTGAAGTAATTATATTTCAGATGAGAAAATGTATATTATCTGTAAAATATTGCATTCATGTAGGCTACTGTGGGTTATTTATGCTATAAATGTATTACTAGAGTAGCTTGTACTAAAAAGAAGTGGAAAATTTAAAGACCCTTCAAATGCACTCTACAGCCTCTCCTGTTTGTAAAATCTGAACACGACATTTGTATTTCATTCAGCAATGAAAGTCTCTTTGATTTTTAAATGAAACGTCAGTCGCTGACTGAAACAGATGATATGAAAAAGAGTAAAGATGCAGAACTGGAGGGCACAGAAATGAAATTGCAATACCGTACATTCAATAGTGTAACGCACATCTGTATGGCAATAATGTGTGACAATGGGTTACAATTATTATGGGTCAATTGTAAGAGTGGACCGAAAGCCCTAAAATTCGCCCATTTGGAAAATAAAGACAATTTTCTTTCTTTCGTACAAATCGCAAATTGGCAATTATCGTACAATATTTGATATGGTATTTTTATTTTATTTTGGCGTGGGACTTGAGTTTTTGCGCCGGCCGATATATATATGCGGAGTTGCTATCTGATTTGGTTATTGTTGGTATATAGATTCCGTTGGGACGGTTCCCTTGTATTGTCTATAGGTGTTTCATGACTCCAGCCTTGATGAGAAATCTTAATGCTGCTGTGACCGGCTCATATTTGTCCCCAATTAAGCTTGGCAGGGTGTTTGGTTAAGGCAAATTGCCCGAACATAATTCTTAAAATTCTTTGTTCCTCCAGGGTACCTGCGTCCAAAATATTAAGTTACCAGTTGCTTTCAGGTGGTATTGTTATTTTCCTCAGGTTATACCGAAACCGGTTTACTCGTACATCACATCTGACGTCATTTGGCCATCCAGGATCGTCTAGATTTGAGAAGACTGAGTCTGGGTGGCGCTATATCTACGGAAGTATAGGGTTCTAGACTACAATAGTATATCTTTCTTCTTCTCCTTTTCTTTTTCAAAAGGTTAAATCGTGTACAAACAATTTAATGAATGTATCCGAATAATCTCTTTAATCGCCTCACTAAGTCACCTAATAGGTACTTGTGTCGAGTTACGACAGGTCTCCGACTGCACGGTGAGTAGATACTCACACAAGTACAGGCATACCATACATCTGTACAAGTATATCAGTACTTGGTTAAGTCATGCTTTCGCCTGTTTCATTGTGCCAATGGTAATCTTACCCCAGCCTGTCCATTATCGCTTGCAGCCTGTATAGGTTGCCAATGGCCAAAAATGCATACAGAAACAATACAAATAATGCCCGAAATCCGTAGGCAAGGGACCAATGGGCCTAGAATTATAAAGAGTCCTTCAGGGCATTATTAATAATGAAGTACTTTTCCCAATATTCATGCATTTTTCCTCCCGGACGGGACCCACAGTTTGGGAACCACTAGACTAGACCATGTGCTCTCAAACTACGGGGAAGAATTTCTATGGTTTACTTACGGGCCGTTTTTGCCCCAAGTTTACTGGGTCCACTCTTAAAAGTAGGCTATAAAATGTTTAATTATTTTAATAATAATCAGTTATCATTAACAATAATGAATACTAAATAATCCAGTTACCAGTAGAGATCTGTACGTATTGTAAATTTAAGGACTATACATAGCCGTATATTAATCGATTGAATGAATGAATATAGCACAGCATCAGCTTGCTGGGTGGGAATCTAGTAATAATATAGCTCCTGTCCTGAAATTTATCCGTTATTTTATAGCACCACTAGTTTCCCCATAGACATTATCAATAGCGACTGGGGGAATGTCCAGCCCCTCGCAGGCTTTAATTAATGAATAGATTATAGCGGCGGAAAGAGCCGTAAATATCACTGCGAGCCTGGCTAACGCCACAGATATCCATTATCAGTGGCTCTGCCTCATTCAATCAATTTGCCTAATAAAGGGCTTCAACTGGAGAGCCAATTCCATATGTAAAGTATGCCCTTATCACGGCTTTTGATGCTACGTCAAAATCATTTTCTGGAACCTGATAGATTGATGAATTAATAATTCGTGTATTTTTCTGTTGTGTCTTTAGGAGGAATATACTAGATATTCAGTAAAAGAAGAAGACACGGAACCAGTTGATGCTCTGTATTTTTATCCATTGCCCACTTCGCTGGTTTAAATCCGGCTTGAAGGACCATAAATTAGTGTTGATAACTAATTTTTTCCTAACCTGGTTTTTCGGGTCGGCGTGCGGTGGTGGTCGGGTGCCCAACATTGAGTCGAAGACCCGAAAACCGTGGTATAAATATAGCAAAAAGAAGAGAACGGATGCGTAAAGACAGACGCAAAAGTCAAGACTGAAAGAGAAAATAAAAATGGTGGTGTGCTGTGCTGCTTAGGCGCCATTCCACCGACCGGCTAGGGCTATTTACAAAAACGGTGACGTGGTAGCAGACATTCAAGACTTAGGTGGCGTTTCCACCGACCTCGCATTGCAGAATGCAAATGACATTGACGGAAATTAGAATTTTTCTTTTTATAGAAATCTATTAAAATGTTTGTACTTAACATATCTCATGACGTTATTTTTTAATTTTAGTTTGATTGTTTGTGATTTTACTGTATGATCATTGATCAATTTTAACTATGGCATAGAGGAAAATAAACGTTTCCGTCAATTCTGCAATGCGAGGTCGGTGGAAACCCCACCTAAGTCTTGAATGTCTGCTACCACGTCACCGTTTTTGTAAATAGCCCTAGCCGGTCGGTGGAATGGGCGCCTAAGTGCATGTTGTAACTTGTTTAGCTACGACTATATACAGTAGACACGAGGTAAGCGATTCGATTCTACTTATATTTTAAGCGGGACATTTGAATCTGATAATGTATATATATCTACAACAATTTTCTCCCCTTAAGAAAATTTCAACACATAGCCTTGAAAGTGGTCCGGTTTCCTCGTGATGCGCACTGTTCTTTGCACGTTTTGGTTGGGGTCGACATCATTGCCAGGCATTTTGATTTGTTGCGGCGAATATTATATGCATTATATATCTATCTACCTGATTTATTTATCATCTCATTAAGTAGGCTCCGAGATGAAACATTAGAATTCGAGCGGATGGTCGATCTGAAAGTGAACTTAAACATTTCGTCAACATCTGTAGTTGACATCTTCAACGGATCTACAGAAAAAGCAATCCTCTCCATTTTTTTCAGTTTTGAGACATTCGCGCCATTTCTTTTATTTTTCAATACTCCATCCGATGAATCAGATATTGAGACGCAAAAGCAATTCTAATACTATTAAAATTAGCTTTAAAAACTGTAATGTTATACCTCATGGCGTTGCGGCACAGCAGTTTTTTGCGGTTTCTGAAAAATCGACCTGGGTGGACAGGATTGCTTTTGCTAATAGGCAACTCATATTGTATCTCTGATATTCATTAGCTACATCAGCTATTGAGATAAATCTTAGAAGTCTACGAAGTGCCACTGCAGATATCGACCGCAGGTGTTGACGAAACGTCTGGACGTGCTCTTTCAGATTGACCGCAGTTGACCAACCCGGATTGTAATTTCTCTTCTTTAAATGCCTCTTCTATCGAAGATTGACGATCATCATGGCAATTTGGACCTTGGAGACTTTGAAAAGGGAAGTCGTGCTCTTGCCAAACCAACGCCTCCGATTTTTCAACCAGAATGTTCTTCTGCTGCTGCCTAGAGCACTCAGCCTCTCTATCCTCCCTTGGATTATTACATGCTGAAAGCGATACTTTTCATTTCTCATCACGGCTGAAGTGTGTTAGTTTCCGTTTCTTAGTCGTCTGCAGCAACTGAGCTTTTGTATCCATTCGAAATTGTAATGCTTCATCAATTTTGCTGGGTTTTTAGTCACTTTGATAGCAGTAGATATTCTACTGGGTAGGTATCTCGGGTAAGGAGGAGGGGTCCATCAGACGTCACAGGAGGAGAGATAACCTCAATATATTTAAAATACCATTTCTATCTAGTGTACGTTGAAAATATTTCGGGGGGGGGGGGGGGGGGGTCAGGCCATGATCTCGGACTAGTGCTAGAAGGATATGCAAAAGAAGTGGCCACTGGGAAAAAATAAACATCGTGAATGTGTGATTGATCGAAAAATAATACCCCTTTCGTAATTTATAAACTTATAAACACGCTGACATTTTATGAACTCATTCATCATTTGAATCTTACCAGGTCAACTGGTCCCGCGTGAGAAATATCAATTGAAATATCACCTTCCCCACCTGTACGGTGCATAGCAATTGACTGTTAATTACGAAAACTCATGGGATGCTGCTGAGTGCTGATCCCCTGACAATTGTATTGCAATGTGTTATATTTCATGATGGGGAAAGCTAAGTGGAAAATCTGATATTGAAGTATTTTCTACCTTTCCAATTGTATTGAAAGTTTATACACATAGATTTTTATGGAATTTATGCACACACTGAGCATTTAAATAAATAAATAATTACTTTTAATTATTAGGCCTACTAAGGCGGCTATGCCACCGACCTCGTTTTTCATAATGCAAGTGCATGAGGTGGTAGCAGACATCATTAATAAGTCTCTACCATATTATATCTTAATTTATAATAGATAAGTTAAGTATCTACATTATGGTCTCCTTAAAATATGGCAGAGAATTATTAATGTCTGCTACCACATCATGCACTTGCATTATGAAAAACGAGGTCGGTGGAATAGCCGCCTAAGTGAAATTAGCAAAGTTAGGGTTATAAAGCCCATGGTCGTGCCCAGGGGTGGTCCAAGGGGCCCGGACCCCCCCCCTCCCCCGAAATAAAGTTTTGTATGTAAACCTGTATTGTTTGAAGAATTTATCCATTAATTCATTAATAAATGATAAATAAATAAATGAAATCAAAACTCGATAAAACCTTCATAAAGCACTCTCTTACACTCAACTAGGAAGGCCTGGGACCGGAAAATGTAGCAAGTGTGGAATTCGAACTAACAATTTTTCGGGTGTGTCAGAGTCCGTATGACTACTCTAAAATGTCCTGATCATGTCCTACACATTGAGTGTGGTAGAAAAATTTGTAAGCCTTATCTTTCCTTTACCCCTCCTCTGTGGCTACAAAACCCAGGTTAGCAGCGTAGCTATTCACGACTCCGTCAATCAACGATTCCGCAGTTGTAACCCAGTGAGGGGTGCTATACCAAGGCCGGATCCAGCGGAAGCTTTATGGGGGGGCACAAGTTGTATGTAAGTTTAAAAGGTAATTTGTTTGTTGAAAAGTTGAGTTTTATTCAATTAAAAAAAAATTATCTAATGCATTTACTCATTTAGGGGGGGGGGTCATGATCCCCTGACCTCCCCTGCGGATCCGTCATTGGATGCTACGGATCAGCTGGAAGGACCACGTGACGAATGAAAGAGTTTAATGCATATATTTTCCAATAATTAACAAAAATCTTGTCTTTTCTTCAATAGTAGAAGAGTGAAATGGGTAGGGCATTTATTAAGACACGAGAATGTCCGTGTGCAGACCATCATTGATGGCACTGTGGAAGGAACCAATAGAAGACGGTGGCCGAAGAAGGAATTCGTGGAACGTACCAAGAGCTGCAAAGAAAGATGCAGGACCGAGAGAGCTGGATCTTTAATCTATAATCTTTAATTCCAACAATAAGACAATTACAGTTTGTGACAATTTATATACCGCAGGGCACTAGTCCGTGTGCGGCTTAACGTTGGATACCTATCTATATATTTAAATACTATTTTAATTCTAATACAAACTAAATATTTATATGCTATAATCTAAATGTTTATGTTTATAGTGAAATAAAATAAAACGAATCGTTCAATATGAAGTCGTCGAAATTGGGGGAGGGAGAGGGGAGGTGCATTAGGCTATACTACTTGAGTTTCAATCCAGCTTTGTATTTTCTTTTTCAACCGCCTGGAACAGCCACTAACACTCCGTTACGGCAAAAACCGACCGAATAGCGCGCATTACAAAACAGGAAGTTATGCTGCCACACCCTGTAGTTAAAAATTGAGAAGGGACAAAAAAAATTTAACATTTTTCTATGTACTATTAACAACACATTTTCAAATTATTTATAAATATTCATTGACTGGGCCTGAATTCCGAGGTATTGCCATTTTTATTTTTCTTTTTACTTACGGCGCTTCACTAATACTCAATGTATCGAGATTGGGAGACGTGATCTAAATGTTTTGATCTTCAAAACTACGTAAGACAAAAGTGTACCTAGGTATAGTCCCGCCTCTCGAACGAGACCACTAACACTCCGTTACGACAAAAACCGACCGAATAGCGCGCATTACAAAACAGGAAGTTGTTTTGTCGCACCTTGTAGTTAAAAATTGAGAAGGGCCAAATGTTTTTTTTTAAACATTTTTCTATATTCTATTAAAAACACATTTTCAAAGTTTTTATAAATATTCACTGACTGGCCCTGAATTCCGAGGATTTTCCATTTTTAGGGAGATCCATCTACCTATTGAGATGGCGACCAATGTTCGACTTTCGGAAAATTTCTTCACAACTTTTCATTTCATGACCCCCTGAGCCTAAAACCACCCTCCGTTCAAAATGTTATATTATATATGTATGTATACCGATTTTAGGAAACACTCTAACTTCCGTAAATATTATCTGATTTTGATGAAACTTGGCACAAAAATTGATCATACAAATGTATTGATCGAGTTCGTTAACCAGCTAGATCCACTATATAGTTACAAGATGGCGGCCAATTGAAACCTTATATAATTCATATCTCAGTTAATATTCGTCGCAGAGGAATGAATTAAAATTTGACTGAAAGCCCGTATTATTGGAAGATGGCCGACTGTTTACACTCTCTGCAAAAGCTCTTCAGTTTATTTAATAATTTAAGAATATTATCATTATTACAATTGAGAAAACTGAAGAAACTGATTAAGGAGCTTTATAGAACCAATTTAAATACAAAAAAGGAAGCGGTAACTATAAAAATAAACTTTCCTCCGTTCCAACCAAGAGGTTGTCCAGGTGAGGTTATGACATGTAAGGTACCTATCGTTCCTCTTCTTAGTGTTCATGTTTTTAATTGTGAAATAGTCATATGTTTGTGTTTTACGTTTCTGTTTTACTTATCAGACATAGACATAGTGTAGTCCTAAGATATTTACCGTTTGATAAAAAGTGAACCAAGTTGACACATTTTAACTTTCAAATTTAACCGTCTTAAAACAGCTTTAAGACTACTTATTGCATTCATAGACCGCTACAGCATTGTACTAAACAGTTTTGTTTAATGTTTTGCATAACCACGTTACTCCCTACTGGGTTCCTAGTGTAAAAATGTATCCTTGTTATGATGGTTGCTCACTAACTAGCCCGGATTCTCTAGGCCAAATAGAATGTGATCTCTGTGCTACATGGTATCACATCAGTTGCGCGTCTTCACGAGACTCGAATCATGAGGAACTTCTTGTTAAGGCACATGGAGATCCACCTTTTTGGCGCTGTCAGTACTGCTATGAGATGCTGACGGATTTTAGGAAAGGTAAGATCGCTGATGTATTAGCTAACATTGATAAAAAACTGGTGTCCTTTAAGCAAAAAAACGATAGTGAGTTTGAAATATTGCGTGCTGAACTGAAACATAAAGAAAATCAGATTGTGGAACTAAAAGATATGCTCGGAGAATTAATAACCCACTTAGCTGAAAATGAAATCACACGTATTGGAGCGACAACAGGTCAGCTACAAAATAATTCATACTTGTTACCTAGTCAGATGGCCCCTATAGATGAATTGCCACACCAGGCTAGGGATGTCAATGTATTGGACGGAGGTAATAAGGCTCCTCCGCGAGAATTATTTTCTCGGAGCGGCAGTACTCACTCAAATAGGGTTAGAAAAAATGAGGGAAGCTCAGCTGAAAATTCAAATAGTACCAATACAAGTACCAATACGAAAACAAAACATAAAAAAGTGCATAAGAACATTGTGCCAAGTATACATAAAACATCAGCAATTCCTAAGAACACGCATATCCAAACAAAACATACAAATGTGCTCAACAAGAAATCTCTACCAAGTCCACATAAAACAACAGCACCTCCAAAAAATACTGATATGAAAACAAAACATACAAATGTACAAAAATAAACTGCACCAAAGTCACAAATAAAAATCATCACTAATAAGTGCACCATTGTAGGAGACAGCTTGGTACGAGGTATGTGGCACTGTTTGAAGGGCGAAGAAGTTAAGGTTAACTGCTACCCAGGCCTCACTTTGCGTAGACTGAAGGGGCTCAAGGAAGACTGTGAGATAAATGATAGAGTGGAGTCTTTAATTCTGCATGTATGAGGAAATGATCTTGCTAAGGGTGTCTCCCCTGATTATATCATTGGTGATATTGGGTACATACTTGAGATAGCGCGAACAAAGTTTCCCCGAGCAAGAATCATTGTCAGTAGCATAATACATAGGCATGATATCCTCCAAAAAATGCTCAGAGTGTGTAACAGTGCACTAAGGTGGCCAGCAGATTGTAGAAATGTGGCATTCATTGACAACGCCCCTGTGGGCCTTAGGAACTCTCTCCAAGTGGATGGTGTCCACCTAACAGCACAAGGTATTAAAACATGGGGACTGTTTATAAAAAACTCCTTGTCGCTCCTGCGCTGGACAGGAGCCCCCCACACCATACCACTGGCCTGTTGAATGTTAAAAACCCTGGCAAGACCCGGAAAGAGAGAGAACTAACTATTGTATTTTTAAATGTTCAGTGTCTTCGGTCCAAATTCAACTTAGTTCCTGATATTTTGTGCATCAGTGAGCACTGGATGAGGAAGGACGAGACTCAGTTCTTTTCCGCAGTTGGTCACCTGCAACTGGCAAGTGCCTACTGTCGTGATAGACGGGAGAGAGGAGGCACGGCCGTTTACACTGGACCGAACATCTTATACAAGGAGGTAGACGTTTCAAAATTTTCTTCCGAATTAGATATAGAATTTCGGCAATAGAGCTTAATGAATCGTCTACAGTAATTTTATCCGTATATAGGTCTCCTGATGGTTCAGTTGACCATTTTTTCATGTCGCTTGATGCTTGCCTTATATGTCTGTCACGCCGCTATAATGCACTTATACTAGGCGGGGACTTAAATATCCACTTGGAGAGTGACAATGCCCATAGGACCGCTTTTTTAAATATAATAAACACTTATGGTTGGAAACTACGAGCCAACTAGGGGCGCGGCTTGCATTGACACTGTGGCCTCTACCTATGTTCATGAAGTCACGACTGTAGAGCCAGTTGTTGCTGACCATCGCGCGGTTGTATTGAAAGTTGTACTGAACAAGCAAATTGGGGAAAGCATCTCCTGGGCTCCAAATTTCATTTTCCAGTCGAGGAAAATTAGTGATGAGGCCAAATGTGCGTTCTATGAGAGCTTGGCTCAGGTCAGGTGGCCAAGTCTTGTAGACCATACCAACCCACCTGCCACATTTAATAGGTTCTTAAAGGCAATTAATAGTGCAATAGACCATTGTTTCCCAGCTGTGAATAAACCAGGGCCGCCAAAGCATAGGCAACAACCCCAAAAATCGTGGTATAATGACGAATTAAGACGACATAGAATCCGGGTGCTTTTGTTAAATGACTTATATAAAAATGCAGTTGACAATGAATACAGAAACCGCTGCTATCTTGACTATGTAAGATGTAAGAAGTGTTACCGAACAAAGGTATGTACCGCAAAGAAAGCCTTTAACACTAATCTCATTGTTAATGCGGCAAACCCCAGTAAAGAAGCTTGGCAAATTGTTAACAAAGAGAGGAAACTATCATCTAAAACTTCCACACAAAACAGTCCCGATGATTTTAATAACTTTTTTGTTGATTCGGTGGTTCAAATGGTAGACCTAATTCCAGTATCCGGAAGGAATCCTGTTGATAGGGTGCCGAGAGCACCAACCAGGTTCCATAACTGGAAGATGGTCACTCCCATAGAAATAACCAAGATGGTAAAAGGCTTTAAAAACTCTGATAGCCTGGATGTGTATGGTCTGTCCCCCAAATTGCTTAAGTCGGTGATAGACATATTAGCAGAGCCAATCTGCATTGTTGTAAACGTCTGCCTACAAGCTGGAATGTTCCCAGACGAATTAAAAATGGCTAGAACTATTCCTGTATTTAAGAAGGGTGACCCCTCTGCTCTCTCAAACTACAGGCCAATTTCAATCATACCAACATTAGCTAAAGTATTTGAAACTGTCATGAACTGCCAATTAATGGAGTACTTCGAGAGCAATGGCCTATTTAACCCAAACCAGCACGGGTTTAGGAAAGGTAGATCTACAACCAGCGCACTTCTTTCTTTGGCTAAGGAGATACTGGGGGCATTTGAAAATGGCCAGTCTCTATCACTCACCCTCTGTGATCTCAGCAAAGCTTTCGATTGTGTTAACCATGCGGTGTTGCTTGAGAAACTAAAGAAATATGGAATAGAAGGGGTGGTTCTTCAGACCTTCATTTCCTACCTCTCAAACAGGCGGCAGTGTTTGTCCATTCAGGGAGCAATTTCTAAATGGCTGACTGTCAGGTACGGAGTCCCTCAGGGATCTGTCTTAGGTCCCTTACTGTTCCTCATAATGGTGAATGATTTAGGCTTGCAGACCTTGCTATTTGCTGACGATGCAACTATATACTGTAGGGGCCCCTCACTCACCGAAGCTCGAATGATGGCAGATGCCTTGCTAGCGGCGGCAGCCCAGTGGTTCGAGGACAACAAGGTTATACTTAACGAAGGAAAGACGCAAAAGATGACCTGTTCCCTCCAGACTGGAACCCCGAACATGGAGAGGGATTGTGTTAAGCTGTTGGGCTTCACTGTGGACTCTAAGTTAAATTGGACTGCCCACTCTGAGCAGCTTTGTAAAAAACTCTCTAAAGTCATATTTCTGTTAAGAAAACTAAAGAACTTGGTCACTAAACAATATTTGCTAATGACATATTACGCTCTTTTCCACAGCCACATCAACTACGGCATACTCTTATGGGGTCACTCTGCAGGGGTGGCCGATGTTCTTTTGTTTCAGAAAAAGGCTGTCAGGATTGTGGCGTCCAGCGGGTGGAGAGACCACTGCCGACCTCTGTTTGCATCTATGGGCATCCCAACGGTGTACAGCCAGTATATTCTTACATGCTTACTGCACATTAAAGCCAACATAGAACTGTTCCCTGAAAGAAATACTGTCCATCTGCATAACACAAGAAATGCTCACCGTTTGGATCTGCCCGGATGCAGGCTGAGTAGGTCCATCGCATCATTCCCCAACTCGGCAATGAGGTAATACAACGCCCTACCCATCAGCCTTACTAATAAGGATTTTTCAGGATACAAGGCCGTGGTGACAAGGAAAATTAAAGAATGTCCACTGTACAGCTTGGACGAGTTCAGGGAAAGAAGCTGGGATGCTCAAACATAACCCCCTCCCCTCCCCCCATCTAACGTATGCTTCCGCATGAAATGTTTTGGTTTCTGTTCTAGATTTTTTTGTATTGGACGCCGTCTATCCCACCTTGGTGGGTCATGGACAAAGATTGATTGATTGATTGATTGATTATCTACGATAATGGTAGTCAACACTTTTTACGACCAATCAACGATTTCAAGATGACGCCCAGTCAAAGTAAAAATAATTTAATAAGTAAAAGTTCATAGTCGTAATTTTTTCGAACACAAGAGTGTTTAGTGTGTTGATGTTGTGGTTGGGAAAATAATGAATTTTTTTATTATTTTTTAATCCATACATAGCGTTGGTAGCCAAGGGTGAATTTAGGGGGGTGTCAGAGGGTTCGGACCACCCCCCCCCCAAATAAAATGAACTTACACTAGGTAACAATGGGTTTACAGTGGGAATTAAAAATTATGTTTTTTAATGTTATAATCCACTGAACCTTCCCGCTAAATCCCCCCCCCCCCTAAATTGGACGCAAAATCCGCCCTTGTAGGTAGCGTAGAGGAAAAACAGGGCCTGCGGATTGCAGAATCTCCCAACACCAGCAGCCTGATCGAGGCGAATATAATACCGGGGTTAAGCCTGAGTGTTCAAAATGCTTTGTAAACAAGAAATTATCGTACTTTTTGGACGAAATTAATTAATTGCTCGTTCTGCAGCCACAAAGATATAAAAGGGAACAGATGAAAAAACCTTAAAAAATACGAGCTTTCTGTGAAAGCTGTCTATTTCCCTTACAAATTTACAACTGGTCTACTAAATGGGTTTAAGGCTCTTTATCCAATTTTTTAAAGGTAATAATATTTCAGTTCAGAAAATAGAAACTTCCTGCGATAACTTGGATTTTTTATGAGTTTTTTATCTGTTCACTTTGTTATCTTTGTATCTGTGGAATGAGCAATAAATTATTTTCGTCAAAAAATCAGCAAAATTTCTTGTTTACAAAACATTTTGAACACTCAGCCTTAAATAAATACCCTAGGATTACAACTGTAAACAAACAAATTTTGAATAGCACTTTCCATTATAAAATTATCTTGTTTACCAGTGGATTAAATAAATACCGGTATTATAAACGCCCCAATCAGGCTGCTGATCGGCCAGAGCCGAAAGGGATTTGTTGACTTTCGGCACTCCACTATTACTCAACGTATCAAGAATGAGAGACGTGATCTAAATGTTTTGATCTTCAAAACAATGAAAGACAGAAGTGTATAGTCCCGCCTCTCGAACAAGGCCACTAACACTGTTACGACAAAACCCGACCGAATAGAGCGCATTAAAAAACAGGAAGTTATGCTGCCGCACCCTGTTGTTAAAAATTGAGAAGGGCAAAAAAAAATTTTTAACATTTGTCTCTATACTATTAAAAACACATTTTCATAGTTTTTATAAATATTCATTGACTGGCCCTGAATTCCGAGGCTTTTCCATTTTTTTTGACTTAAGGCGCTCCACTAATACTCAATGTATCGAGAATGGGGGACGTGATCTAAATGTTTTGATCTTCAGTATTTCAGTATTTCCACCAGTCTTAACTAAGCCAACCGCCTAGGCATGTCGTCTTAGTTTTAGGCATCGTCAGAATTAGAGGGGGGGAAAATGCGTATACATAATTAAATAAAATTACATAAAATCCTAACGTTAGATAACTGGCAGTTATTTGTTTTTTGGTCAATGTTAAGAGTGTTAGTATGTGTTAGGGGTGTGGAGTATTAGAGGGTGGGGAATGCTATTTCTAATTCCTATAGACTTCAAAGAACTCACTGACAGAATACGGACAAATGTTTAACAATTCTTTTTTAAGCATTTTGCAGAACAACTTATTGTCCTCAATATCCCTTATTCTGGGTGGTAAAGCGTTGAAAAGCCGGGTCCCCATGACTTCGGGAGATTTAAGGGTTAAGGTAAGCCTACATGATTCTCTGTTTATACAATTACGATTTCTAGTGTTGTGGGCATGTATGTCCCGTGACCTAATGAGGTTGGGATTTGACGTGGCAAATTTCGTTACCTCCAATATGTAGAGAGCCGGGAGGGTCAGGATTCCAGAGCTCCGATACAGCGGTCTACAGGAAACAGTCTGGTCCCTGAGACCAGCCATGGTCCTAATGGCCCTTTTTTGTATGAGAAATGCCCTGGTGGCGTCAACCGAGTCGCCCCAGCATCCAGCCATCCAGCTCCATATCTTAGGTGCGACTCGAAGAGCCCACAATAGACCAATTTCAAAACAGCAGTACTGATCAGGAAGGATAGGCTCCACAAGAGGAAAGCGCATGAGGTGAGCTTTGCGCAAAGGCTGTTAACATGAGGTTTCCAGTTGAGAGCCGGATCGGAACTATGTACGCCTAAGACAAAAGTGTATAGTTCCACCTCTCGAACGAGACCATAAACACTTCGCTACGACATCCACCGACCGAATGGGGCGCATTACAAAAAGAGGAAGTTATGCTGCCACACCCTGTAGTTAAAAATTGAGAGCGGGCAAAAAAAATTTTAACATTTTTCTATATAACACTAAAAACAAATTTTCAAATTTTTTATAAATATTTAATATTCATGGACTGTCCCTGGATTCCGAGGTTTTATCATTTTTTTGTCTAATTGTACTCCACTAATTTAGCATTTGTACAATTACATTTAATTTGGTACTTTCCCCTGCATTCCTGGTTTCAGTCTGTGTGCGGCTTGGATATCCTGGGTGGCCACTTTGACTCCTAAATTAGCTGCAATTTTTATTACAGTTTGAGTTAGGTTGGCTCCCTCTATCAGTTAAATCAGCATTAAATATAACTATTTACAAAGCTAAAATTAAAAAACAACTCAGCCAATACCCTGAAATGTACAAAAACCGTGTTTTATAGTCCTAACAGCCACCCAGAATGTCAGCATGTTTTTTATTGCATTGCATGCTTAGTTATTGCAACTAAAATTTAATAATTATTATGCGCTTATCTTAGTTTTTAGCTATTAGCTGTATTAAAAGGGGGCCCAGCACAGGCTCGTCCTAAAGGGTCCCCTCCTACTGATATTATACTTATAAAATAATTGTAAATAAATATTTTGAAGGAAATACAAGTTTGATTTACTTTAATTTAAACCACTCCTCGTTTTTGGGGGTGTACCCATGACAAGGTAGGTAATGGGGATACAATCGTCTAAATACCTATAAGCCAATTAATATAATTACAGTGCATACAGTGCAAGGTTCTCATATCCGAGTTATATATAGACTACAATATGACTGACAGTTTTAAACACTTACCAGGGGGTAGTAAAGACATTGGGGTACGCGTACGCGAAACTACAAACACAAATAAGAGACCTATCATACTTAAAAAACAGTAATATAACTTAAAGAATTTGAAAGAAGCTCACATACACACCAAAACAATAAACACTGCTGACGCCTGACTCCCTGACTGCCGCCAACACTCGTGGCAGCATACAGCAAACAGTCGTGCCTCTAGAACGCCGTTAAAATCCCCGGTAACTCCTTCTTCTATTAGGCCCAGCTCAAACTTCCATCAGAGTCTCAACCGTAAGCTCAGTAGAGGAATTTTATAGAAGTTTCGTAGCGACTAATACTCTTTTTGCTGCTAAATACACCAGTTGATTCTTTCAAGCAGCTCCAATGTCCATCAGTCTACCTCCATAAGCTCACTATGCGAACCTCTTCGAACTTACGGTTAATAAGTAACACGCAACTCGCATGAAAAAATTGTCAGCTCTCAAATCGTGCTTATGCGCATGCGCTATGACGTAATTGTTATTTCGATGGTATGTATCATGTGTGTGGCATGCGGGTGTGCGGGACTGCGGGAGTCATGCCTGATCACCTGTTGATGTTATATTATTATGTTATCCTATTTACTGTGAAATTACTCATCAGGTGGTTATTCCACTTGTCAGTTATTGCTTTCAAATTTATACGTAGTATAAGGAAAGCTTTGTGACGGTCGAAATTTTCGATTCGAAGATTTTAACGGAATTACACGTATTAAGGTCCCAGGAACCCAAAAAAGTGGTTTTCACGAAATGTCTGTATGTCTGTGCGTCGATTTCCGGGTAACTACCCGGTCGATTTTGATGAAATTTGGCATGTAGGTTCATAAAAATCATACCTCGGGATAATTTTTTTATTTGGGGCTAACTCAATTTGGGGGGGTTTTGTTCTCAAAAAATTCCAAAAAATTATTTCCCAAAAACGGCTCCAACGATTTCTTTTAAATTCACATATAGTGTAGTTGCTATTAATTTTGATAAAATGCGGGGGGTCGCTTGCCCCTTGATAGTGTGCTTCTGGGGGTAAAAAAATAAAATAACTAAATTTTCATGAAAAATGACAAAAAAATTATTTTTCTCTATCGATTATTTCTACTTTCAGGTATGTTTTAGGTGTTAAATTGAGGAACGAAACCGGACAGGTTGCTTTCCCAGAAAAGTACCTATTTGGTTTTGTACAAAAAATTGTTTTTTTTTTTAATGATTGAAAATTCACGTTCAAATGCATTGCGTGCCCTGCCAGTATTGCTGTGTGGTAATGTGTTGGTCTGACATATTTAGAATTTACCTCACCTCCAGTGACGTCAGGGGGAGGGGACAACCCCCCCCCCCCCCCCCGAGATATCGGAAATTTAACGATAGGAATATTATGTACCATGAAATTACTCATTTTCTCTATCTACTAATTTTGATAAATTGGAAAGCATGTTCTAGTTAACTCGGACCGGTTCTTCTTTATTTGTCCATTAAAAATGGATGAGATTTTTGTTTTAAGGATACTATTATTTAATATACAAAAATCTCATCAATTAAAACTTGCAAGTTGAAGCACGGTGCTTTATGACTTTTTTCATTACAATTGTCCCTCAATAATTTCAATCCGATGTACTCGGTAGTCTGACGCGCCACCGGCTGGCTTGTCACAGGAAACAAACCAAGACTGCAGCGATATGAAACGTGGCACGTGCTTACAGACCGTTTACTGTTTACTGTAGTGTTTTTACGTCGTCCTAGCTATTTAATGATTATTAATACCGTATAAAAATGACGATTATCGAAAATATCGATCCAACGCATTACGGAGAAGATTCTTCCGCTAATCCGACACCAGGTCGGTCCCGTACCTGTTGGATTATCGAGGGACAACTGAACTTTCCTACTATGTCAATATTGTACTTTAACTTCTTAGCTTTGCCACAGAACAACAACACAAAACAGTATATATATATACTGTATATGTGCGGTTTCAGCTACAGATATTGTATTATCATTATGGATTGGCTTAGGTTACTCATTATTTTTTATTCTTAAAAAAAAAAGATTATTCGCACACAAACAATTCAATGAATGTATCCGAATAACCTCTTAAGTCGCCTATGTTGGTAATACCTGTGTTGAGTTACGACAGGTCACCGATCACATGATGTATAGAGACTCACTGAAATAATAATAATAATAATAGTTTATATTTATTGAGCAATCAACAGATCAGGTCCACAACGATGACACTTACATGGTACAGTACACCTAATCAAAAAATACACACAAAGGCAAATACACACAAAGTAAATTACTAAAAACTAAAACTACCTAGGGCCTAGATACCTATAAATCAACAATTCACCCTACGGCACAGGCCTACTTATAATGCCCGAGATAGCTGTGCAAATGGATCAGGAACATTTAGTTTGTTTATAACCCCAATGATCCTAGCAAGCGGTGACTTACAAGTAGGGTTCGCAACAAACAAAGTTTTCGATCGTGTATTCCTGATATTGACTCTGAGGTGAACTCTTTCGAGTATAGTAGGGCTGTCCAGATGACTGTTAATAAAATAGGCTACGAACAAGCTACCATTATACCATCGAAGTCCTAAAACTGAAGTAGGTAGGCCTAATAAACATTTAATACACAATACGTGGCATTGCGTATAACTGCAATGGCAACTAAAGGAACCGGTCCGAGTTTACTCGAACATACTTTCAAATTTATAAATTAGTAGTATGGAGATAAGGCGAGTATTCCACTTGTCCATTTTTCTTTATCTGTGAATTAAAAATTGATGAGATTTTTGTTTTAAGGAGGCTATTATGTAGATACTTAACTTATCAATTATAAATTAAGTTATAATTTGGACGAAACTTACTATTGATTGATAAATAATAAGTTAATTATCTAAATAATAGTCTCCTTAAAACAAAAATCTCATCAATTTTTAATGCACAAATAAAGAAAAATCGCCTAATGAGTAATTTCATGGTAAATGATAACATAATTAGCTGTCGGCAACTGACAAAACCTGATATCTTGGTTAATATGGCAGAAGCGTGCCATACCATGTACTTTACATGTAAATTTAATGGATTCAAATAATTATTTTAATACAATTAATTTACATTTTTTGCTTTTGCAACATTTTTTTATTTATTATACAACGATATGCTATGGTCATACACCGACATTTATGAAGATTTCTTAATATTTACCTAGGAATCTGTAACTAAGAAATATTGTGTTCAACAGCTATTTAGGTGCCCATTCCACATACGTACAACGTCAACGAAAAATTGAAAAATGACGTAAATTGACGTGGTAGCAGAATTTTTAGTATGTCTTTAATGTCTGCTAAAACGTCATTTTTCAATTTTTCGTTGACGTTGTACGTATATGGAATACCCCCCTTAACAAAAGATACTCAAAGTATTTAGACCAACCATACCGTGTTTGCCTATTTAATTGATTTATTTATTATTATTAAATTATATGCTAATTATATACTTAAATATTAAATTTAAAATGATTCCATTAGTGACATTAAGTTGTCAACTTCCAAAAATTAGTCTATGCTCACCCAAGGCCGTATTTATTGAGGGGGGTCCAGGGGTCCGAACCCCCATCAAACAAACCCCAACCTCAACTTCCAAAATCAGTTTATGCTTACCCAATGCCGTATTTATTAAGGGGGTCCAGGGGTCCGGGCCTACTTCTACTAGGATCCATCCAATAACCTAGGCCTATAACCACCCGCATTCAAATCATAGCGTACTTATTATGCGTATACGGAATTTCAAGTTTTCACCTTGCTGTGGTGGTATGCTGAGTCAGCATTGCTGACTATGCTGACCTTTGTGTTAAAATTTTACAAGACACTTGAAATTTGTTAACATTATAGGAAAACCTAAATAAACCCATACATTTTGCCTCAACTACTGATCAAGCCATGCAAACACTTCCCTGTGAAAAAATAATAATTTTGCCCGTTTCTTGAACCTTCAGAAACCTATTAATGCAATTCTGCGCAGACCATGATATGACCATTATATCAGACCAAAGAAACCCCCAAAAAACTTTTAGATAACTTAAATAACAGGCCTTAAGGCCAAACCGGAGGGAGTCACGTGACTGGCCTGGAAATGTCTTTGCCGAGGGTTCGTAATATATGTTTTAAACCGCAGTGGTATAGTAAAAATCGATAGAAGGGTACAGTATACGCGTAGACATGCTTACACTATTGACTAAACCAAAAATTACAATTACATTAGGTCTAAAATTTGTGCATGAAGCAATTAAAAACATTTAGAACATTTTTACGTGCCCCACAGGGAAGAAAAACCTCCAACTTTTGTAATGAAATGCACTTTAGTCAGAAGCTCAACACTTAATTTGACAGTAAAGCGCCAGAAATAGGTAAAACTGCAATTATTTGAAATAATACAAGTCAAATACGGAACAGGTACGAGACACGGGGCTTTGTTCATAAAATGGATATTCAACGATCCCGTGGCTGGAGACCGTTATCAATATGGCTGCTAGTGTAGCCTGCACAAGATAAGTACGCAATTCGGCAGGGAAATAGCCTGCACAAGCTAACTACTAAACTACAGAGTTTTTGACCGGGTCCAGGTATCCGCTTTGCTGTGCTGCAATGTGTAAGACTTTGGTATTTCTTGCGTTGGTACTTATCTCTGATAGTTGGCTTATGGTTAACGGGTGCCTCGTAAGGCATATTATGACTCCCGCCGCTCCAGTTCTATTATATTTCTATGTATTCAACGCTCAACGGTCAAGACCACAACCCTCCGGTTTGGCCTTAAATACATTAAAGACAATGCAGTCGGCCATCTTTTGCCATATTAAGCCTTTTGTCACGTGACTAAAAATGAAGACATTTGTTCTGCATGGGCTAGGTGACGTGGTAGTTTTTTAGTTTTTTAAAAAGATTAATCGCATACAAACAATTTAATGAATGTATCCGATTGACCTCTTCAGTCGCCTCTGTAGGTAAGGTGCCCATTCCATTGACCGGCTAGGGCTATTTCCAACAACGTTGACGTGGTAGCAGACATTCAAGACTTAGGTGGCGTTTCCACCGACCTCGCATTGCAGAATTGACGGAAATGTTTATTTACCTCTATGCCATAGTTAAAATTGAACAATGATCATACAGTAAAATCACAAACAAACAAACTAAAATTAAAAAGTGGCTTCATGGGATATGTTAATTACAAACATTTTAATAGATTTCTATAAAAAGCAAAACAAACATTTCCGTCAATGTCATTTGCAATCTGCAATGCGAGATCGATGGAAACCCCGCCTAAGTCTTGAATGTCTGCTACAACGTCACTGTTTTTGGAAGTAGCCCTAGTCGGTCAATGGAATGGACGCCTTAGTACCTGTGTTGAGCTACGACACGTCTCCGATCGCATGGCGTGTAAAGACTCACATAAGTGTAAGCACGTTACCACCTGGCCATCGAAGTCGATAAAGTATAAAATAGTTATCCATGTATATCAATGCCGTTAGGCCTCCTTGATATGTAGCCTACAAAGAACAGTTTGATCAATTATTTAGCGATAAAACTCACACTTAGTGGGTATTATGATTCTACTTCTTTCCACACACTTTATTTATATAAAGATTGCTCACATCTTTAGAAATCTGGAAAAAACTTGAGGAGCACTTTAACAACCTACTTGTCTCTCCGCCATCTTGTGTCAATTTGGTGGATGATATGCAGGGAGTTTCTGCCAAACAATCGTTGAGATTGTGACCTCAGAAGAAGAACCCAACGTACGCGTGGGAAGTTCTCGCCATAAGCATAATACAGTCAAAAACAAACTTGTAAGATGACCACCCCAGAATCAGGCAATCAACAACTTCCACAATAGCGTCAATAGTGATAATAATTTAATAAACGACAAAATAGAATTTAAAACTATGAACTGGAGCTCTATGTAGGAGAGGCGGGACATTTGAGACCGCCAATTTTTTTTTAAGCCCGAGACCTCGACTTTTCAATGGCTGGTTACAGGAGTGGCGGGTGTCCCCAGAAATTCAAAGATATATTTTTGGTGGGAAGTGAATATCCCATCTCTCCCATATAGAACTCTACTGTAAGCAACGAAACAATTTTAAAGGAAGTGACCATTGCTGTAGGAGTTTAGGAGATAGGGGCATTGTTTCTGTTGCGCAATATTTCCTAATTACGGATTTCCCGAGCGGAGCTGACACTGTAGGGAATAACATTATAATTCATATACGATTTATTGCTTCACACCAGAGAAACTTCATTTTCCCCTTCACAGTACTGGAACCATATCGGTAACACCTTGGAGAATATTCCAAAAAAACTAAAGAGAAAAAATTTCGACTTAATCTTTGTCTATTTTTATGGTTTCAACGTTTTACGTTATCAACTTAATTTGGGCGGATTGCATGGTTATATTGTGGTTTTAAAACTTCCAGATGCTTGCAGTAAATGCACAGCCTTCGGAAGAGAAAACGTTATTAATTATTACCCATGAACAAGTAAAAGACAAGTAGGACTATCCCCCTGTGGGGACCACTTAGTCCCACACACACACAGTATATAATAACCAGTCTGCTTCCAGCCTCACCTTTTTCCCGGTAGAAGGCGCTGTTCACATTCACACAATTTAATATTCCTAAATCTTCTTTTTACATATTTATTTCCTTTATTCAATAATATCTTTAAGCTACATTATCATTATCTTCTTTAGCTGGGGACACAGAGTTGGTTTGACTACTCGGAAGCAGGCTGGGTTAAATCCATTATTAATTGTTAGCATGTATCGTTCTTTTCACACACCTGATATTGTAATCATTGTCTTACTTAAGTGGAGTCTAAGCTACAGTAATACAATACAAGTGCACAACTGTCTATTCAATTATTTCAATTTCATCCACTCGACTTCCTTGAGTTCCTTCACCCCCACGGCCCTATATACACCACTGAGTCACTGACATCACTATTCACTGATATCACTTCACATCAGTATTCAGTAATACAAGAACAGCAAAATACAAGACAAGACATTATAAGATTATGGACAAATTATGAATTTCACAAATTACATTAGCATTTTTCATGACTATTTAGATTTTCAGACTTAGTATATAGGCTACATTGGTAGCTTGTAGTGCCAGTTTTATATTTTACATGTTTACATTTTTAATGACTTTTAGGTATATAGTTAGGCTAGTATAAATTTAGTTCGCAGTCCGTAGTTAGTAAAATAAGTAATTTTAAGTGTTGTGGTTTAGGTATTGAGTGCTACTCTCAATATTAGGTAAATTGACCTTTTGTTCTATTACTAAGCCAAGCTAGCGGAGTTAGGGCTATAAGCCCTCACTTACACTCAACTAGAAAGGCCCGAGACCGCCTGCTTTACTTGTCCTCTGAAGCATGGACAGAAAATGTAGAAAGTGAAGACCTCGCAAGATATAAAGTGCCAAGAGAAATTACCCAGGAAAATGGAGATTTGCTGAAGAAGAACTGAAGATTTATCAAATTTTGTATTTCCGCAGGTAAGTAAGTAAGTAGCCCAATTATTTATTTACTTGTTTTCTAGTATGAAATTATTAAAGAGGGCAAATTTTCATTAGCAATGGACTTTTCCCGTCATAAGAGGATTTGAATGGGTCATGTCGAATATTAATACAAACAACAAATAATTTACCACGGGTATTTGTACGTCCATCAGCTAACCAAACTTCATTTGCTAATTTGTCAGTGTGGATTGTCTCGGCAATCGATTACATGTCAAAATCGGACTGTTCGGTTTCAGTTCGTTCATCCGAGAGATTAATACGTGACGTATGGTAGTTATTGGAACAAAATATATGTAGTGTAATTGTTTTAATGTATCCATCTCTTTTGGTTTAACATTAAATTGGAAAAATTAATAAATTATAAAATAGTAATAAACCAATTTAAAAAATACCTATCCAATATTGCAATTGACTCGTATCTGTACTTGGTTAAGTCATGCTTTCGCTTGTTTCATTGCGTCATTGTAAGCTTGCCTCAGCTTGTTTGTTATCAATGGTAGCCGGTGTAGGTTGACATCGAGGACGTATACCAGTTTGCCAATCGCCCAAAATGCATACAGAAACAATACAATAATGTCCGAAATCCATGGGGTCGTTGGCATTGGACAAGGAACCTATGGGTCTGGGTCAATTAAAAGTTAAAAAAAAAATATTACAATTTATCAACAAAAGGGAACCAAAGAAATTTATCCTGTAGTAGATAGATTGGTGTTTATATTATCAATGTTTGACCTTGGGAACACCTACCTTGAGAACAACTACCTACTGTACTGACCTTTCATCTAAGACTTTTACTGGTATTTCTCTACTGTACACGCGGTAAGCAATCTGTCTCGATAACGAAAGGTAGTCTATTTGTAGTTGTGACGTCATCACGGTCTTCTTAGCTTCAAGGTAATCACTGTTCTCAATGTCAACTATTGATATAGTCTCACCCCCAATATCTATTGGACCGTTTTAGCCCGTAGGTCAAAAATTGATAGTATAAACACCAATCTGTATTATATCTACTTTCAGTTATTAAACATTTGACGCCCACTAGGGCCGTGGACGGCTCAGAGCAATAACAAGATATACAGCGATACTAATAAACAAGAGCATCACAATATAGCCTAGAAAAACATTTACCCATTTTTGGCTATACTGAAAAAGAAAGTTGGCATCTCGCGCTTGAATAGAGCTGTTCGCGTGTACCGGGCCTAACGTTGATGAGACCCAACCATGGGTTTTTAATTAAAGAAGAAACAAATGATATCTGTACCATAGGTTTCCCCTTTTCTGGTCAGTTCAGCAAAATTCCACAATTTTTGATTGGAAAGCAGTGAATATCGAAATTAATACTTCAGTCTATGCAAAGAACCGTTAACTGATGAAGTGATGAAATTTACAATGGACCATTCGAAAAAAAAGTTATTATTCAAAAAGGTTTCATTTCAATACGAAGCCGCATTCGCTCATTCGGCTCAGTTGGCTGTAGTACTGTTGCACTTATCTACACAATACAGCATGTTCCATAAGCGGGCCTTACACGGTCAGTAATAATGACATTATCACATCAAGATGAATGCAATAATGATCGTGTAAGGTGGACAAAGTTGGAATGACGAATTATAATGATAGGGATCCGGATTTTCTGATGCATCATTATTCAATAGTACTGACATTAATGTCAATGTCATTATTATTGACCATGTAGGGGTCGCTTTAAAGTCTCATATTGGCATCTTATTTAAGGAAAAAAAATTATGGGAATAAATTAAGGATCCTACCCCATTCTAGTGTTTAAAGATTAGAGGAATTTGTTTCCTAGGTTATTAATCAATATCAATAAAATTATTACTTTTAGGGAAACCAACAGCGAAGATATCAACATCTGCAGTTTGGTATATACCCTAAGTAATAAGCTATTTTGAAAGACAGTCTCCACCTGTTCTATGGACCTTTTTAAGGACTAAAAAGCCCTAAAACTAAAACTGAAACTAAAAGGCCCTAGACTCTAGTCTCGCTGTATCTATGGTCTTCTTCTTCAGTCAACGGTCGTCGATCCTTGCCTTGTAGGCCATTTGACGCCGTACCGCGTAATAGAGCTGGGCCAATCCCTCCTGGATCGTACTTCGGTTTTCTACCTCAATGCCAATGCAGCTGAATAGGTGATCGGCATTCCCTTCCCCTTCTAAGCAGAGGGGGCATTCGGATGACTCAGCTATACCTATTCTGTGCCCGTGGCTCCGGAGGTAGTCATGGTTATGGTCATGTATCTATGGTTACGGTATATATTTTTCAATAAATATTTTTATTATTAGTAGTACCATTAAAATGGGCGTAATTCAAGTTCAACTCTTAAAAAAGGTCAAAGACTTACTGAGAGTTAAGACAGTATATTTCATCAGGGCCTGAGCTCTAACATGCAATAATTACTCATACGAAATAAATATATAACTCAACTCGTTTTCGGTCACTTTAGGCTGCAAGGGCGTCGACAAAAACTATAGAATGTATTTCCAAAATGCATTTTAATGAATAGGCATACTGATACTCAAATTGAAAACCCTACAGCCCCATTTTTCTGTATCGCTTCCCTAAGCCACTTTTGAAATTGTAGCTTACTTGAAAAAGCAAAGTACCAATTTTATTGAAACCCGTCCCACGTCGCGTCGACTCCTATTATATATATATCCATGCTCCCAATCGGAACAAAAACAATTAAGTCCTTTAGCTGCCAATTTCCAATAATTTCCCAGAGGTAATTGACTGTTCAAAGTTTTTACCTACCTCACTCCACCCCGCAATACGAATTTCCTACGAATTTCCTACGTTTGCCCAGACATAGCCAGTGGTCAACTGTGGACATATGCAACTTTCAACAGTCCACCCCCCCCCCCATCCTCCCCCCATCCTCTCTTACTCTGCCAGACCGAAAACCATTAAATTAATTCATTTAATTAAGGGCTTGCAGCAAGAGAAACTAGATAGAGAGAGAGTCCGAGGGGCGACAGAGAGTGGGGAGGGGGGACGGGAGGTTTCAGAAAGGACAGAATTTAATGCGATTAATATACAAAGTCAACTCTCCCGCTGTTGATATAGTTACGGTCTGTTTCCAAGCTAGCACCTTGTCATCTGTAAACGAACCTGATCCTGTCGCCCGGCGCCCTGTAGCTATTGTATTTCAGGGGCGAAGCCAGTCCCACCACTAGGTCTTTTTTACGGTACAACGAAGGTAGATTCGCTCTCCCCACCAATTCGCTATAATTCAGGTGAACGTTCCACGTCGGCGTGAGACGGTAAGAAATTCATCATAGGAACAAATGGGCTGGTGATTGGTTGGTGCAATGAAAAGTGAATTTCTGAACGCACTTCTGAAGGTTGTGTGACGTTGACGCGTATTCAGGTCGTATCTAAGGGGAAAACCGTGCAGGTCGGCTTCGCGCCAGCTGATGAAATTGTCGAGAAAACGACAAGAAATCTTCTGCTAGCCATATGGCTACAAGGCCGTAGCCAGGATTTTTTTCGGGGGGGGGGGGGTTTAGAAATTTCATTGGATATTACATAGTGGTTTTTGCTTTTCCTCTCAAAATCCAATTCTATCTAGTATCTAGTTTGAACCCCCCTTGGCTACGGCCTTGTATGGCTACAGTGGAAAAGACGTCGGCGAATCGCGAGCGGTAGAATTGTCCGTGCGTACCGGGCCAGAGAGTCACATTAAAGGGGAAAAGCCTTATAAGTGTAGCAATCAAATTTTCTCGTGAAATATCAATCGTTGGTTTGTCAAAAATATCAGGACAATCAGCAGAAGACATTTTTCTGAGCATTTCCTTACATATGTACAGTACATAGCCTACATATTATGATAATTATTATGATAATTATTGAATTAAATTTGTACAAAAAACGATTGGCCTGGTAACTACCGTAGTCCTGAGGAAAGATTTCAGTGCATGGCAGCTTCTATGTTTTAAAAGGCTCTACGATCATAAATATGTGTGTTGACGTTCTAACCAGAGTAAGGCGCTTATTCCACCGACGTCAATTCTCAATGTGCATGTAGATGACGTGGTAGCAGACATCATTAATTAGTCTCTGCCATATTATAACTTAATTTATAATAGATAAGTTAAGTATCTACATTATAGTCTCCTTAAAATATGGCAGAGACTAATTAATGATGTCTGCTACCACGTCATCCATATGCACGTTGAACATTAACGTCGGTGGAATAAGCGCCTAATCGAAACAAAAACTCTCGTTGCATCGATTAGTAAAAGAGGAGCTCACTGGATTGGACATTGCTTCGACGCGTGAACTTCGTAAGCTGCATCATGATAGAGGCAACAATAGAAGGCGTCAACCGACCTGGGCGCCCGAGAAAGGAATATCTGCAGCAAGTTATGGAGGAAGACATACGTGGAGCTGAAGAGGGCGTGCCTGCATCGAGGGGAGTGGAGGCATCGAAGTCACATGCCAACCAGCCATCCGGCTGTAACTTGAAGAAGGAGAAGATGCTGAGAGTCTTTTTTTCTAGTACTATTTTAAATCTTTTTTCCTTTTTATTTTTAAAATGGCCAAAAACTATAGTTTTACCGAAGCGCCACCACCGAGAGCCCAAAGCGCCAAATTTGGCTCGCGAGCGATCCAAGCTACTGCCTCACACCAAATATTTAATATGTCTAAGTATGACGCGAATCTGCCAATAATTCAATTGTACCACAGACAATACGTAGGGCTATGCCTCGTTCAGTTGACTGATTTTAGCCTAGGGCCACACCAATAAACAAATACAACAAGCTGTATATGCAATACTATCAATGACGTCAACAGACATACAATATTCGCAGTATTCAAGCTTCAGTTCAAGATGCTAAAGCTGTTGACTATTTTTGCAGTAGTTTTTCTAATTGCTGGTTATGAAGCTCAAAGTGCGGTAAGCTAAATTCATGACATTTTGCAAAATTTGCTGTTTTTCATAGTTAGGCCTACATGGATAGAATAGTTTTTTGTAACCCACAGGATGAGAAATCTTATTCATCTTCACATATTTTACTTCACATATTCACATAATTATTTTTCTTTAAATCTTTCTTAGCTTGTGTATTGTTAATTGTACCCAGTTCGCGCGCAGATGTACAGCGCAACTTTACGGCTATTTTCTCATCTATGGGATCAATAAAGGGAAATAAGAAAAATTTGCAGAGAAATACAGGCATTTGAGTATGAATATTTATTAAATTAAGAAAAGTATTACAATCACTGAATACCAAAAGAGCCACACTAAAGTGTCCCCCGTAAAGGAGCTTGCGTCGTGCCCTTATAATTACAAAACATTACAAAAACATTATAAATTGGAGAGTGGTCGAATACAGTCAAATCAAAACACTCATCAACACACCAAAGTTCCCTGTCTATGGTCCAAGTTCTATACGGTACCAGTATTTTCGCTTTTGCACACAATTACCCCCTCTAAGAGAATGTTTTCTTTCCACAGGAAGGAACAATAAGGCCACCTACACGTAAAATAGACCAACTAATACATGCAAAGCAAGAAATGCGAAAACTACGTGAAAAAATTTGGGCCAATGAAGCACCAAGTAAAAAATACATAAGATATATGGAAAACGTTGTTAAAAACGCAAAAGAAAACGGACTGGGGAAAGAAACAAGCGACATATTTGATGAGTTCATCAAAACAGGTAGGCTAAGGGCAATTTACGTAGGCAAAAACAAAGGCGTGTGTAACCGAATCCAACGAGTACCCCTCTCTTTAGAGTCTAGTTGTTCCTTGTTTACTTCTAGATCTGCTGGAGTGGTAATTTCGAAGGTGTGCATTAGACGTCATTATTAGTAACTTATTTTCAGCTGGAGTCGATATAAAATCAGTGCTGGAATAACCCCTGGGGGGGGGGGGGGCACAAGATATGTGGGGGCCGTGGGTGCAACTACAAACTCCTCTAAAATTCATAAATCTACCAGCAAAACAAATGAAAAACACATTATTTCCCACCAATTTCAATACGTTTAATTTTCTTTTATTTTTATTTTTGTCTGAAAAAAAATCTCGTTTGGGGGGCCGGAATTTCTGGCATTTCTGGGGGGGGGGGCTGTGCCCCAAGTGCCCATGGGTTAATCCGGCACTTTTATAATAAAATATCAGTCGCGTATAAATAAAAACTATGTTGAATTGTTAACTTCGTCTTACCCAAACACCCTCCCCCCCCCCCACACTTTAAAATATTCTTATTTATTCCTTTCAGCCAAAGTCATGCGAACACCTGCATAAGTGATGAACTAATGAAACATAGTGGTCAACATCACGTTAAATAGCCTACTGTATTGTAAAACCATTACTAGTGATATTACGTGATTTTTATCTCCAAATGTACAGTGCTCCGTTGATACTATTGTACTTACAATTTGAAGCAAACCAAGGGCTGATTTATAATTTATTTAATAATATTTATAATAAATCTGCCAAATAAAATAATACATTTTTTTTCTTAAACTAAAGGAATCACCAGTTTCATGAACAAGAAAACAAATTATAAGTTTTATAAATAAGTGAGAAATGCGGATACTAACGGTATGTACGCAAAATATCCGTATGTTACAGAAAACTGAAGAATTTTGGAGGAAAACAAAACGGTTTACATCTTTGCTCTTACATGAAAAGACCTCCATATTTGGCTGCAGCGTCTAAATTTCACAAAGTTCAGATATTTTAATATCATTGGCAGAGCTCGTTTGATTGAAATAAAAGGGCTATATAACATGATGAATCTGCTTTGGCCAATTAACCACGGATTATTTCCCCTTTGCCATCTCCTCCCCCCCCCCTCTCTTTGACTGCTTTGTCAAAGTTCCGTTGGAATCCTCCTTACACCACCATGCTAATCACACGGGAATAGAAAAGTTAACGTAAGCAACCATTATAAGCAGTAGGGGTTTTTGGATCGAAATCGGTCAGGTTTGGTACTCCCAGGCTTATTGCAACCCAGTTCGACTCCCTCTCGTGACACTCAGGTAACTTATTATTTTAACGGCGCATTGTCCCTCCCACTGGATCTTCAATTTTCACGTGTTTCGGTCATGTCCATCTTCAGGTGTTGATTTGCCCTCGTGCTGTTGTCACTACAGCCGGGCCTTGCTGCTGTTGCAATTGTAGTTATATGGTGACTATACTAAGGAATAGTAGGGCAGTGGTTTCCTACTGTCTTTTGCATCCTTTGACTCTTCATTGAGTTCCTCCGCCTTCGAGGCCAGTTTCCCAACAAACCAGTGCCCTGCCCAGGAAAGTCCGTGCGTTTTTCGTTCATTCCGGCTTAATGCAAGTAGGCTAGTTATTATTTTTAAGGACTTTATGGACCCAGGTCTACTTATAGTGGCCCATAGGTCCCTTGTCCAATGCCAACTAATAATGATTACTATATATAAGACAGCGACCGGCGACGCCCTACAACAACTACGACACTCACCCGCATCTGCTTCGGCGACTGATGATGAGAGGCCTCTCGTGTGCCGCTCCTTATGGTGGTCTTTCTTCTTGCCGTCAGTGTTGACTCAGTCACTAGGTACGGGGTGTTTGAAAATATAACTTCATTAAGTTAAGAGAGCCGAAAAGACTAGCGTATGCCGTTATAACGAGATTGCAGCTAATTCACTCTCTCTGGTGGCTGCTCGCCAACTACTTGTATAGACTTGTCTACCAACGACCCCATGGATTTCAGACATTATTAATTGTATTGTTTCCGTATTAATTTTTGGCCATCGGCAAACTGGTATACGTTCCCGATGCCAATCTACACTGGCAGTGAGCGACAACAGGCAGGCTGTGACAAGCTTACCATTGGCGCTGTGTGACAGGTGGAAGCATGACTTAGGTGCCCATTCCATTGACCGGCTAGGGCTATTTCCAACAACGGTGACGTGGTAGCAGACATTCAAGACTTAGGTGGCGTTTCCACCGACCTCGCATTGCAGAATTGACGGAAATGTTTATTTTCCTCTAAGCCATAGTTAAAATTGATCAATGATCATACAGTAAAATCACAAACAAATAAACTAATATTAAAAAATGGCTTCATGGGATATGTTAAGTACAAACATTTTAATAGATTTCTATAAAAAGAAAAATTCTAATTTCCGTCAGTGTCATTTGCATTCTGCAATGCGAGGTCGGTGGAAACGCTACCTAAGTCTTGAATGTCTGCTACCACGTCACCGTTGTTGGAAATAGCCCTAGCCGGTCAATGGAATGGGCGCCTTATCCAAGTACAGATACGCTCAAACTCGGTCCCCCAATAACTGTTCAGTCGCCATTACGCGCTTCCATCTTCACCACGAGGAGGTACAGAGTTGGTATTTTCACGTCTTTGCCTCTGAGACCATAAAGCATTACTCAGAAGTTCAGCTATAATGTCTTTAGCTAATTTTTTTATTTTTTATTTTTTACAAAAAAGGTTAAATCGCATACAAACAATTTAATGAATGTATCCGATTATCCTCTTCAGACTTCAATCGCCTCACTAAGTCACCTAATAGGTACTTGTGTCGAGTTACGACACGTCTCCGCAAGGTGTATAGAGACTCGCACAAGTGCAAGCACGCAACCACCTTGCCACCGAAGTTGCTAAATAAAATAAAAAAATAAATACTGCCAGACTTCGAGGTGATACAGGGGTGGCAAATTTTTGCGGTCAGCTTAAAATCAAAATCACTGGAAATTAAAAGAGCTTAAGAATTCATCCCTTTTCAGTATCAGTCTACCTCTTGGTTTCGCTCCCCTCAATTATCCTTTTTGCATTCCTTCCCCCATCTTTTCCAGTCCCCTGTATAAGAAATGAGTCGTACATTTCTACTGCAAAACGTTCGTTATATTAGAAATACGTGCTTTGAAGTTCAAGATTTGATGTTTTTAAACGCTTATAAACGGGCACAAGAAGTTTTCCTGTGCTTTCAGCAGTACTGTAATGCACTAACCACCACCATCCGGAGCGCCAGAGGTAAAGAATAAATTATCCAAAAATTAAGTAAATTAACCCCAATGCATATCAATCCTTATTTGCGTAAATTGCTTACCAGAATAAAATCCGATAATAAGTGATAAAGGACAGAATAGGCTACTTGGCAGTTGTTAAAATAAAATATAAAATATGCTAGATAAGGTATCTACAGGCTAACAGTAATAATTAATTAATTAATAAATGTTGGGTGTTGTAATAATTGACGTTACTACCGATGCAACTACTAATAGTTCCCCAACTGGCTGGTAGCCTACTCAGCCGCCTCAAGACGTCACATTTTACAGTCACGTGACCCGTTTTTTAATCATCAAACTTAAATTGATGGGGAAAAATATTTTTTCCCTACTAATAAAGGTTTTTTAGGAAAAAATAACTTTAAGGAGTATAAAATAAATCTAATGCTTTACGAAGGGTTTTCCAAAATTATCAAGTAGCCTATTGTTTATTTACAAGGATTAAACCCTGATTGCCAAACATGATTAAGCCTATGATAGGGGGAACATGAAAGAAATTATTGGCATGATGTGAGGCATGAGGTTTAAAGTGCATTTTAACACAAGTGCATTTTAACACAGTTGATTAGTTAAATCTCAGATAAGCTTATCCCATTATATAATTTTGTGTTTGTGCTACGCCTAGGCGGCCTGCTAGTGAAACGCGATTGGTTCAGAAAGCCACAGTTTATCATTTAAAACTTCGCTGAAATTAGCATGGAATACGGATTACCTCGATAAATACGGTAGTCAAACTTTGTTATTTACCATTTCCGAAATAAAATGCAAATTTTTGTATATCTTTAAGTGACAGTCAAATCACCTGGAATACAATTTTAAATTGTGCCAAATTTTAGTGTTACATTAATTTAAATATAATAAAACACTTGGTTTTAATTATTATGAACAATTTACAATTGGCAAAGTAATTTGTTTGTATTTTTTAGTGGCAAAACCCCCTGAAAAAAAATCCTAACCCACGCCAGTTCGTTTGATGTCGTATCTATATAGGGTAAGGTCACAATCTGACCTGTTTCTCCAGGTCACTCCTGTTTTTTGGCACTGGGTTTTTGTCTGCTCTGGTTTTGACCTAATTTTCGATCTCAGTGACCTATTTTTTAATTTTTAATTCTAAAAAAAAAAAATTAGAAGCATATTGTAGGCTTTTAAAATATCATTTAGGCCTACATTTGTATTTGTGCTTATGCAAGTCCACTACCTAGTCAAGATTTGTTTATTTTCAAATTGCTACTACACTCAACTTTCAGTATAGTGACAGCTAAAAATGGTTAAAAAAAAAGCTTTGCCACCCTAACCCCCCGGTATTTCTTTCCATACATGACCTGTTTTCGACAAATTTATAAATGGTCAACTTAAATTCTAGGGTAATGCTTGTCTATGGCCATAATATAGAATTTTTGAAAAAAGCAGCAGCTCTCTCTTCAGACAATCTCCGAAACCGACACCAACAAATCACTCGCCGAACAATCTCGGCAAACCTTATTACACATCTCCTGTCAAATAACTTTGCCACAACATTCATTCTCCCCCGTCCTCTCGGGGGGAAAGGGCTATTTTGAGCTGGTATCGACTATGGGGGCAAGTAATTGATGAAGGGGGTCAGTGCCCAAGACGAGGGGCAGGGGGGGCTTTTACACATGGGAAATAACCTTTATAATGCCACAACACTCTCTTCCACACATTCGATTTTCTGTTACCCGCCGCCAATGGTGGTTTGTCCCTCCAGGGAACCTGCGTCCAAAATATTAAATTACCAGTTGCTTTCAGACGGTATTGTTATTTTTCTCGGGTTATAGTGAAACCGGTTTACTGGTTTACATCACATCTGACGTCATTTGGCCAGGATTTTAGAAGACTGAGTCTGGGTGGCACTATCTATGGAAGTATAGGGTTCTAGACTACAATAGTATATCTTTCTTCTTCTTTTCTTTTTCAAAAGGTTAAATCGTGTACAAACAATTTAATGAATGAATTCGATTAACCTCTCGTCTCACTAAGTCACCTAATAGGTAATTGTGTGTTATACTCGCACAAGTACAAGCATATCTTCGTATAAGTATACCTGTACTTGGTTAAGTCATACTTTCGCCTGTTTCATTGTGTCAATGGTAAGCTTTTCTCAGCTTGTCCATTATCGCTTGTATCCGGTGTAGGTTGACATCGCGAACGTATACCAGTTTGCCAATGGCCAATAATTCATACGGAAATAATACAAATAATGCCCGAAATCCATGGGGTCGTTGGCATTGGACTAAAGACCAAAAGTCTTTCAGAACATTATTATTATATTATAGTGTTAAACATTATTGGCCACGTGAAGAAGTTATTGAACAAGCTTACAACCGTCGAGTATATTTATCGATCCCAACCAAATGTGCGATCTAAACGTGTTCCACTGTAACTCAAGGCCGTATCCGGGATTTTTTTCGGGGGGGGGGGGGGGTTAGAAATTTCATTGGGTATTACATAGTGCTTTCTATTTTTCCTCTCAAAATCCGATTCTATCTAGTATCAAGCCAATTCATTTCGGGGGGGGGGGGGGGTTTGAACCCCCCATGAACCCCACCTTGGCTACGGCCTTGCTGTAACTGGATTCGAGTTAGATAATGTATACGGTAGATGGCTGAGCTTCTGAGTAGCGCCTTATGGTCTCCGAGGCGAAGACGCGAAAATTCCTAATCTGTACCTCCTAGCGGTGAAGATGGAAGAGCGTTATGGCAACTGCAAAGATAGGGGAGTGAGTCCAGAGGATAGTTGAAACGGCCTTAAAGGGTATCCAAAACATGACACTTCCAGAACATCGCCTCCGGTGGATACTGAAGATGACATTCCCGAGAAAAATCGAACACGATATGGGGACTCTTGCAACAGAGTTGTCTGGAAACGCCGCTGTAGTGCCGCCAACCCTCCTTGAGGACAAAGGCGGCGTAAAAGTAAAAGTACAGTAGGCTACTCGTTTATACGTTCATATAATATATGATAGGAACCTTATGAACCTTGCACATACTCTACCCTTTTAAAAAAGGTTCAGAAAGCCATTTAATTGTGAAAAATAGACCATATTAATTTTAATCTGCAGCCCATCACGTGGTAACCACGAACTAATTTCAATATTGGGGGCAAGGGACCATCTTTTGCCCCGGAGGCCAACTTTTTCAAATTTGGGTTATTCTGAACTTCCCACCAGCATTGCTTTAATTATCCTTTTTTGAATTCTAACGAGTTTTCCTCTTATAAGTTTGACCATTTGTTATGACAATTAACTAAAATTGTGCCTCGTGCCTCTGGGGATGATTTTCCAGGGGGGGGGGGGGAGCAGGAGGCACATGAGAATTTTCCGCGGTAATAATAACGATCACGAGGGAAGACATGAAATTATTCGAATTAAATAAATGAGGCTGAATTAAGGCAGTGCAGTGGCGTAAACTATTTTAAAGGTTAATAGCAATGTCTATTATTAATATATAGCCTATTATTTAACAAAGGGTTTGTTGGACGCACATTGCCTGCTGGGTTAGCAGTCATTAAAGGCAGGGGCCTGACAGTCTTTTGGGTGCAGCCCATTGCCAGTGGAATGGGGTTACGTTTCGGGAGTAGTTGCTACTCCCATCATCAGCCTTAGTCCTGAGAAGGACTGATGGCTTCTGGCCGATTGACTCATTGCTCTTACTCTGAATTTAAAAGTAAATCATTCTCCCGACTGAAACTCTTTAACCACTCGGCTTTCATTTTTTGTTCCAATGGGAACACCTCTCGCTTCATTACAGCTTTTATTACGTCTGTCTTAAATCTCGGTTATTTATAAGTTTCGTTTGTATGAGTGAGTGGAGTTCAAAAATCAAAACCAATTATAAATTATAAAATACAAAATTTACAATTCTCCGGTATTGTAGCTGGTTAAACACCAGAACTACTCTATTTTTATGCAATCATAAGAATCAATAATAATAAAATAATAAAATATATAATTAAAAAAATAATAATAAAAATACTCAATACAAATCTTTAATTTTTATATATTCAGAAAATGGACAGCAATAACTTATGAGAAATCGCAACAACTACGAGTATAAAAACAGTTTATTAACTTAATATCATTTTCGATACAACTGGTACCTTAATATAGTACGAGGTAAAGCAGACTAGTGTAATACAATATAAGTACAATAACGAAATTATATTAGAAACTTGATGATAAATTACCCGGCCGCATATTAAGAAAAATCTGATAAATAAGAAAAATTGAAAATAAATTACAACTAGCCTATTTCCTCACAGGCAACACGTTTATCTAATAATTTGAACTAATAACAATAATTATCGCAGTTTAGCACAATAATGAGTAAACTAGGTCGTAATCTAAGTTAACTGATAATTCATGCACACTAGAAAGCTAAACAGGCGATTCCAACGATAAATTTGATAAAAGGCAACCATATCTCACCAGTAGCTTATCAGGGGGCGCGGCAGCACGCGAGCCATGTTCCCTCACATGGCTCAGTTTTAGGAGTGGGCCGAAAGGCCCAAAATTCACCCATATAGAAAATAAAGACAATCTTCTTTCTACTTTCTCTCTTTCTTTCACAATCTCTCTCTCACTCCTTCTAAACGAACTCACAATCACCAGACATCGCAAAGCAGACAGCATAATTAAAATAGGGGCTCCATGTTCCAGCGATACGGTCCAAAGGCTTAGGTAGATTTTGAAAAGATCGACCGTTTCTTTTCAACTAGCGTAGACATTTATTCAAAGAGGAACATAGAAAATGCCTGTGGCTTTTGCGGCCGCATCTCCCATATAGGCGTTTGAGTTGGAGCATTTGTTGTCATTGCCAATAACCTTGGCTGCATCTTCAGAAGAGCACTTCTTAGCGGGGTACTTGTTCTTCTGGGATACTGAGGCACCGAAGTATTTATAGCCGGCAGTGTGGTCGCAACCAGCAGCTAAAATTTGAAAAAAAAATTAACTTATGAACCTCTCGTAACTCACCTGTTATTCTACATGGGACCAAGAACCACTACCAGGTAGGCCGAAGGTTACATTGGAAAGAAAAATCAAGATAATATGAGCATTGGGGTTTATTTAGATTAATTTAATCCTATTCCGGGCGTTAAATTAATCTGTAAGCGACATAATAGGACTGCTGGACTATTAATCAAAAAGCAAAACCAAGACTTCCCTTAGGTTCTACAACAGCAGCTATCGGACTAATAAGGGAAGGTGTAACCAGAGGGGCAAAATGCTAAACCACCTCAGGTTCCACAAAAAGGAGGCATACTATGGTTACAATAAGCTAAAGGCTACAGGTAAGGGCTACCAAGCGCAACCAGTTAGGAAAACAATAGCTGACATTGATTGGAACATCGCTTAATTTACAGCGCTGTTTCGCCCACAACGTAATATAATTTCAGGAAAAACCAAGTCACTTTTACCATGTTACCAACATCAAGGCAACACATGTGGAGTTACACTTGGAGCATACCTTTTTCCCTAATTTGTTCGAAAGAGATTGCGTGTGGGACTAAATTGTAATTCATGATTATACCGTCACACAATAGTTTTTAACACATACCGGCAATTGGATTGCTCTGGCACATGGGTTGATCTTTGCCACCATGAGGAAAGAAATCAGCTTGAGTGATGGCTTTGTTAATGCCAGCGGAAGTGCTAGTATGCAACGCATCAACCCAAATGGCGTCTGTTGAGGAGAGACGATCAGCGGCTTTGGAGTCGTAAAACATGGGGCCAGCTGGGTCCAGTCCTAATGCATCAAATCGTAAAATTGTAAAGAGACTAAAAGAGACTAAGACTATTTGTTCAGTTCAGCTTCTTCTATATGGTTAGTCGAACAAGTAGCCTATCATTCTTTACCCTTGCGGACCCACCAGCTATGGGCTAACCTAACTCACACTAGATACACTTTTAAATTGTTTCAACGACATTTTCACGGATCCTAGGGCAGCCATGCATCAGGCTACCATGGGCGCAGAGCGTTTGAATGGACTAGCGTCGCTATACCTTCACAAAGACATCGCAGTGACGGTGCAGGATATATCAAATGAGGCCGCGGTGAAGTATCCCCTCAGAATGCAACTGGCCTTTCAATAGTTTAATAGTTTATATTGTTATCCATACAATATACAATACAAGTAATTATAGTGAGTTTACCATACTTAAGTCTTCCCTCTATCATAGAATCTCTTTACCATGGAGTTCCCATCCACTAGTTCAGCCCCCCTCCCATCCAAAATTTCTAAATTCGCTAGTGTTTCTTTACTATTGCCGTAGAGAACAACGCAAACGAGAGGGGGATTCGGATTTTTTATTTGACTCTGATAGTATTCTTGAATTGCGTCGTAAGCTAAACATTACTATGTACTCCATCGCTATGATATATATATTGTTAATGACAACTCACCTGTAATGTGAGCAATGTTGTTAATGTTTTTGCCAATGAAGCCGGAAATATGTGCGCCTAAACTGTGGCCAATGATGTGGATATTGCTGATTTTGAGACCACCTTGAGCGATGAGAAAACTAATGAAGGTCGCAAAGTTCTTGCCGACATTTTTGGCACTGCCGACGGCCCCTAAGTACTCGGACGCGTATTCGTTCCAGTCCAAAAGGATAACATTGACATTTTCGGCACTGAGGAAATCTAAAAAGAATATTAACTCGTTAAAAACGTCAAAATCAGGTACTTCTCAATTAGTGTGGCATTGCAAAAAAAAAACACTAAAAATACTGTAGAACATTATGCCCCTAAATTTTTTTAATCACTTACCATCTTTCAATCCTTGGGGTGGGGCGGCCTCGTAGCTACTTTGCCATCCATGAACGATGAATTTGGTTGGGAGAGAGGGGTTGAATGGTGAATTCTTCAAATTACTAGCGTCATTGTACTTCAGCTGGTAAGGTGTAGCTTTGTTGTTTCTGCAAAACATTGAAATCCAATTTGCAATGACTACAGTTACAATTAATACGTTTACATTAGGGACCTATTCCTGTTGGCTTCCAAGGCCGAGTCAATTAGTAGACCATTTTCTTTGGATATGCCTATTTTTTATTGACAAGGTTTTGATACGCTAGAATAACATCTTCATGAGTTTGATATTGTTATAAATTAAATTAGTGGAGAGGATAGCGACAAAAAAACTGCAATGGTTCAGGCACACGAATAGCAATGCAAGTATATTAGTGTGGAGGTGAGTTTCACCACTTTCATCCGACAGATTATCGTTGCTAGTTCCAATTCCACACTAGATATGGATTTTCAGTTCAATGCTTCGGAAGACATGTAAAGCGGACAGCACAGGACCACCCTAGTTGAGTGCAAGAGAGGGTTGTATGTCCCTAACTCCGTTAGTCTGGTTGGAATGCATTACTGTCCAATAGGCAACTTACCTCGTGTAAAGGAGAACACGAAGGGCGTTAATATCTACAGCGTAAGTGGTGGCTGGTTGGTCTAAATCTTGCACTACATACTCGCCATTGGCGTTGATGAGTTGATCCTGTTCGTATGGCAAAACATGTGAGGAGGCAGGACCTACGACAATTAATAAATAGTATTATAGCTATAGAGGTATATGTAACACTGACATTAAATTTACTTTGGTTGAGAAGGTAACCTCCTCGTTAAAACAGAAATTAGAAGATATAGAAAAAACTGGTCTTGGTGGGATTCAAACCCACGATCTACGCCTAAGCGCTGGACCACAAGCCCAGCCTCTAATTTTGGTTCTTCAGACTAGACTTGAATTTGCTAAGAGAAGATAGTACTAGCTTCAAAACATAATTATTAGCCTTACAATGGTTGCCTGGATTAGAAAGTTGATTGTAACATAAGATAAGCAATAAAAATATGCCGTCTACGTTCCAAAATGTTACAGTATCCAGAATTACGGTAAGTTATGTAACATATATGGTACCTACTATATATAGCAGCATAATATATGACGTTATACTAATTTTGAAACGTACCTGTTATAAAAACGGTCAAAGCAATGATTGTTGAAATGAAAACCTTCATTTTTTTAGTGCTTAGTAGCTCCCTGCTTGTATCAGGATCCAGTTAAAGTGATTTTGGTTTATTTAGTTCTCCTATTTATATTAAAACCGATTATAAGAGATGAAATAACCGATAAGCCAATTTAGCACTACCAAACAGTAGTTTTGCACATAAACTGATAGGTGTGATTACAGTACTTACAAGTAAGCCTGCTTAATAGTAGGCCTATGTAAAACTCATGTGAATGGTCCATTGTAGTGGATGATATAATTTTATCAGCGGCCTACTCAACTCTGGGGCCTATTGGCTTATGAAGTATTATGCGCAGATTTTTTTTTTGGAATAACCCGCATATTCGACACGAGGCAATAGCATTACATTACAATATCAGTCTTTTATCTATTACTTACTGCTCATATTAAATCATGGCTGTCGCACTCAGTCTGGAGGTACTTTTGGCACAACACCTCGTCAAGTTGCCCGATCTTCAGCAGCTGCTACTATATGTATTAAATCAGACACGATAAATACCTTCAGCCTTAATAGCCTACTATACAATCAAAAATATTTTTCCTTTTTAAGGGATTCTTACGGACAGCTGCGCCGTTAGGCGGGGTTTCCACCGACCGGCTAGGGCTAAATGCAAAAACGGTGACGTGATGGTAGCAGACATTCAAGACTTAGGCGGGGTTTCCACCGACCTCGCATTGCAGAATGCAAGTGGCATTGACGGAAATGTTTGTTTTACTCTATGCCATAGTTAAAATTGATCAATGATCATAGAGTAAAATCACAAACTAACTAACTAAAATTAAAAAATAGCGTCATGGGATATGTTAAGTACAAACATTTTAATAGATTTCTATAAAAAGAAAAATTCATATTTCCGTCAATGTCATTTGCATTCTGCAATGCGAGGTCGGTGGAAACACCGCCTAAGTCTTGAATGTCTGTTACCACGTCACCGTATTTGTATTTAGCCCTATAGCCGGTCGGTGGAAACCGCGCCTTAGGTATGGTTCTGTGATAAGTGTTACTGGTGCAGGTTTGACAAACTGCTATGGCGCGGTTTCCACCGACCTCTAAGTGCAAAATACACCTACGGTGACGTGGTAGCAGATATCATTAATAAGGGCGGGATTTCCACCGACTTCTCATTGCAGAATGCAAATGACATTGACGGAAATTTTTGTTTTACACTATGCCATAGTTAAAATTGATCAATGATCATAGAGTTAAATCACAAACAGTCAAACAAACAAACTAAAATTAAAAAATGGTTTCTTGGGATATGTTAAGTACAAACATTTTAATAGATTTCTATAAAAAGAAAAATTCAAATTTCCGTCAATGTCATTTGCATTCTCCAATGAGAGGTCGGTGGAAACCCCGCCTTTATTAATGATATCTGTTACCACGTCACCGTATGTGTATTTTGCACTGAGAGGCCGGTGGAAACCGTGCCTATCAGAAGCATGCTGGACAAGGGGTTGCCAAGGAACCGTCTAAAACAGTTTGCCATTGGTTTGAGTTTGAGGCTACGGCTGAAATAATTGGTGATTAGAAATTAGGATGGTAGATGAAGCAGTAAAATTCGGGTGAAAGCATACTTCCAAACGTTTCGCTAATATCTGGGGTCAACATTGTCAGTGGCAATACGTAGACTTCTACAAGATGGGATCTCGGTGGTTTCGCAGAAGTCTACGCAGTGCCACTGGAGATGTCAACCGCAGATGTTAACGAAACGTTTGGAAGTACGCTTTCAGATCGATCTACTCCTTCATCATGAAACTCCAGACGCGGAAGTTTTTGTAATTAAATTAGAATGGTTGTTCATAGATTTATAGTTGTAATGTGATAGTTGTGATTTTATAGTTGTGTGACATGACAATTTATTGATTTTTTTTTTAAACATCGGATCGTGCTGGATTTCCGGTGGGAAAGGCTAATTTGAAAAGTATAGAAAACAGTCTATGAAAGGTATGATTAGTGAATACAAGTATGAAAAAAGGGTTTCAAAATATTTAGCCTGAGAGGGGGCTTAAGAGTAGAAGTTCCGTAGGAAATAGGTATCCCAAAATCCGTTGATTTTACATAGGCTACTTCTTATTTTTTATTCAATTAACAAATCAAGGTTTGAAAGATTTATATCATTTAAATTGAAGAAGACTACTTCATGTTTCATATAATAGGGTATTCTTAATTTTTGGTGTCGTAGCTTTTTCAAAAAAATGATTAAGGGCTAAAATTTCATGTAAAGTCGATACCATGACAAAAATACAAGCACAAACATTAATAATCCCCTATTATATAATGCATAAAGTAGTCTTCTACTTTACAGCTTAAATGGACTAATATTTTAATAACTTGCTTAGTTAGTCAAATAAAAAATAAGAAGATTTAAATTTCGTGCTGCCAATTTCCTATGGAACGTAGGCCTACACTCTTAAATTTTTCAATTCCGAATATACACAAATACGTGGATACTGGTATGTAGGCATGGCCGTGCTCAGGGGGGTCCAAGGGGTCCGGAAATAATTTTTATATGTAAACCTGTATTGTATGAAGAATTTATGAATTCATCCATTAATTCATTTATAAATTACGTAAAAAAAAAAATTGGACACCCCCGCCCCCAGAAATCAAAACCTGGGCACGGCCTTGATGCAGGGGAAGCTGCAGTATTAGAAATGGGAAGTTAATGCTAATAGAATAAATTAACGGAATATATTCTAATAACTCCAATAAATGTAATAACTTCTTCTGATAACTAGAAGAGTCGGGAAATGTTGATTCCAAATAAATGTAGGGTTGTGTAGGTTGAAGGGTAAGTTTTCCTAAGGAAGAATTACTAGAACATCCCAATGAGGCTCATGATAAATAGTTTAAATATAATATTTAATTGATTCATCACAAAGATATTAAATAGCCTATTAATAGTCCACCTTGCTAAATCTAGCCCACAACTGTAGATTTAGATAAGCCATGCATCAATAAAAAACTCATAAACTTTATCAGCGTTTGTATGAGTGGGAATTTTGTTAAGGCATGATCATACGAGCATGGAGACACAATACTAGCAATGATAATGTGTATCATATAAACTCATGGCACTAAATTCATGAAATGTATGATAATACGAATGATGATTACGTTTTTGCTAACTTGGGTTTTTCTGGAAGATATTGTTATCAGAAACATGAGAGTTTTAGATAATAAAGTAGAGTGAGGTAAGCAGAATGGCGCAGTCTTATAAGCCCAGGTAAGCTCTATACTCTATATATTATTATTACTGAATAGCCCATGGCCAAATAATATTGGTTCGAGCCCCATATTAGCTACATTTTCTGACCATGCTTCGAAGATAAAGTAAAGAAGATCATCCTAATTAAGTGTAAGAGAGGGCTTTATAGTCCTAACTCCGCTAGGTTGGCTTAGTAATAAACCACAGAATATTACCCTATGGTGAAGCTAAGGGGTGGCATAGCATCCCTTAGCCACACCGGAGTTATTCCGCTTGTTGGGAATAACTCGTACCATAGCAAAGCAAAAATAATATAAGAACTTAGAGTAGCAACTGATCATACCTGAACTAAGAAAAGAGGGCCCAGAAAGAAATGGGACAAATCCCCGCAAAAAATTAAGAGAATCACCCCTGAGGAATAATAGTAAGTGTAGTAGCAACCCTCTGTATGGGGCCCAACAGGCACACAAGCCATAAGTGTATACATGCCCCAATTTATAAAAAAAAATCTATATATTTGTGGCAACCCAAAGTACTTCGTTGCAGTGCAAATCCTCGAAAACGCTGGAAGGATTAGTCTGAAACTGATCTTCACGAGTTGGAAGTCCACCGATGGTGGAGCGTTGTATAAAACCGAGATGACTGGAAGAGTGTTGTCGAGCAGGCCAAAGCTAAGCAAGGGGTGTAGAGCCAGAAGAAGAAGAGTTGCAGTGTAAAAGAAATAGCCACGCTGATAACTGGGTTCCTAAGAGAAATGCGATTTGAATAAGAAGTTCTACCTCCTTTTGCACGGTTGAAAAGTGGGTGAAGCAAACTAGAACAAATTTGGGGTGTTTTTGAGATTGATGAACCCACAGGATCCTCCTTCGGTGGTCACAAATCAGCGTACCTTAGAGACCAGGTTGGCGGACCTAATGTAAGAATTATTCAGCTACTCTCCATCTCCCCCCCCCCCCTTTTGCAATCATCCCCTCCCCATATATTTATGCAAAGTGAGTGCAATTAAATAGATTTACTCATTAAAGTTCTCTTGCTCTAGTTTTATTTTTTTAATTTCTTAATTTCCATTCTCTTAGAAGAGATTACAGTGATTGCTTTTCTTTTAGATCCGTTTACTCTTCTATATATTGTACAATACAACTGTTTCCTTTGTGATTTTATTGCATGTATTTTTTTTCTATTTTCAAAGACCTGATGCAAGCGAGGGTTGCCAAATTAATACTACTTCAACCATCATATCCAGAACAACTCGGTTATATAAGTGACACTGTCACGCTACGTTAGAAGTTCTTCAGTAACCCAGGTTCCTTATACTAAAAAGGTTCATCCCAAACCACGTAAAATCAATAAATTCAGGAATTTCCCCTCCACGTGCGTGCCAAGTCAGGGGTTGCCTCTTCACTCAGCTTCTATTTTACCTCTTAAATCTAAAAAAAGTTCCTTTATTATATTATTATAGGGCCTACATGTGGAGGGTGGCCGAAGAAGGAATTCATGAATCAACTGAAGGAGGATGTAGGAGTTTGAAGTTACCCAGAACTGAATAGGAAGGCGCAGGAGGATGGTATGTATAGGGATGTCCTGCCAACCAATCGTTGAGGCTGTGACCTCAGAAGAAGACAAAAATGGCCAGAAAATGTAATTCTATTGTAATTCGAATCAAACAGGAAAGTGGAGTACCAGCAAGAAACATAGACCTAATGCTCATTTATTTATTTATTTATTTATTTATATATGTACCTGTACAGTTTACTACAGTTACACCTAGTAGAAAAAAATTAAGAAAATATCAAAGAAATAATGAGAATGGAAGTGCGGTTATTTCCTGCTAATGTGGCAATTCCATCGGCGAATTTACTTCATTAGTGATTTGAGACGTTTTGTTTGTTTTGTCTTAAGGAGACTATCATGTAGATAACATATCTATTATAAATTAAGTTATAATATGGTAGAGACTTATTAACCATGTCTGCTACCATATTATAACTTAATTTATAATAGATAAGCTAAGTATCTACATAATGGTCTCCTTAAAACAAAACAAACAAAACATCTCAAATCACAAATGAAGTAAAATCGCCGGTGGAATTGCCGCCTAAGCTCTTCCATTACAAACGTACAAAAATTAAAAAAAAAAAATAAACAGAAACCAAAAATAAACAGTAATATTCGTATTCAGAGCTTGCGTACCATTCGGTAAGCACTGCAACTTTGAGACAAACATCTAACGGTGCAGTGTTGCTTACGAACTTAGACTCAAAACTGCTGCATAACTAAGGGCAAAGTTACAAATTACAATCTTACAAGAAGCTCCTTTGTCGTGTCTTTTTTCGCAAAGCTGCCCAACTTTACTATTGTCATCTCTAGCGCATACATCTAAAACTCTAACGTGTCATACAGCCACGTTTACGACGGTTTCAGCTCTATAATTTGATGAGATTTGTTGTAGTAGTTGCAAGTTTATATGGAGCTTTATTCCTGTGACACATGTTCGCTAGTTTAAGTTTCAAATCATATTGAAGTGCTGCAGTTTCTACAGCGCGGCAATGAAAAGTTATATATGCACGCCTCCGTTTTGTGTGCTTAAGGAAGTTGATGTATACGCGCCAACTGGCAGGTTACATATCGTATGCTAATTAAGAAATTAATTCAAATTATAAGGTCGATGGCGGGCTCATATGCTATAACTCCTTCATATTCCCTTACACGTTCATATACCACTATACCAGTATATAGCTCGTTATAACACTATAGGCTAAAAAATTAAAATAATGCCTTAAAGGGCTTTTTATCGGCCTAGCCGAAATTATAGAGGCTATATAAACACTGGACTGGGATTTGAACCCACGATCTACGCCTAACCGGGGTGTCGTCTAAACCGCTGGACCACAAGCCCCGACAAGTCCAGTAATCACCAAATCCTCTACTTATACTCAAATTGACATGATTCGTATTGCTAGACAGGTTAGCACAGCTACACAACTATCTAACCGAACAAGTCTGTGAGCTTACTTTATGCCATAAAGGCATATATTTTTATTATACATTATTATTTATACATTATATTGCAGTATTATATTGTATGCATTACCCTAACATTAGCAGGTTGAAGAGGTAACCTCCTCGTTATAACCGAAATTAGAGGTCTAGGGCCTAAGCCAACGACCCCATTGATTTTTGGATATTTTTTGTATTCTTTCCGTATGAATATTTGCCATTTTCAAATTGACACGCCCTCTATGTAAACGGCTAAAAGCGATAATGGACAAACTAAGACAAGGTTGCAATTGACACTATGTAACAGGCGTAACTTCCGAACCAAAGCAGCACGGGTCTGTAGACCTCGTATAGTTCTACTTGCTTATTTCAATTCGAAAATTTTCATTTTACAAAATAAGTAATAATTGAGTTATGAGTTGGGAAGCTGTCTACTGCCCCACTGATCCTGATGGAACACTAATAATAAATAAATAAATAAATACTGACTTATTGTTCTATTAATAACCCAGCCTAACTGAATTAGGGGTATATAGCCTTCTCTTTCACTCAACTAGGAACCGCCTGCTTTACATGCCCTCTCAAGCATAGCCAGAAAATGTAACAAGTGTGGGACTCGGGTGAAAGTCGGAGTCCGTATCACTACTCTACATGTATGCTGACTAATTAATGACCGTGGCATCACACTGAAAGAATCCAGACAAAAATTACGTCAATAATATGGTACTTATCAATTACTCGCGTGTTGTGAGTTACTGTATTTTTTTTTCACTTCATCTGGGCGAGTTTATATAAAAATAGGCTAGCCTACTTCTACTTGGAAATATAAGAGATAGATCCACAGTAGGTAGGTTATAAACGGAAGAGTGATCTTAGGCGGGGATTCCACCAACGTCAATAGTGATAGTAAATGTTTTTTGACGTGGTAGCAGACATTTTTAGACAGTCTAAAAATGTCTGTTATCAAGTCAAAAAACATTTACTATCACTATTGACGTTGGTGGAATCCCCGCCAACCCAAAAAGCCACTAAAGGGAAATTCAATGGGAATATAGCTTAAAAGAATACGATCAAATGAGAGGAGCGAATTGGAGTTTTTCCCACTTCCCTTTGATTCCAATATTGAAAACCTTTCAAAAATCCATGAAAGTTAAGTAAACGTTATCTTAGCCGCACAACTCAAATAGAAAATCAATCAAGGTACAGTTGACGGGAGATATTTTCGAGGTGCTGTAGAAAAGTTATTAAGTTTCTTTGGGCCTACAATGCTCTATGGCATTAACTTATTCTTGGGGTTAAAAATGAAAACAATTTTGAACAGCACTTTCCATTGTAAAATTACCTTGTTTACATTTTTAATCCTAAGATAAGATTAAAAATAATCAAAATAATCGCCAAAGTAGGCCCACTGGACCATTTTGCTTCTTTCTTTCTTTCTTTGGTGCATTGTTGTATTCTAATTCTTTAGCCACGATTTATTTTGCCCACTTCAAGGCTATCCCAGTGAAAGCTACACTCTTTAAAGTCGTAAATTTATTAAATAAATAATCATTTTCTCCAACGATTAACAATTAATGCCATTTTAAACAGAAACAAATATAGACATCATCATATAGCATGCCTTTACTTTACGAAAATTCAATGAGAAAATATGGCATTATATTTATTTATATAGTCTACTGTATATAAATATTACTTTCTTAAAATCACTTAAATATTCACTGCACAGCCGAGATTTACACTCTGTCTTCTGCAGGGCAGGCCTACTATGACGATAATTTTTAATCTTAATCTGGGATTAAAAACGTAAACAAGATAATTGTACAATGGAAAGTGCTATTCAAAATTGCGTTGCATACATTTTTAACTCCGAGAGTAAGGTAATACTAATCGCTGAAGAAAAGTTAGAGAATACAAATATAAATACCCCCACAAACAACAGTCCATATCCTACTTTATATTTTATTTCAACAATCAGCACATTATAAAATAATATTAAATTTGTGAATAGTAAAATAAATAAATAAATACCGGGTTCGTGGCCCCCTCAAGCGCCCTAAATGAGGCAGATTTAGTAAAAATAATTATTATCTAATTAACAAAAAATAGGCTACCAACCTACCGTAAGCTGTCGAACTTTGTAAGGAAAGGGCGCGCTCTCCATTTTGGCCAGAATCCCCTTCAAATGATTTATTTTTATTATTTAGAATTTTAAAAAATGGTTTAATCGCATGCAAACAATTTAATGAATGCAACCAATTAACCTCTTCAATCGCCTCACTAGTAGTAGTAGTAGTAGTAGTGTTCGTCGGGTTAATAACGACTTAGGCCTCATATTTGGGCCCATAGAGCGACCCCGACTTGACTGTCCTACGCCAGCCCATAGGACAGTGGACCTCCTGATTATAGTGGATTCCGAACCACTTGGGAAACACAGTGAAGTCACACGATTAGTACGGAGGTGACCAGGACAAGTCCTACCATGTTTCCCTACCCGCACTGTGCACATGACGAAGTTATCTGCAGCTTTAAACCTGCTCTGGTCCGCTGGATTCAACTTGGTATGGCGGCCGGCTCAATCGCCTCACTAAGTCACCTAATAGCCTACTTATGTCGAGTTACGACACGTCTCCGACCACAAGGTGTATAGATACTCGCACAAGGTCAAGAACGTTACCACCGAAGTCACCGAAATAGGCAGCTGAATCCGCCACTGCTAGGAATAAGTTAATACTAAACGGCATAGTATAGGCCCCCTGGTACTGTTATATTATATATTGGCTATGGGTACAACAACTCCCGAAAAGCACAGTCAGATGTCAGATAACAGACCGCAACAAATAGTTCAAATTGACCTCTAAATAAAAGAAATTGGAAAAATGTCAAGCCAAGACAAGAAGCCAAGTTATACTGCGGAATTATTATTCTATAACTTTTCCCCGGCACCTCATAGATCTCAAGAGCTAAAGTGTTGAATGAGGACATATAACGACCGTGGAAAACGTAAAATTCCCATTCGGTGCCTTTCGGCTTTTAAAAGTCCTTTCCAACTGAGGATTCATAATATTTTTCCTTTCAGTTTTCATTTGTTTTTATGTCAACATGGAGACATTCTGGATGAGGTAGGTAGCAGAGAGGAGGGCGGGGGGGGGGGGGGGGGGAATTCCCCCATTTCGCGTTCCATCATCTCCCTTTGGTAGAGTTAAGCTCTTATGGTGGAAATTATTTTCCCACTAGCTTCATACCACATCTTCATTACTTATTTAGCCGTATATTTTTTGTAATTATTCGTGGAGTTATCATTTATCCCTGGTAGCGCTAATCTGCTATCCCAGAAGACAAAGACTACATGACAAGTTGATGATATGCTAATCTGGTGGGTACAAAAGGGATTGTTTTGTTAAACCAGCTAGTTACGAGAGCTAAAGAATGGAAAAAACGCGGAAATTAAAGTGAAATAACTTGCTCCATTCCATGGTTTCAAATTTATAGCCGCCATATTGTGAGTACTACGACTTCGGTGGCAAGGTGGTAGCGTGCTTGTACTTGTGCGAGTCTTTACATACCTTGCAATCGGATCATCGGAGACGTGTCGTAACTCGACACAAGTGCCTATTAGGTTACTCAGTGAGGTGATTGAAGAAGGTAATCGGATACATTCATTAAATTGTTTGTATGCGATCAACCTTTTTCAAAAGAAAATAGAAATAGAATGGAGTAATATTACCACTCTTAATAATTGAACCTATGTCGTGGGGTAACGACGTAGGAAAACAAAGAAATTAACAGTCGCGTGTACCGCATACTAAGAAGACCTTAACACATTTACATAGTTATTTATTTATTTAAGGACTTTTTATGGACCCAGGCCTACTTATAGTAGTTAATAGGTCCCATGTCCAATGCCAACGACCCCATGGATTTCGGACATTATTTGTAGTGTTTCCGTATGAATTTTTTTTTTTCAAACTGGTATACGTTTTCGATGTCAACCTACACCGGCTACAAGCGATAATGGACAAACTGAGACAAGCTTACCATTGACTCAATGAAACAGGCGAAAGCATGACTTAACCAAGTACAGATACGAGTCACACACATTTACATACATTAGTTACAAAAAGCAACTTTTGTTATCATTATGTAGGAAGGGTGATGGAACTACAAAATAAAAAAAATATGTTTCTAAAAAAGGGTGTACTATAATGACGTTACAAAAAATTCTATAAAAGTTTTTTTATCTCAACATTAGATATAATTAGAAAGCACTTTGCCGAGTTACAAATAATGAATAATGATAGTCTATTGACCCCGATATTAAATGTTTATGTGAAACGTTCACAAAAGAAGAAGAGCACTATTATAATTATATATTAATATACTTATATAGGAGTGATGTGCCATTTACTCCAGCTAAGGAAATTTTTTGATGTTCTGCCACCTGTCACGTTTCTTCAACCAATCAGAGCCTACCTTGGACACATCCAAACAACAACAAATCATATAGTGGCTGCAAGGCCTGCTCTGATTCGCTGAAAGAAGACGTGTCAGAGGAAGCTCTGCTAGTTTGAAAAAGACGTCCCATATGTGTCATAAAACTCTTAGTAAAATATATTATATGGGTATACAAATATTTCAATTAAGCTATTATTGATATGTACAGTTAGGTGTAAGAGAGGGCCATATGCCCTAACCTCGCTGTATCTATTTTTTTTTCAAATACCTAAAGACTTTATTATCATTACAAAATATCGAGTTAGGGTAAGAAAGGAATGCATCTATAGCAATATTAACTATAAATATTTAGTCTTCTTCTTCTTCTTCTTCAGCCAACGCCTGTCCTTGGCTGGTAGGCCATTTGACGCCGAGCCGCACAGTACAGCCGAGCCAATCCCTCCTGTGTCGTAGTTCGGTCTTCTATCTCAATGTCAGTGCAGCTGAATAGGTGATCGGAAGAAGAGGAGGGGGGGGGGGAAGGCATAAGTGAATAAGTCTACAACAACGTATTGATTTGGAAGTAGATAATAAAGGCATGGCCAGGCAATATAATGGCAAAGACTTTCGCGGCTGTTACGTAGAATCCGGGATGATAGCCCGTGTTCGTTCTGAAAGCGTCAAGCGTTTCGTCAACATCTGCGGTCGACATCTTCAGTGGAACTGCGTAAACTTCCAAGATTGCATCTCGGAAGCTCAGCAGCAACTGAGTTGCCATTGCACATACATATCGCTAATTCTTTAGGCCAACTGGGTATTGTGGTGGGGACTTGGGTTGGTGGGTGGCGGGATAGAGTTCTGCATTCTTGTTAGTTCCTGAATTTGCTCTTCCAGCATTGCCAGGCTGGTGTGCAAATATTTGGATTCCACCTCGCCACTATCCGTATTCAATCGCTCAATCTGAAACTTCACATAGCGTAACTCCTTTTGTAAGAAATCGGTCTTCAAGGCCAAGTCGGAAAAAAGTGAGACCTCATTCCTACGAAAGGAGTAAGACGAGGTCGACGAGTGAGACGCATATGAAGAGTGAGACAAGGGAGTGAGAAGAGAGTGAAGCGAGTTAGAGGAGCGGGATGCTGTAGATGAGTGAGACGAGAGAGTGCGAGGAGAGTGAAGCGAGTTAGAGAAGTGGGATGCCTGGGCAGAGGGAGACGAGAGAGTGACAGGAGTGTGAAGCGAGTTAGAGAAGTGGGATGCCTGGGCAGAGGGAGACGAGAGAGTGCGAGGAGAGTGAAGCGAGTTAGAGAAGTGGGATGCCTGGGCAGAGGGAGACGAGAGAGTGCGAGGAGAGTGAAGAGAGTTAGAGAAGTGGGAAGAGGGAGATGAGAGAGTGACAGGAGTGTGAGGTGGGTGAGGAGAGAGAGACGAAGAAGAAGATGAAGAAGAAGAAGTGGACGATGAGGAAGAAGAAGATTGAGATATTCTCACTCTGTTTCCTGCAATCAAAACAGAGGAATAATTAGAGACGCCTGATTTCGATCAATAATGTAATAAAATAATGTACTCAATTTAGGTCTGCAGCCCGATCATGGCGATTTTAATACCGGGGTTAATATAATACCAATACCATGTCACGTGATGGTAGTAATTCATTTCTTTTAAATAAATGAACAGCAAATTTCAGAATTTTTTAATTTTGATGTTGGTAATCGTCGCATGAGTGCTAAGAGCGGAAAATTCAAATTGTGTCAATTAAAACAAGTGAATGATCTTCGGTTATATTTTTGGTGAGTTTTTTAAATTTTTCTGCCTTAAATTTAGACAAATTATTTATAATACTTACATACAGTATTTATAATATATATATTTCAAAATTAAAACTTGTCCATTTTAATGTTTATTTCTAGGGCGATATGTTTGCATTTTGCTATTTATATTTATATTTGCTACGGCCGTTCAGTTCTTCAGTATTGCCAACATCACAATTTAAAAAATTCTGAAATTTACTGTTAATTTATTTTAAACGATTGAATTAATATAATCACGTGACATGGTATTATATTAACCCCGGTATGAAAATCGCCATGATCGGGCTGCAGAACCGCAAGAGCCTCAGCTTACAATTTATAGAGGTACAATACAATAATACGGTAATACAACCGGTACGAGTGAATCCATTCATGCTTTCCTATTTATGAATTATTATAGGTAGGCCTACTGAGATTGATAATACTACATAAGTAGGCTAGTTCCATGGTCAACCATTGTCCTAGGATTCAATTTCGGAAGCCTCGCCTTTCCCCATCCCAAATGCCATAGCAAGGGCGGATTATAGGGGGGTCAGAGGGTCCGGACCCCCCCCCCCCCAAATAAATTAACATGCACCAAATAACAATGGGTTTACAGTGGGAATTAAACATAATCATGTTTTTTAATGTCATAATCCACTGAACCTACCAACTGACCCCCCCCCCTAAATTGTAGGCAAAATCCGCGCTTGTGCCATAGTATATAAAACGGGCATACCATTAATACACAGTAATAATGGCATGGTATGCAACGTATTGGGGAACAAATTATCCATATTTTTTTCAAAAAATATTTTTTTATTCAAAACCAACACTTTGTTTGGGAAATTGGTGTTGCTGCTCTATTTAACACATAAAAGATACCTGCTGAAGTTAAAAAAATTGGTAGAAACTTTCCGCAGAAATTTTATTAAAGTTATTTTCCATGAAATTGAGTCTTGTATATTTTTTTTGCCCCCAGAAGGAAACTGTCAAGGGGCAAGCTACCCACAGTATTTTGTTTACATTAATAACAGCTACAATATATGTGAATTTAAAGGAAATAGTTGGAGCTGTTTTTGAGAAATCATTTTCTCCCCTTTTTTTAGGTTTTTGGAGGTAGGACCCCCAAAATAAAGAAATGATCCCGTGGTATGATTTTTTTTCAACCTACATGCCAAATTTCATACAAATCCACCGACTAGTTTTCCCGCAAATCGACGAACAGACAGACGGTCAGACAGATCGACAGAGACATTTCGTAAAACCCACTATTTTGGGTTCATGGGACCTCAAAACGTGAAAATTCACAGCTCAGAAATCCCAAAATCGAAAATTTCGACCATCACAAAGCTTATTCTTATACTACGTACAGATAGGAAAGCAAAAATGTATATGTCATTTGATCCCCCACCCACTAGCGGAGACCAAATTATGTGTTTGGGTCATTCAGCATTAGGTAGGTATGAGTCATGGTCCCAACATCTGTATGGTGAAACCGTGCCAAACCAATCAAAATTTTGACACTTGAACAATTGCAAAAATCAAATTGAATTAAATATATATAGTTGTCGGGTTTGACATATTGAAAGAAAAAATCCTTTTCGGCTCTGGCCGATCAGGTGTAGTGAGATTCCATGCAAGCTCAGACTTCGCTTTTCCTTTAGTTCTCTAAACTATGTACAGTATGTAATTTAAAAAAAAAAAATCATTGTTTTTCCGAACCCAAAATCAACACAGAAAACACCCATGTATTCCATATTTCGAACCACAGTGAGCAAGGACTATGAACTTATACTTAAGTTTCACATTATTGCTTTCCAATTTATACGTAGTATAAGGAAAGCTTTGTGACGGTCGAAATTGTCGATTCCAAGATTTCAACGGATTTACACGTTTTGAGGTCCCAGGAACCCAAAAAAGTGGTTTTTACGAAATGTCTGTCTGTCGCTCTGTCTGTTCATCGATTTCCGGGAAAACTACTAGATCGATTTAAATGAAATTTGGCATGTAGGATTATAAAAATCATACCTCCAGACCATTTTTTTTATTTTGGGCTAACTCAATTTGGGGGGGTTTTATTCTCAAAAAAACTATAAAAAAACGTCTAAAAAATTATTTCACAAAAACGGCTCCAACGATTTCTTTTAAATTCACATATATTGTAGTCGTTATTAATGTTTATAAAATGCGGGGGTCGCTTGCCCCTTGATAGTTTGCTTCTGGGGGTAAAAAAATAAAAATAACTAAATTTTAATGAAAAATGACTAAAAAATAATTTTTCTGTGAAACCTTTCAATCGATGATTTCTAACTTCAAGCATGTTTTAGGTGTTAAATTGAGTAATGAAACTGGATAGTTTGGTTTTCCAAAAAACTAATGGGTTTTGTGCAAAAAAAATGTTTTTGAAGAAATGATAGAAAATTCACGGTCAAATGCATTGCGTGCCCTGCCGTAATTGCTGTGCGGTAATTAGTTGCTCTGACCTATCTAGAATTTAAGTCACCTTCAGTGACGTCAGGTGGACGACCCCCCCCCCCCCCCCCCCCCCGTGATATCCGAAATTTAACCATAGGAAAATTATTTACCATGTAATTAATCATTTTCTCCCTCTACTAATCGATAAATTGGAAAGCATGTTCGAGTAAACTCGGACCGGTTCCTTTCACTTAGACTGGACGCGATCTTCAAATGGTTGATTTGTCTTAAAAAGTGGTTATTACCATTGTCGTAGATAATAATACGGACTTTCGGTCAGATTTTATTTCATTCCTCTGCGACCAATATTAACTGCATGAGATATGAATTATATAAGGTTTTAATCGGCCACCATCTTGTAACTAAATAGTGGATCTAGCTGGTCAACGAACTCGATTAAGACATTTGTATGATCAATTTTTGTGCCAAATATAATCAAAATCAGATAATATTTACGGAAGTGTTTCCTAAAATCGATATACATACATATACGTATCTACAGGGTGCCCCAGACCATCCGTCCACCTACTTTTTCTCGAAAACGAATGACGTCTGAGGTCTGAATTTTTTTTATCATTACAAAGTGGGGGTTGATGCATTTCTGGAAATTAGTTTAGAATTTTTTGGGGACCTGGAAGGGGGGTTTTGGGGGGTCCGTATGCTGTTTCTCGGAATAATCAAATGTACAGGTATATCAAATTGCACATAATTTAAAAGCTTATAAAGTGTTCATTCATAATTTGCAAAAATTTTGATTGAAACCCTACAGGTTCAGGTACAGCGAGTCTTTAAAAGTCAAACCTTGGGTACCTGTGGACTGTTAGTGTGCTGAATGCTAAAAGTCAAAACCAGATTTTCTGATAAAGAAAAAATAGGAGTACTTGATGATCTTACCTTGGTGTACCAGAGTTTTTTAGTTCAGGTACAGTAAACAGCTAAAGTTTGAGATTAAATCTCTCTAAAATATCAAATGACATGTGTGAACTATGTGAACTGTGAACAGCAGGTGAACTATTCCCCCTCCCCCCCTTCCTCGTTCAGGCGCAGGTTCAGGTATTAAAATGTGTGTATCATTGTTAAGCTGGAGTCATGAGCTTACATTTCAGGTGTCACTTGCCATGCTTTAGGTGACCCATTCCCACCCTTCGCCACCCTCTCCGTTCAGGCGCAGGTTCAGGTACGATTTGTATAATTAACTTGATAACTCTTGTAATAAGCTTTCATTTAAGGTGCAACATGCCATATGATGTCATTTGATATTTTAGAGAAATTTAATCTCAAACTTTAGCAGTTTACTGTACCTGAACTGAAAAATTCAGGTACACCAAGGTAAGATCATCAAGTACTCCTATTTTTTCTTTATCAGAAAATCTGGTTTTGACTTTTAGCATTCAGCACACTAACAGTCCACAGGTACCCAAAGTTTGACTTTTAACGACTCCCTGTACCTGAACCTGTTGGGATACAATCAACATGTTTGCAAATTATGAATGAACACTTTATATGCTTTACATTTGATTATTCCGAGGAACAGCATACCGATCCGCCCAAAACCCCCCTTCCAGGTCCCCAATAAATTCCAAACTAATTTCCAGAAATGCATCAACCCCTACTTTGTAATGATAAAAAAAAATTCAGACCTCTGATGTCATTCGTTTTCGAGAAAAAGTAGGTGGGGCACCCTGTATATACAGTATATCATAAGGGTGGTTTTAGGCTCAGGAGGTCATGAAATGAAAAGTTGTGAAGAAATTTTTCGGTTATCGAACATTGGTCATCGTCTCAATAGGTAAATGAATCTCTCCAAAAAATAGGGGGCCTGGTGACAGTGGACTTACCCGCTGTGCGGTTCCTGTGAGGCTCGCAGGAGTGCACCAGAACGTACAGACCTAGGCGAGGATGACTGGAACTCGGCACAGTACAGAGCGCGTAAATTGGTAAAATTTATGAGAAAAAGGACATTGGTGATACACGTCACACGATTTGTATAAGACTGGGTTGCCGCTGGCTTACTCTTGTGATCACAAGTTTTAGGCAGGACTTTGTTTTGACTTGACAATTCTGGAGTCGTAAAGTAGAGAAAAATGTTGGACGGGTACAATACGCTAACTGACAGTTGTAACAATAAAATATAAAATATGCTAGATAACGAAGGTAGGTTATTGGATAGATAATTACGGAGTATCGAAAGACGAGTTTACTCCAACATGCTTTCCAATTCATCAATTAGATGATAGAAAATATGAGTAATTTTATAATAAATATAAATAAATAAAATAAACGTGTATTTACCTCGATCTAATGTTTATACAGTTTTTTAATAATGGTTGCGCTCCCTCGTACCGTGAGGCGTGTAGTAAATAATTTTCCCATGGTGAAATTTCAGATCCCTCGATATCCCCATGGGCGCAGCCAGACATTTTTCCCAGGGGGGGGGGTCCATCATACATCACCGGATGTGAGGTAACCTCAATATACAGTATATTTAAAACTCCTTAAAACTGTTATCTAACTTCTATCTAGTGTGTCACGCTCCAAATATTTCGGCATTGGATATCCCCTATCCCAAAGCACTGAATTGATCGTTGGGATTGCATATACTAGACAGACTATTACAATAGAACATAGTAGGCTAATAATGTACTGGACCGTGAATTTTCCATAATTTCTTTTAGAACATTTTTTTTGCACAAAACGTTTTTTGGGATAGCTACCTGCAACCATGAAAATTGAGTTATTTTTATTTTTTACCCCCAGAAGCAAACTATCAAGGGGCAAACGACCCATTGCAGTTTTTTAACATTATTAATAACAACAATATACAGTTGGTGCATTTAAAAGAAATCGTTGGAGCCGTTCTTGAGATTTTTTACGTTTTATTTTTTTGAGAATAACCCCGCCCCCCCCCCAAATTGAGTTAGCCCAAAATTAAAAAAATGACTCGAGGTATGATTTTTATGAACCTATAAATGCCAAATTTCATAAAAATCTACTGAGTAGAAATCGAAGAACAGACAGAGCGACAGACAGAGCGATAGACCGACAGAGCGATAGACCGACAGAGTGACAGACATTTCGTAAAAACCACTTTTTTGGTTCCTGGGACCTCAAAACGCGTAAATCCCGTGAAATCCCGAAATCGAAAATTTTGATCATCCGAAAGCTTTCATTATGGTATACTTTTTATAAATTGGAAAGCAATAAATCTGCTGATTCATTAAAATTGGTTTTCAAAAATGGACAAGTAGCCTATTTTTATCTTGATTCGTGAAACATGGCGCGGGTTAACTACCTAACATATGCGTGCACCCATCAATGGTTCTCTTAGCTGAATAATTCCTCCTGCATTTAGCTTATGTTGCAAACGTCCTGTGGGACGTACAGCCGAATTTAGTTCAGTGGTAGTGAAACTAAAGAGTATTCTGCTTACCTCGGGCTGAAGACAGGCGTTGTACACTTTTCCGTCCAGTCGGAGTAGGCCTGGGTTTTTTTAATCGCACCATCTGAGGACCAGCAGCTGAAGTTCCATTGTCTTCCTCCTTAGAAGGACCTGGATCGGCCATCCTCTCCAATATCTCTTCCAAAGCCATCGCCAGGGGATCAGATGTTCCGAACGAGCAATTCTCATTGCTCCTTCCAGTTCCAGTTAACGGCAGAGGAGCAGGAGGCGACGACTTAGTTATTTCCTCCATGGACGGACGACCTAGATGGCTCCTCCTGCCCAATGTCTCCTCCGAAGCCGCAGTCTGAGGTTCAGCTGTTGGCACCAGAAATTCAATCTTCTCCCTTTCAGTAGTCATAAGTTCCGCTACATCCTCCCACCACTCCGTTGTCTCAGTAGTAGGAATCATCGATGTGTCCTGCCACGCACCCATTGCCTGGGTATTAGTCATTGGAATCCTCGCTACGTCTTCCCACATACCCAGAGGCTGGATATTGGTAGTAGGAATCCTCGTTGTGTGCTCCCATGTATTCATTGTCTGGATATTGGTAGTTGTAACCATCGGTATGTCTTGCCACGTACCCATTGTCTGGGCATCGGTCATTGGAATCCTCGCTACGTCTTCCCACATACCGATTGTCTGGATATTGGTAGTACGAATCCTCGTTGTGTGCTCCCTCTGGATATTGGTAGTAGGAGGTGTATCCTCCTTTATAGCTATCCTCAGGGGATATAAAGCGCACATCCTCGCTATTTCCTCTTCCAAAGTCATACTTGAGTCGAAATAATATAGGTCTGGTCGAATTCTGAGGACTACGAACGTATTTCTTAGTAAAGTCAATATGAAGAACGGAAATATGAACTGGCGCGCGATTTGGATGTATCAAATTTTAGACAGGGACACGATCACGAATTAAGTTGAGCTATCAAGCCGTTCACAAAATTTGCTTAACCGAATATGAAAAATTTCAGAAAAAACTTGGAACTGAGGAGTACTCAAGAATAACTGTTCACGTTAACTAAGCTAATGCCAGACATTAACTGACCAGCAATGATTTCTGAATATAGTTTTGCGCAGACGGTGGGGGTAGTGCCTCCGATAACAGAAAATGTTAGGCGTTAAATCGATGACTCACACAAGATAGCGTACCTAAATATATAAATGTGCCCAAGGGCGTGTTCGTCAGGGGGTTCATGCTAAACAATGAGAACTCAGGGGGTGTCCACAGGAGAATTTTTTTTTACTTCACTTCACTTTTTTTTCCTTGTGCAGTAACCCCGGAGAAGAAATAGAGACTAAAGAACTAACAATTATTATAAACGAAAATAAGATATTTAAATTATTTAAAATTAATAAAGTATAATTGTACTTGTACGGGGTGCAATATATTGAGAAAAAAAAACATTTTTTTAATAAAAAATGTATATATACATGGGCTATAATTGTCACTCTCAAAGATCACGCTCAATAAGTAATAATAAAAATAATGGGGTTTAAAGAAATATTACTTAGATTAGGAGCAAATGTGATGAGAAAAGAAAATATCACCTTCTGCATGTAATAATCAAAGGGAATTTTACGGTACTGAGGGCTGCCACCCACTTCCGTCTAAAAAATAACATCCTGGTTGAAAACCTGAGGCAGTGGCTTGACAAGACGCAAGAGTATGACTTCTCTTTTTAGAGCAGCAGTGTCCAAAGCCTAATTGCCATGATGATCGCCAATGTTCGATACAAGAGGCATACGTTATAAAAAGAGGAAGAAGAAGAGCAAATAGTGCCTCCTTTATAGATTTTTTTTACAAAGTAAAATTTCAGTATTTATTGTATAGCTATCATTGTAATTAGGAGGTTCAGCCGCGAGTCCTGAAATTGTGGGACGAGACGGGTCTTCAATAATTGTATAAATTGGTTTCCAATTTATAGCTAGTATAAGGGAATTTCTTCGATAAAATAGGCCTAAGAAAGTGCGGTTAACTTACGCATTTTGTCAAATTTTTTTTTAGATTTTGCAGACGAAGATTTAATTAAGTTATTATTTTTTTGAATAGTGAAATAGTGACTTTATGCAAAATCGTGGGGTTTTAACCCTATAAGTCTACCAGGCTGAGGTATGTGCCATATCGCAGTGCGCCCTTGAAAATATAGCGGCAGGGAATTCCAATCGCAACATTTATATTTTCACAGATAGCCAAGCTGCATTGAAAGCACTGGAATCATCTCGTACGAAATCAAAAATCCTACGAGAATGCAAACTCAACCTGCAAAGGCTGGCCAAGCACAACAACGTAACGGTCGCTTGGGTGCCGGGTCATTCAGGCCATGCAGGGAATGAAAAAGCAGACGAACTAGCCCGAAAGGGCTCAGAGACACCCCTGACAGGACCAGAACCAGCATGCGGTATAGCCTACGGAAGCATCCGCACGGAAGTTGGTACATGGGTACAGAAACAAAAACTGGAAGAATGGAGAACCATGCCAGAACATCGCAACTTACAAAAGTTGGGAATAAAACCTAGCAGGAAGACTACCTTAAACCTGTTATCGTTAAAGAGACAGATGATGAGGAAAGTCATAGGTTTGCTGACAGGACATTGCCAACTTCGAGCCCATCTCCACAAGATCGGAATTATACAAGAAAACCGACTGTGCCGATGGTGCGTGATGGAGGATGAAACAGCAGAGCACGTCCTTCTTGAATGTGAGGCGCTGGCACGAAAACGCCTTCAGACCCTGGGCTTCCCAGGAGAAGAAGCGTTAACCATCAGAAACGACCCCATAGGCACCATCAGAAAATTTATTGGACTGGTGGGTGTATCAAAATGGGAAGACTGAGATAACCACGGTGGCAAAAGACCTACTAAAGGTCGACGCCATTCAGGCCGAAAGGCCCCGTGATTTAAAAAAAAAAAAAAAAAAAAAAACCCTATAAGTGGTCGCCTTATTCGCTTAATGGATCAAAAAGAGCTTAATGGTCAAATTTTCCCTCTCATAAGACATTGGTGTTCGTAAATAGTTTTGTTAATTCAAAACAATTCTAACTAAAAATTGGTGTCCGGGTTGGACCACCCCCCCCCCCCCCTCATTACGCTACTGTATGTTACAATGCGATGGTCCGCATTTCCGGGCCTTATCGTATCAACCAAAATACACATGCAGAAACAATAATACGAATAATGCCCGAAATGGCAATAGGGACTTTGTCAAAGTTCAATAGGGCCTTCAGCAAGGCTCAATAGGCTACGTTGTTGCCAAACCATGTGAAGACCAAACAAACACACAATGACCATTCTTAGCTTATCAACCCATAAATTAATGCAGAAACAGGAATGTATATTGCCCGAAAAGGCGCCCATTCCATTGACCGGCTAGGGCTATTTCCAAAAACAGTGACGTGGTAGCAGACATTCAAGACTTAGGTTGCGTTTCCACCGATCTCGCATTGCAGAATGCAAATGACATTGACGGAAATTAGAGTTTTTGTTTTTAAAGAAATCTATTAAAATGTTTGTACTTAACATATCCCATGACGCCATTTTTTAATTTTAGTTTGTTTGTTTGTAATTTTACTGTATGATCATTGATCAATTTTAACTATGGCATAGAGGAAAATAAACATTTCCGTCAATTCTGCAATGCGAGGTCGGTGGAAACGCCACCTAAGTCTTGAATGTCTGCTACCACGTCACCGTTGTTGGAAATAGCCCTAGCCGGTCAATGGAATTGGCACCAAAGTCAATATGATACTAGTTGAACCATGTGAATGAAGGTATTACTGTATTAAAGGAAGAAATGGAAAAATGGTCGGAAACGGGACTGCTTCGTTTGGATCTACGGATCTCCTCCGTATTTAAGTAAACTTTCACTGCGTTCCTCCAAAACCCACATATCTTTTCTTAGCGAAAAGTGTAAACTATAGCCAATTACCTTTCTCCCCCTCCCAAACTCGCCTTTTTTCAATTCTTCCTTCTTTACCTCATAACTCCCGTCTCATTCATGTTAGAATGATGTGTGAAACCTCATTGGAAAGCTCTCGACGCGAGGATTCATACGACACCCATGACGATACCCACCATAATCAGTGCCCATGAGCAGTGACCGCGAGGCCGAAGGCCGAGCTGTCGCCCGCGGCAGGCGCAAGTGTAGGAGCCGCGTGGGGCCCTGGAGACACTTGTATTATGAATATAAGCCACACCAGGTGGCAAAAAATCCACCGAAACTAAGTAAGTAAGTAACGTAAGTAATTAAACATGTATTAAGAGATACAACAATTAATACACAAAAATTGTAAGGTCGCCCTATAACAATTTGCCCTGAACTATAACAATGTAAAAATCACATTAACAAAGTAGGATAGGGTGGCACTTGAAAGACATAAAAATCGAATAAACTGCAGGTTCCACAGAATAATTATTTTGTCAAAGTTTTTCCGTTTATTATAATATTTATTTATTTGTGCTATTTTTATTTCGGTTACCCAGTGATGACTGAGTGTCAAGAATTTGCTCTTTAGGCAATTCCCAAGGTCCAGTTACAATATAAAAAAAAACTTTTGTATAAATTTAGTACCCAAGTAAAAGAGCTAAACAGATGATTCCGGATTTCCGTCTCAAATACCAACATAAAAACAAATCCCTGACGTTTCGGGATTCATTAGTGTTTGGTTTCATAAAAACCTTTGGATTGAATATGAAATGATAAGCCTTTTGTATAATGAATCACCACAAATGAGCCAATCAAATATTCTAAACATTCCACCCGCTATATACATTGAATTTTTTTTTTGAAAAGTCTACAAAAAAGAGGGAAGAGAAATTTTGTATTCATTGCGTTCTATGCGTGTTGCGTACTCCAAACAAAAGGCTGGCTTTAATTTGGTGCTGCTTGCGGTGGCTAGATGAACCTCATGATATTTTATTTTTTATTATTTATGAGAATAAATATGAGGACCCCAAAGGCCTACCAAATATTTTGAGCGAAGCCTTCTAGTAGTAGTAGTGTTCGTCAGGTTAATAACGACTTAGGCCTCATATTTGGGCCCATAGAGTGACTCCGACTTGACTGTCCTACGCCAGCCCATAGGACAGTGGACCTCCTGATTATAGTGGATTCCGAACCACTTGGGAAACACAGTGAAGTCACACGATTAGTTCGGAGGTGACCAGGACAAGTCCTACCATGTTTCCCTACCGGCAATGTGCACACGACCAAGTTATCTGCAGCTTTGAACCTGCTCTGGTCCGCTGGATTCAACTTGGTATGGCGGCCGGTTGAGCGAACCCTCTGTCGAGCAAAAAAAAATTTAAGCAGTATTTTGATGGCCGTTCAGAAGCAGAAAGTATGTATGAGAACATTGTTTGCCAAGTACGATTTTATATTGCGTAAATTGAAACACCATTGGGGGGCTATTGGCCCCTTAGCCCACCCCCGTAGATCCACTAGTATGCGCCTATTTAAAGTTTGTTCTTTGTTGTGGGATAATATTGTAGGCCAACAAATTCCACCATAACCACAATTTTATTATTATTATACGTACCCTACCCAAACTACCCTTTGATATTTCTAGAGCTCATAGTAATAGAAATTTATTATACATTCCTGATTACTACCAAAGAAAATGATAAAGCCTTACTACTATCCCGATTTTGTGAATTGACTAACAATTTTCGGAAGTTACCTTTCTTCCATGTACCTACATCATGAAACTTTTAAAAAGTGTACGTCCTGTAAGAAAAAGCTAAGACGTACGAAAAATTAAAAGTGCCCTATTATAGTATGATGCATGAAGTAGTCTTGTAGGCCCACAACTTAAATGAGCCAAATCTTTAATAACTTCTTTTGTTAATTAAATAAAAAAGTTGTATTTGTGCTTGTTTTTTTACGCTTGGCAGAAAATAACCAAACTTGCATTCTCATGTTAATTGTTTGCTATTTTGTTTTTGTATGCGTTTAACTGTACCTGTACAAAATATATAAAAATATAATATATAATAGTATATAATAATATAATAGATTCCACCACAATGAACACGAATTTTCACTGATAGGGTACTTGTACGTTCGAGTAAAATTTATTAATGAGCCCGTGACGTGATTACCAGTTATACCCTTGGCGTGGTGCTCATGAATACGACAATGAGAAGTCCCCGATAAATATTGAAAATCCACTTTTATTTTATTATTTATTATTCAACTTGTCCAAATAACAATAAAAATAATTAAAATGAGCAACCTTCCATAACTACAAAATTAGAGACGGTTTTTTTAGTTCATCATCAGTGACCTTAAACGATAACGATATAGGCTAGTATACTTTGTTGTTTCTGAGATGAATTAAATTTAAACAGAGCAGAGAAAACTCGGCTTGTAAAAAAAAAAATGTTTAGTCGATAGTCTGAGGCTGAAGCGAACTGCTATTGTTCCGGAAAACAATCCTTTCCATGGTAGACTGTTTCCTTTTAAACTACTCTGAAATGTACTCCGGTATTTTCTACTAGCTAATTAAAAATTTGTGGGGAAACTCAAGCCAACTTACCCCATCCTCCATTTTGTCTCTCTGTATTGAATACCTCTACGAGGCTACTGAACCTACTGGTAGAACCTAAGACAAGAAATGTTAATATATTAATACAGATATACACCTACATAGTATGTCTAAGACTAAGGAGAAATCGTAGAACTTATCTGAGGTTCATTGACCTGGGGAAGGCTTTAGACCATCAGTGCTGGTTCCCAACCGTTGAGGACGAATCGCCATTTGCATACATGCTCCTCAAATATAAAGCATAGAAAACACTATTTTTTTTTTTTTTTTGAAATTACCTGCCAAATTTTGTTTTCACACAAAATAAAAAGGCTAACTCGATACTACAGGCAAATAAAGGTAGCCTATATTATAAGCAAAGCCGACTTGCCAACACAGCAGGAGGCGAAAAGCAGCAAAATTAAAATTCTGAACACAATATTGTTGGGCGTCCAGATGTAAGCAAAAAAGGAACCTCCCTACATTTTCACACGAGGGGGTAATTAAATATCCCCCTCCCCCGCCCGTGACGTAATAGAAACACCTTCATTCCCTTTGAATGTACAATCAAGATATACCGGCCCGGAAAACACCCTTGCTGGCTATACAGTGATCATATCTCAGCACAGAAATCACGATTTTCATTAGGGAAAACAAATCCTCATACGTTGATGGACATAAAGATGTTTTTGTACTCTGCAACATGGTTTCCAACTTACTTTAGAATAAGGCCACTTTAGGACTAAGCAATTTAGGTACCTACCTAATACAATTAATTTTTTTTTATGTAACAAGGTCGGCAGAAATGAAAAAAAGTTTAAAGAAATTTAAGGGTGCTTGTGACGACTATTTGTTGGGTACCGGGATGTATGGTTTATTATTGTGGTGTGTAAATGATCGGCTAGTTTAATTTATGAATATTTACTTTTTTTTATTCAGTTAAGAGGAAATGCTACGTAGAAAATTAGCACCCCAAAATTTGTTGTTTTATTGACTTTTTATTTTTTATTTAATTAACAAAGCAAGTCATTAAAAATTTGGCTCATGTAAGTTGTAGAACACTTCTTAATGCATCATGCAATAGAAAATTTTAAATTTTTGGTACCTTAGTTCTTTCATAAATACCAGAACGGACTAAAATTGTGCGTATTCTGGGATTTTTGGAAGAACTACAAAACCGAAAAGTAAAAATACCCGATTATACGATGCACGAAGAAGTCTTCTACAACTTCCATGCGCCAAATCTGTAATGACTTGCTTTGTTAATTAAATAAAAAAATAAAAATAAAAACAACAAATTTTGGGGTTCTCATTTTCTACGTAGCATGTCCTCTTAAATTTGTAAATCTTATATATATTTTATAACATTGTATAATTTATTATGGGTTAATTGTAAGAGTGTGCCGAAAATTCGCCCGTATGGAAAATAAAGAATTTCTTTCTTTCTTTCTTTCAAGGTATACCGTTGAGTCGTTGACTCAAGTTAAAGAAAGTTTCACGCTGAATAGGAACTTGGTTTTTCAATACTGTATACTAGTAAATATTTACTTCAATTTAAATATCTTGTCTTCATTAATAATAATCTTTAGTTCTCTAATTTCAATTTGGACTCACAATTGTGCCCCCTGTGTTTTACATCTGAAGGAACTGCAGAACATCTCGCAACCTGCGACGGCCTTAAGGACAATATAAATATTAAATTTGTTTTCGTTTATCTGTGTGTATTGTACAAACTAGCCTATACATTTATCTGTGTATGTATAGGCTATAGTGGCAATGATTTGCACTAAAAAATATGGAGTTCGATCTTGAAATCACGAGTATTAGAATTAAGCTAGGATCATGTGGAGAGAATGAATGACACAAGAGTGCCCAAGAAAGTCTTCAACATAAGGCCAGAGAGTAGAATATTTATGAACTATAAAAGAATTCCAAAAATGGACGATATCTTGTGAAGCTCAATATGCACAATTTTGACAATGTAATGGCGAATTAGCAATGATTTCATCATTTCACTGTAATTTGGCATGTATTTCTTATTACTTTCACATCTTCCCATACCGTATATATCCCATCTTTGCGGCTGTCGAATAAAAAATAAATAAAAAATAATAATATTATAAATAAATATATAATATAATATAAATGAAAAAAGTCTCTTGACTGCAAGCAATGACGAATCTTGCCTCGCAAGAAAGGGGAAAATTTAGACAATGTACGTGTACATCGGCGAAATATCAAGGTTTTCAGCATTTCACTGTAATTTGTCATGTCTTTCTTATTACTTTCATGTATCTTTGGGGTTGTGCAAAGAGAATTCACAAAATTTGGTCAAACGCACACGACTATTTCTTCTTTTTAAAACAAAATTGGAATAAGCCTCTTGACTGCAAGAAGTGATAAATCTCGCCTTGCGAGAAAGGGGAACATTTATAGGTAATACATCGGCGAAATAGCAAGACTTTTAGTATTTCACTGTAATTTGACATAACAAAAATTAGAGGATATAGAAAAAACTGGAGTGAATCCTCAAGTGAACCCATGATCTACGCCTAGCCGGGGCGTCGTCTTAACCACTGGACCACAAGCCCCGACAATTGCAGCTCATTCTAAATCCTCTACTTATCTGCTCTTATTGACATGATTCGTATTGCTAGACAGGTTAGCACAGCTACACAACTAGGCTATCTAACCGAACAGTAATTTGACATGTATTTCTTGAGCTCAATCACACCTTCTGGAACTTCCACTGCTGTCAGTAGGTACTACTCATTCACTTGAAAATTGACTAGTCTTGAGACCGGTTGCTTTTAAACTATGAGCCCATTTTTATTCACCATTCGCTTTCCCACGGCTTGGAAACTCGCCCAAGTGAATTGAAACCCCCTTCAGCGAACAATGCAGATCCTTCTTTATCCTTTTGCTTGACTGGTTTTCCGCGCGGAAAAATGTTATGATGATGTTTTGCGAAGCGGTGACTCGAGAAAGAATGCATGTTAGCCCGTATCGGGATTACCTTTGTATGATATTTTTGGAAAAAGGATGCTAGGCACTCAATCGGATACAATGAGATAACGGGCATTGATCTTCAGGCTATTTTCAGCTTTGATTCGTTCAAATGCACGATGTTAAAAGTGGGATAAGTTAAGGAACTTCAGGAAAAGCTGAGGGAAACAAGAATAAATTGGTGGTGGGCCGATTCCCGAGAAGAGAATAAATACAACTCATTAAAGAAATCCAGGAGATAAAGGTATGTTTGGACCGAAACTAACCCTCCCCAGAAAGATAAAAGATAAAATGACTCACTCACTGAAGAGGGAAGATATTCTATAGAACAGGTAGTTCAGTAGCCCTATTATGGTGATTAGGGTTTAACATAATAATAAGGAGTTGATATTTTAATAAGGGAATTAGTAAGGTGTCACATGACGGTGCTAAAATAAGCGCGGGAAATTCAAATTAATAAATTATTGGAATACAAGAGAATGGTTGCATTGTTTAATAATTGAAGGAAATAGCCTACTAATGAACATTAAAGCTTGTACAGGTAGAATTTTGAAATAGCCTATAATAAGAATTTTAATTACTGTGTCTGCATCTAAAGGAGAAAAAAATTTAAAACTCACCAAAAATATTAATTTATCAACTTGTTTAAAATTGATCAATTTGTTTAAAAACAAATGAGTGCAAAACTGCGGGAAAAACAAATTCACAAATTAATACTTAAAGTGAGTCAACCCCGATATTATGTGTTAATCCCAAATAGCCATAATAGGGCTATTGAAGTCAAAATAAATAACGTGCTATTTTTATGATGCTATTTTCTTTTATATTTGGACGAGCTATATAGCCTATGTATGATTGTATGTGATGCATTTGGGGAGGTATCGACAAGTCCATTTTGCCTTAATGAACAAAGTTCATTTTATACAGGCACGTAGCCAGGGAGGGGGCTTTGGGGGAGGGGGCGGACCCGCCGTTTTACTGGGGGTATCCCATACCCCCCTCCCAACCCCTTGGTAGTTAGCCACCTCCGAAATAAAATCCTGGCTACGTGCTTGATTCTATATTAACAATTTAAACGTTATGCTACAATCGAACCCAACCTGCAAGCCTAGAACTAATAGACTAGTACCCAAGTCATAGCTGTAAATAACGCAGAGTACCATTCCAAATTAAAAACAGATAGCACATTCATAATTCTACGCAAATTAGAAACAGCCACTACCGGGCCTAACCATATAGTAAAGCTAGAACGAAAATTACACAGCATGATCAGTACATGGACTGTTTCAAAGTGTAGCAGCAGAGATTAAAACTATAATTATTATTGCAACAGTTGATTTGAACCTGAATGAAGCTATTCAGCCCTTATCAGGAGCTTATCGGGGATGATGAATGCTCGTTCTGGATAAAAGCTTGATGAAATATTGCCAACTACCCCTGCTTTGACGAACTTTTGCGAAATACTGTGTTGCGCTACAACCACTCTTACTGAGCATTACGTATTGCACAGCTATTGCCGATATATTTGTGGATAAAATATATATGCTACAATATGTTGATGTGCAGCGACTTAGACGCCTCTTTCAACATCTGCGTTTCCATGGGATATGGATAAACACATTTTCACCATTTTTGCAGCGGTAGGAAGCAATGTTTGTGCGTCCCATTTTTTAAATATACTTCTCTAAAATTCATCAAAAGACATTTTTTCTGTTTGCATCACTGACCTTTTTTTAAAGATTATTCGCATGCAAACAATTCAATGAATGTATCCGAATAACCTTCTCAGCCGCCTCTGTAGGTAATGCTTGTGTTTAGTTACGACAAGTTTCTGATCGCATGGTGCTTGTGTAGAGACTCGCACAAGTACGAACAAGCAGCAAGCTACCACAATGTCATCGAAGACCTTTACGTTTCTGTAATTGGAGGGCGCGAGGTGACTTACAGCGCAGTCGGTGAGGTGGGGGGCTGATGAACTATCATTTTAAATATTACCGCCAAATATTTTACTACATAAGATTGCATAAAAAGCAATTATTTATAGACTAGTTAGGCGGCTATTCCACTTGTCAATATTCCGTCATTTATGCATCAATAATAAGTCTACCATATTATAACTTAATTTATAATAGATAAGTTAAGTCTCCTTAAAACAAAAATCTCATCAATTATTAATGTACAAATGACGGAATATTGAGAAGTGGAACAGCCGCCTTAAACATATTTTTTAAAAAAAAGTTTAAAAATAGTAATTAAATGCAGCAAAATGTTAAAAAAAATAGAAAAGTACTTACATAACAAATTGTTGAAAAAGTGAAGAACCATAGAATTCGGACTGATAGGCCATGGTCGATATGAAAGTTAACTTCGAAACGTTTCGTCAACAGCTGCGGCCGACATGTTCAGTGGCGATGCGCAGGCCTATAGACTTTGAAGGTTGTACCTCCGCGTGGCTCGCTACGGAGCCCATGTGCAGATGAAAATGCTCAATCCAGTTCATTGGCTCTTGCCATGGCTAAAAGATACAGTCCATTATCAGCAAGACAATATTCACATCAATATTACAAACTCGACAAAATAATAGAACACTCCTATCACCACTCCACCAATTTTTATCATACCAGATCAGAATCACTGAATTCTTCATCAAAAACACGGTTTATCAGTCCTTTTTATTTTTCAATGCCTTAGCCAGGACAAACCAACTCAAAATAACATAATGATAATAAGCAAAACGTTCTGCAGCGTCTATATATGCTCTCGCTGAAGCGTGAACGAACGAAGGTGTGTATACAGCAGAATTTAATAACGAAGCCAAGATCGTGCTGCTGCTGGGAAAAAATAATTTAATCTAGGCTGAGACATTATTAGCAAGCGGAGATAAAAAATTAATTAAATATCTTAGCTCGGTAATGAAACATTTTAATGTGGCACCCCTTTCTCGTGCTTTGAAAACTGATATACATTTTTGTCCTTCGGGAGTGCGTCAGCTTTTAGATATCCTACCAGCTATTTTTGTCTCTAAAAAAGAAAATTTGGGCCTACACTTTAGGGCCCTTCCATAATTTTATTTTAGGCTCCTCTCTCTCGAGATATTATCCCCCCTCCCATTTTCTTTAGTGAGATACCGAGTAGTAAAGTAAAGCTTTATTACATTTTTTAAGACATGTAGAGTTGTGGTAGGCACAGACTTTCACCCGAAAGGTTGTTGGTTCGAGTCCTACACTTCCTACATTTTCTGACCATGCTTCGGAGTGCATGTAAAGCGGGTGGTCCCGGCCCTTGTTAGTTGAGTGTAAGAGAGGGCTTTATAGTCCCAAACTCCGCTAAGTTGGCTTAGTAATAGATCAAAAAGTCCTTATTTATTTTTAACATACATTTTTCGCATTGATGGTTCATAGGGGCACTGTTAGGATTTTCCCGCGTGATGGGTCCCTCAAATGTACCGTATGCACAGTAGGTATGTCCTATGAAATCATAGAGCAATATTTTTTACTTCACTTTAAGGTTTTAGCATTATTCTCTGGGCAATAACATTATTTTTTTTTTGCTAATTAAAAATACATAAAACATTTAGTCGGTTGGTTCCGGGGGCCCGTGTGCACAGCCAGTGGTGGATCACGGGGTCATGACCCCCTTAGGCGCCCATTCCATTGACCGGCTAGGGCTATTTCCAAAAACAGTGACGTGGTAGCAGACATTCAAGACTTAGGTTGCGTTCCCACCGATCTCGCATTGCAGAATGCAAATGACATTGACGGAAATTAGAATTTTTCTTTTTATAGAAATCTATTAAAATGTTTGTACTTAACATATCCCATGACGCAATTTTTTAATTTTAGTTTGTTTGTGATTTTACTGTATGATCATTGATCAATTTTAACTATGACATAGAGGAAAATAAACATTTCCGTCAATTCTGCAATGCGAGGTCGGTGGAATCCCCGCCTAAGTCTTGAATGTCTGCTACCACGTCACTGTTTTTGGAAATAGCCCTAGCCGGTCAATGGAAAGGGCACCTTAAAGCGCCTTGAAGGAATCAAGACTGGTGGGGTCCGGTTTTCATACAACATCAATATAGGCTACAACAGTTTGCCCAATTACGAGTACCTTAAGTGGCGTAACGATAGGTTTTCAAGGGGGGGGGGGCGGGTCCAGAATTGTGCCACGCCACTGAACAGACTAACAAACTAACAAAACAAGTACCGTTAATGTCAAGTTTATAGACTCGCCAGCAATTATTTATGTACCGTACCACTCGAAAACGGAAAGTACAGCTAAAACAATGGATGCGATTCAAAACCCCAGGTTGAGATCAGAGACCACAATAAATAAATGTTAAACAAGTCATTAAAATTTCATTGGTTAGGACAGGAAAACATTCTTGCAGCTCCTTCACCCGCTGACTTCGCTATCAGCATCAGTCAACCCTATTTTAATAACGCACAACTTATGAAATTCTCTAAATATTTTAGTGATTTATATCTGTTTTTCGAAAATAAATGTCCTCTCCAAACGACAAAATTTATCATTTTTCAAAAACAAGAAACACAACACGTCAAACAAAATATGTCGCTTGAAACTTAAATGAAGAAAATTTAAAGGGTTTTCCTGCGCTTTTGGTTTTGTTTCGTTATGCTAGACGGGATCTCTTTACGAAAGGATAGGTTGGGAGGGGTGACTTGGATGTGTAGGCTGGGGAGAGTCGAGGAAAGGGGAGAGGGGGTAGGACTTTTCAAACTGTCAAGAAAAGCGACAAATTCTGACAGCCATTTTGTATAATATTCAGGCTATTGCTCTTTCTGCTTTTTGAATGGTATACAAAAATGCAATGCTTTAGCCCGTAGGATTACATTGTATTGTCAATAAGAGCATATTATAAGTAGAGGATATACATCAGCTGTGCTTGTGCGGGCTTGTGGTCGAGCGGTTAAGACGACGCCCCGGTTAGGCGTAGATCGTGGGTTCGAGTGCCACCATGTATCTTTTAATTTCGTTTACTTTGTGTTGCTGCGTTAAGACGATTTATGTGGTGCAGTTTGTTCGAAGACAGTCTGTTAATTAGTTTGACAAGTAGCTATAGTCAGCCGGTTAATAAACCTAAAATGGTGAAACCTACTACATTTGGATGACGTTAGTAGTAGTAGTAGTGTTCGTCGGGTTAATAACGACTTAGGCCTCAAATTTGGGCCCATAGAGCGACCCCGACTTGACTGTCCTATGCCCCAGCCCATAGGACAGTGGACCTCCTGATTATAGTGGATTCCGAACCACTTGGGAAACACAGTGAAGTCACACGATTAGTTCGGAGGTGACCAGGACAAGTCCTACCATGTTTCCCTACCGGCATTGTGCACACAACCAAGTCATCTGCAGCTTTGAACCTGCTCTGGTCCGCTGGATTCAACTTGGTTTGGCGGCCGGCTTTGGATGACGTTGAGACGAGCCTTAATTTTTTATAAAAATAAATAGGCTATTTATTACCTTACAACAGTCAAAAATCTAACTAAGCGCATAGACTTAAGGCCTTCACTGGCCGTAGCGTCAATTAAAGAGTAGGTAATGTAAATATTCATCCGAAAACCGGCAATTCATTTCTTCAAAAATTAGGTACAGGAATAGGCAGTCTAATCTATATAGAAAAATGAATGTCACGGCATCACGCGTGAACGGCTGGACCGATTTCACTTTGTTGTGTTTTTTATTTTCAGGAGAAGGTTCCTATGAAGGAAAAAATTTAAAAAAATTTCGCGGAAAATTAGAAGATTCTGGAAATTGAAGTTGCGTCATGCGCTGCGTAATGCCCAATGCGAGGCCCCGAGTGACCGAGCTGCCACCCGGCGCAGGCGAAGCGGTCTCAAGCCCCGCTTGTTAAAAATATATTCAATGGAGATGTCTTTAATTAATGATCGGCACCGTCTCTAATGAAAATAAGATACGGTATCAATTCATTACAATAATTACAAATTTAATACCTAAGGTAGGCTATATATAGTAGCCCACATCCTGACTGTTCAGTGTAGAGCTAAACATAAATCCTGCATTCCTACCTATTATGGTATACCTATATATAGTACTATGTCTCAAGGCTTTGGAATTCCCTGCCAGAAGAAACAAAAAACAAGGGCAGAGAATGATTTCGGGAGTTTTAGGACAGCCTGCCATCAGTGTCTGGGGAGTGGAGTGTGCTGTGTGAGAGTGAATGTATGCCTGATTAGTTAAATTATTATTTTTTGCCTTTTTCTGTTGTTTTTTTGCGACGTTTTTAATTTCATTTCATTTCAAGAGTTAAGTTAACACGCATAAAAAAATAACCATTCAACCATTCAATAGATTACTTTAATAGGTAGGTACCTAGTTCTTATAAAAAATCAACACCAAAACATACATATAGTACAGACTAAAAAAATGTAAAGGTAGGCTATAGCGTAGCCTATTGTTACAACACATCTTTCCATTGCATTGACAATTAATAAAAGTAACTATGCGTTAAATAATAAAACTACCATTGTGTATGTGGAAGTTACAGTCCTTAAAAAACCGGTACCGTAACCAACAGATTGAAAATGCTACCAATATATCTGGTATAGTACCTATCTTCGGGAATTTCGCGGACACGTTCCGGTTAAAATTGGGGTTTCTTACATGCAAACCCTCACAGGAATTTAGTGTATGAAGGCCAAAGCGAGTTCACGGCGAGTTATCTTAAGGTTTCTGGCTTTCGTGGAAGAAAGGTGATTTTATTCGAAAAGATGCATTGCCATTACACCTGAGGTTCCACTGTTTCCTTGGGGTGTCTACGAAGTTATCTTACAATGGGTTTTTCTGATAAATTGTAACCTAAGTTAAAATGCAATAAAATATACGTATAGTAATACGGTAAATAATAAAGTAAATACGACACAAAAAAAGTTTTGTTGTTTTTAAAACATGAACATATTTTTAAAAAAATTGATAAAAATATAATTTTACATGTAAATTACTAATAAATGTACAAAAATAAAATTATAATAAAATAATATAATATAAATAGCCTATTGGTTCAATTAAATAGCGCTTTGAATTGCAAAAATATTAAACCATGTTTGGTTTAGCCTACTAAAACTTACATAAAGTAAATATATAAAGTAATATCATAGACACCCCAAATAGCCGTAATCATACATTTTCCCTACAGGCTACACCTTCTTCTTTTTCTCCTCAACAGGATTACTATCAAGATCTGCATCCTTTATCTCAGTCAACAGTTTGTCCAAAATGTTCACAAAAGTTTGTACGTCATCTTCATTGAATGTCATTGGCGGTTTCAACTTGAGGATGTTTTCATCCGGCCCGTCACTGCTTATGAGCACCTTCTCTTCTTTCATCCTTGTGACTATGTGAGCAGCAATAGCTGTGGCAGGTTCCCGAGTGTCGCGATCAGTGACTAGTTCCACGCCAACAAATAGACCGACACCCCTGACGTCTCCTACAGAAATTGTCTTTTGGTTAGTGAATGTACGAGGATCAGCAAAGAAGATAAATAAATAAGTATTTATGTTAAATTATAAAATCTTCTTGTATTTTGGGGGAAAATAGATAAAACAATTATTGTGCATTTTAGTTGTGAAGCAGGCATTTTTCTAATAGAACATAAAAACTACAGACAAACGTGTCAAAAGTAAGTTTCCCGCTGTAAAGTTTTATATACTTTGTTTTATAGTTTCAATTGGAATTAAATTAAGTATAATAAAAAAAGTAATTATTTCAATAAATCTAGTAATCAACAAGTAATCGACAAGAAAGTAAAATCGTCAAAATATCGTCAAAATCAGATAGGCTAGTTAGTTATGTAAGGCGGCAATTCCACCGGCGATTTTACTTCATTTTTGTGATTTGAGATTTTTTGTTTGTTTTGTTTTAAGGAGACTATTATGTAGATACTTAACTTATCTATTATAAATTGCTATGTAAAGTGCTAGTGCGTAAGTGACATAGGCACTTTTCTGCCCGCCAAATTGCGACTACTGCTAATTTCACGCCATATTGTGAAATCATTCCTACCTATTAATGGATGCCGCTCTTTCAGCGATTGTAGGCTTTCGAGAAGTACCTTTCCAACGCGTTGGGCTTTTTCTCTAAAATTTTCAGTCTCTAAAACTTCCATAACGGCATTTGCAACGGCTGAACTCACTGGATTGCCACCGTACTGCAACAAATAAATAAGCAATTCTTTAAGACATAGTAAGAAAAAAGCTAAAAAAAAGCTAACATTTTCGTCATCTGCTTCCAAATTTCGCGATTTTGGGCTCGACATCAACGAGAAAAGTTAATTTTCAGGTGTAAGAAAGTTCTACGAATGAATCGGGAAGCATTCATACGATTTCTAGGCATTTGCTAATCAGCGAATCACCAGCGACAAAAATCTGCTGCACTGGACTCTGGGCCCCATTTGCTCCCATGCTTATAATTTATCGCAGCACTAAACCACTCTCCTTAGTCATTATTGTGCCCGTAGGAAATTGGCAGCCGAAATTTGGTACTTTTTATTTTTTATTTAATTAACTAAGTAAGTTATTAAAGATTTGGCTCATTTAAGTTGTAGAAGACTACAGGTACGTCATGCATCATATAAAAGGTATTTTTAATTTACGAAATTGTAGTCTTTTCATAAACACGATTTTACGCGAAAAGTTATTGTTAATGTAATAAATTATTATAAATAAATTATTAATTTCCTACGGGCTGTACACTCTTAATCAGGACATGTAGAGTATTGGTACAGACACCGACTTTCACCCGAGAGGTTGTTAGTTCTAATCCCACACGTGCTAAATTTTCTGGCCATGCTTGGGAGGCCATGTAAAGCAGGCGGTCCCGGGGTTTCCTAGTTTAGTGTAAGAGACGGCTTTATACTCCAAACTCTGCTAGGTTCGCCTAGTAATAGAACAAAAAGTCAAAATTTATTTATTTATTAGTAGTTAAATAAAGAAATGGCACTCACAGTATTAAAATATTCAATGCCAGAGGATCTAAAGCTGTCGGCGATATCTCTCGTGGTGACAACGGCAGCTACAGGGTGTCCGTTGCCCATTGGCTTCCCAACGGTGACAATATCAGGTATGACGTCATCACCCTGCAGTTCGTACGCCCACCAGTGGGTTCCCACACGACCGAACCCAGACTGGACTTCGTCGGCTATGCAGACTCCGCCCACTTCACGAACATACCTGTAATCATAATAATAATAAAGTCCTTATTGAAAAAAAAAATCTGTAGACACAGCGAGATTACTCTCTTACACCTAACTGTGCACATCATGAGGGAAACAAAAAATTATTTTTTATAAGAATGGAGGAAGTTGTCTGATATTTTCCTTCGGATGAAGAAAAGAAGTTTCACATCTCCTGAGGGATCATTCCAAATTTCTGGAAAACCACATGGCTTGTTGTTGTGCTTTTAAGAGGACATGCTACGTAGAATATTAGCACCCCAAAATTTGTAGTTTTATTTTTGCTTTTTATTTTTTAATTATTTAACAAATCATGCTATTAAAGACTTGGCTCATGTACGTTGTAGAAGACTACTTCATGCCTCATATAATGGCAAATAGGAAATTTTTAGTACATGAGTTCTTTCATAACAACCAGAGGGGACTAAAATTTCGAGTAATCCGGGTTTTTTTTTCTCGAAAAACTGCAAAGCTGAAGACTTCGATGGCCAGGTGGTAACGTGCTTGCACTTGTGCGAGTCGTTACACGCCATGCGATGGGAGACGTGTCGTAACTCAACACGGGTAATAACCTACAGAGGCGACTGAATAAGTCAATCGGATACATTCATTAAATTATTGTTTGTATGCGATTAATCTTTTTTAAAGTAAAAATAAAAAAAGGTAGTCTTTTACTGTACAACTTAAATGAGCCAAATTTTTAATAACTTGTTGGGTTAATGAAATAAAATATGAAAGGTATATAATTTTTGGGTGCCAATTTAACCGGGAAGAAATGCCTTTCATATTGATGTAGTGTCTCTAACACCGATTGCACAATCATGGAACTTGATTTCTTCGAAAACGGATGGTATGTTCTGTGGAAAGAGTTCCATAACTTTGGCCAATCGCATGGACGATTTCTTCTGTGATCAATTTTTCCTGTGAAATTGTATTTTGATAAAACAGCTGGATATAGGCCTAAGAACACTTTAATTTACTTTTCCGTGTCCGAGGTTGAAACTTATTAATGTTTGATATTGTCGTCAGGAATGGATCTGAAAAGTGCCGATTGGTTATGAGTGAGATTGCCTCATAATATAAATAACAATAATCAATATCGATGTAGGGGTACTCACTTGTAAGCATTCCGAAGATAATTTTGAGGCAAAATGACTTGTCCCCCGCAGCTCGGCAAACTCTCAGCAATAAAAGCGTTGACACCTCCCCCAGCGTTCGTCACTGTCTCGCAAATTTGCCGCACATCTTCTGCATATTTAGCGCCTAAATCTTCTCCAGGAAAGTCTTTTTCTCTGTATTTTCCTCGATACACATCTGGACAAGGAGCCTGTAAAAAGCCACCAGAATATCTTTATTATTCTGCACATATACTGGTTATTAGGCTTGTAAAATGCATAATATTGTCAAGCCAGAGAACATGCTACGTAGAAAATTAGCAACCCAAACTAAGCAAACTATCAAGGGGCAAGCGACGCCCCGCATTTTGTTAACATTAGTAACAACTACAATATATGTGAATTTAAAAGAAATCGTTGGAGCCGTTTTCGAGAAATAATTTTTTTTAGACGTTTTTTTATGAGTTTTTTGAAAATAAAAAAAAATTGAGTTAGCCCAAAATAAAGAAAATGGTCTCGAGGTATGATTTTTGTGAACCTACATGTCGAATTTCATCAAAATCGACCGAGTAGTTTGCCCGGAAATCGACGAACCGACAGACAGACAGACAGAGCGATCCTTATACTACGTATAAATTGGAAAGCAAAAATTGAAAAGTATTTAAATTTGGGGTGCCAATTTTCTACGCCTCTTAATATATTAATTAATGATTTTTTTCCCTATTACTGAACGTAACTAGTGGATTAAGGCTATAAAGCTACTCAAGCGCAAGGCCCAGGACTGCCTGCTTTACAGGTTCTAAAACCAAGACCAGTCAAGTGTGGGACTACAGCCAATAAAATTTCGGGTAAAAATCTTAAATAACGTATTATATAGGTAGACTATACATAGATTTATTATATGCGTATATATATAGACTAGAGGGTTTTGTTAACAAGCTTAATTTCTTAACGATTATGTATGAGTTTATTAACTCTAGTTATTATTGTATAACAAGGTTTATTAAAACACTATTTTTTTGCTTGTTGCTTATTGTATATTCCTCCGCCATTGTCGCATTTCTAAGCTCCCACTATCCTATTTTTTTCTGAGAGAGTCAAGAGCGCCTTTGAGGGTTCATCAAGCAAAAACGTTTAATTTACGAGGAAAGTCGGCTGAATCATTGTTATCTCGATGAACTAAATGATGAGGAAAATGAAATCTTCACACAAATAATCGCACGTGATTACTTACGGCAGTTACATAAGTTAGAAGTACACAAACAATTGGGCCTAACTGTCAAGGAGTCAAACTGATATGGGAGACGAAGTCAAGGTTACACACAACAGTATAGGCCTGGTTGGTAAAGGAAATGGGTTTTCTTCATGTAACATTCAAGTTCGTCAGAATGCTTACAAGAATGAGATCTTTAAAAATGTATCTTCAATACTACTAACTTAGTAGGCCTACTAGCATACCCTACTATAGGTTCATTGAACGGCGCGATTAATTAAGTTACTAAGAACAGAATTGAAAAATAAAAAAATTAATACATGAACACATGAGGTGTGCTCTCTCACTATCCAGTGATTACCTGGCAACAAGGGTTACCACAGAGTTCAGTTTTTGCTTTCCAATTTACACGTAGTATAAGGGAAGCTTTGTGGTGGTCGAAATTTTCGATTCCGAGATTTCAACGGATTTACACGTTTTAAGGTCCCAGGAACCCAAAAAAGTGGTTTTTACGAAATGTCTGTCTGTCTGTGCCTCTGTCTGTTCATCGATTTCCGGGCAAACTACTCGGTCGATTTTGATGAAATTTGGTAGTTCACAAAAATCATGCCTCGGAACCAATTTTTTTTATTTTGGGCTGACTCAATTTGAGAGGGTTTTATTTTCAAAAAACTTTCTAAAAAAATTATTTCTCGAAAAACGACGCCAACGATTTCTTCTACATTCACATATGTATATTGTAGTCGTTATTAATGTTAATAAAATAAGGGGGATTGCTTGCCCCTTGATAGTTTGCTTCTGGGGGTAAAAAAATAAAAATAACTCAATTTTAATGAAAAATGACTAAAAAATAATTTTTCTGTGAAACCTTTCTAACGATGATTTCAACCTTTTTTTTTAAATGGTAGAAAATTCACGGTCAAATGCATTGCGTGCCCCAGGGACGCCGAGTTTTAAAAATTCTGGGGGGGCAAGAATTCGGTACTCTGGAAAGTATTAAGAAAATGCATTGGTAAATGGTTAAATTTACTTAAAATAACTATAATGCAGAAAACGTTGACCGGCGTACACTCGCTCTTTCTATGAAATTATTGACTACAGCCTTTACATAAAAAATCATTCGAAAGTTGGCTATACGAACAAAATTGGCGCGAAAAAGTTTCTAAAAGTTGGTGCGGTGCATATGCCAAATTTTGTGATTTACTTTTATCTTAATGCTTGAAATATTAAGAGAGACTAATAAATAAACTGCACTAAGGGTTCTTTGCTTCAGAGGGGGCGCTGCCCCCCCCCCCCCCAGAAACTAGTCTGCGGGGGCAAGATGGACCGTGCCCCCCTCAAGTCGGCGTCCCTGGCGTGCCCTGCCATTATTGCTGTGTGGTAATGTGTTGGTCTGACCTAGAATTTACCTCACCTTTAGGGACGTCAGGTGGACCACCCCCCCCCCCCCCCCCGCCCCGAGATATCATCGGAAATTTAACCATAGGAAAATTATTTACCATGAAATTACTCTTTTTTTCTATCTACTAATTTTGATAAATTGGAAAGCATGTTCGAGTAACCTCGGACCGGTTCTTTTTCACACATTCGTCTTCGTCTTTTTGTATGTTTTGTCACGTACTATTTATACTAATGAATGTTTATACATCTATAACCCGAATAGTCTTGAACATTTGTCGGGTATCGTAAATAAGTTAGTTGCATTTGTTGGCGTTTAACGACTATTGTTTCATTATGACTCAATATAGATCTTAACTTGTGTTATATTCATCTTCTAAGAGCGATGGCAATATACTGTAGGTGATGTCCCATCACACGAATTGATCTTCTAAGAGTGTCTTGAGGGATGACCTTGGCCAGAGCTTCAGTTAGTCGTTAAAGTCATGCGTCAACTTGCTAGAACCAGGGCTGCACTGCACAAGTGGATAGGCATCTTTTTAATTGCATATACTATACTCTTTGTCATAGGCCAAGTATTGCATTAGAGTAGAGTAGAGTATACTTACGACATGGACATAATCCTTTCTCGCGTCTTTCCCCATCCTGTTAAACTTGTACGGCGATATATCAATGAGGGATGTGAGGTGACCATGGTATGCACTGAAAAAGAGGCAAAACAGGCACGATAAACTATCAGAGAATGGACAGATGGCCAAATGATAGCCCACAGGAAAATTGGAACCTTCTCCTATCAATGGAAATGGTACCTAAAAATCAAATCAAATGTATATTTCCTTCTTGCAAGACAACAAAAATAGAAACATCATACCCTACCCCACAATATTCCAAGGGATTTTCCAAGGGACAAGGGAAGAGAACATACCATACTACTTGCAGTTACCATACTATCGTCAGCTGCTGGTACTAGTAATCTAAATAAACTAAATATTAATAATAAAAGAGGTTGGTGCGGCCTTTCTTTCAGCCAGCAAAGAAAAATCCCTTTTCCACTTACATCCTGCTAACTCAGTTTTTACTATAGAGCTATATGGCATCTTACAATGCCTTTTACTGTGCCCAGTGTCAGCAACCCCGGTTATCTACACAGACAGTCTCAGTGCCGTTCAAGCTATCTCTTCGTATGCAAGAAGGGGGAACTGGCTCACCAAATTACAGAATTGCCCCACTTAATCGGCAAGATTATTGTTATATGGTTGCCATCCCATTCAGGAGTCATGCTCAATGACTGTGCAGACAAAGCTGCCAAGGAAGCCGCAGCTTTAACCACCCGCCCGCTACCAGTCCTCCCAACCAGAGACAGAATAAATCTTACCACTAGTCACATATTAAGCAGATGGCAGAGCCAATGGACAGAATCGCACCTAACTACCTATAAAAAAACTTCACATTATAAAGCCTAAAATAGGCGAGTGGGAAACATCATCCCAGAGGTCGCGCCGCCTTGAAGTCTCGCTCGCGAGATTGCGCATAGGACATACGCATCTAACTCATTCGTACCTAATGAGCAAAGACCTACCACCCCAATGTAACCAGTGTGCTTGCTCACTTACTGTTGAACACATACTTTGTCCCAACTATCAAACAGCCCGTGCAATGTACAACATACAATCAACTCTCTCTCTAATCCTGGGAGACGACGTTAGTAATGTCGTCTCACTTTCAGCCTTTCTCCACCACACAGAGCTTCTAAAAGCGATATAACTACTAAGACAACTTAGAGTCTTGGCGCATATGCCACAAGCGTGGCCTCGCGCCCTTAAATTAATAATAAAAAAAATATATATATATACATTTAATCTTTGGATGATCGCTTGGTGGTGAAAGGACTTGCCGTCATGTTCTTGGCGTTATGCCGTTAAGTGAAAATTTTGAATCGCTTGGACACGAAAAATTAAATTATATAGCCTATACGTAAAAAGACAGCTCGTTATTGACCCCCCTTTCTAAACCGCAGTAAATGAGCACCCGATGAATTAAGATTGATATGAGACCAACAACACTCAACGAATGGAGGATGAAGATAATATAAGAACAAAATGTTTAGCCTTTGATCCACTGATAACCCTTTCACGATATTACTAGCCCATTGATTTGCTCAAGAGCCATCGATAGTGAACTAAACTTCTTACATACTACCTGACTATGATAGGATGCCATTGGGAACACTTATATAAAAAAACAAATATACAAGTTTTCGAATAAACAAATTATTCCAAATGTCATACTATCGTGGTCGGGCAGTACAGGTGTATTATTAGCTTGTAAGCGTTTATTGTCATATAATAGTTTATTATACTAGTATTATATATATTATAGATCAGTAGCCTATATTGGCGAAATTGGAATTGTAGGGCATCAACACCACTGCTAGGGCTGAGAAAAGGCCGATTGAAGAGGAGTACAACAAGTAAACATCAGGCGTTACGCTACTGACCTGCGCAGCTTCGAATACAAGAATCAAGACCGAGGTTGGTTACAGAGTATATGCACAAAACAGACAAGAGTGGAGGAGAAAAATACAACATTCGCTGTAAACCAATCCTTAGATTGCAACTCAAGAAGAAGGTATACGCATAGTTTAATACTTTATATTTCCATATTAAAATAATACAACGATTGTTATATCATTATCTAACACAAGGTGACGTCCGTATGCGGGCGCTCGTGTTATAGGAATCATGGAATGCACTTCAGTCCCAGGGGAAAGCACTGGAACAACAGCAGCCTAATCGAGGCGATTATAATACCGGGGTTAAATAAATACCCTCGGATTATAACTGTAAACAAACAAATTTTGAATAGCACTTTCCATTATAAAATTAACTTGTTTACATTTTTATTACCAGGGGATTAAATAAATACCGGTATTATAATCGCCTCAATCAGGCTGCAGGAACTAGCCTCTGCATGGACTGGACGGATACAAGGGGGGGGGGGTAGCTGCACCCCCAATATTTAGTAAATCTATTGTTAGTTAATTTATTACGCTCACTAACCTCCCCCCCCCAAAAAAAAAAAAAAAAAAAAAAATGGGCTGGATCCGTCCTTGAGCCTCAGAGATGCAATCTACGGAAGATACACTGAAGATACCGACTGCAGATATTGCCGAAACGTACGCCTTCAAATCGACTAAGACCCATCAGCCCTGATTCTGCTGCTTTATCATCACACTCTGGCCGAGAAACTTTCACGTTGAAAGCAGTTCTAATTATATTCCTTAAATTCTTCTCCTTCGAATGTTTCTTCAATCGAATATTGGCGATGATCATGACAATCGTAGACTCGTAAGATACCGCACTTCGGACACCCCAAAAGGACGTCAAATATGTAGAGTATCGAAAGTATATAGCCATGATGACTGCACTATAGGGAATTATAATGCAGTGGTCTCCTGTAGCCTTCTGCATCATTATGCCGGTTACTCTTCATTGAGCTCCTCCGCCGGACAAAAGAGTGTCCTAGTAGTGGTTGCTTATTTAGTGGTGGCAACTATTCGCCCTGTCGCATAGTCATCCTGTTTCCTGTAGCCTTCTGCATCCTTATGCCGGTTACTCTTCATTGAGCTCCTCCACCGGACAAAAGAGTGTCGTAGTAGTGGTTGCTTATTTAGTAGTGGCAACTATTCGCCCTGTCGCATAGTCATCCTGTTTCCTGTAGCCTTCTGCATCCTTATGCCGGTTACTCTTCATTGAGCTCCTCCGCCGGACAAAAGAGTGTCCTAGTAGTGGTTGCTTATTTAGTGGTGGCAACTATTCGCCCTGTCGCATAGTCATCCTGTTTCCTGTAGCCTTCTGCATCCTTATGCCGGTTACTCTTCATTGAGCTCCTCCGCCGGACAAAAGAGTGCCCTAGTAGTGGTTGCTTATTTAGTGGTGCCAACAATTCGCCCTGTCGCATAGTCATCCTCGGGCTCCTGTAGCTTTTTCTAGACAAGCCTGCACCACCAGACTTGCCACCAAACCCTCCGATTACCCCACTGTTTGGTCGAGGACAGCTTATTCGTTTCATATTCCATATACTTGTATACACCATATGTGGTGGCCTTTTCGCTATCCACCACCTGCGACCCCGCTAGTAGCGTGCAGCAGAGCCCTAGCATCTATAAACTAAGTAAGTAAGTAAGTAATACATTTATCCCAATTTTACAGATTACAGTTTTTTTTAAACATTTTATTTTCCTTTAACTTTAACAGGGAATCGTTATTAGTATAATTAAGTTAGTCTGTAAGTGACAGGTTAATGTTAGTTAGGATAGGGTACGGTAAAGGTTGGTGATGTTGTGTTTCAGGGTGCGCGTTTTTAGTTAGCATTACTATTACCTATTCTATAAACTTGGATACTTACTGATCAAGAGTAATGACGTCGTTATTTTGGGTATGTGCCTTAGCGAGCCTGAGAGCCAGATCGTTCGCCTCGGAGCCGGAATTGACGAAGAAGCAAATGGACAGCTCTGGCGGGAAGAAGGAGGCGAGTTTCTGGGCGCAGAGTACTAGGTTGTCGTGGAGGAACCTGTTGTTTGTGTTGAGCAAGGCCAGCTGCTCACACGCCGCTTTTACCACTGACGGATGGCAGTGTCCAACTGAAAAGTGAGTCATCCAACGATAATAAATTAGAATATATCGCGCCTAAACCATAAGCTAAGTATTGCCGACAGCGGGCAAATGTAGGGGGAAATGGCAAAGGAAATGTGACCCAGTTTTAGGGTAGCAAACATTCTTCTTCTGCCTCCTCTTCCTACTTAGTGCCGGGTGAGCAGCGTGAGTGGTCACCCCGGACCCATTTTGAGCGAGGTAGAGGGCGATCTGAGGAAGACAGAGAGATGGCTAAACGAAGGAAGAAAAAACGTTTCTTCCATATATTGTGTATACAAAATTTGACGCGCAGTGGGCCATATAAAAAATCATTACAAAAATAGCAGATATCTAAATTTTCCAATATAATTGCCTATTGAATAGTTTAATTATAGGTAGACTAAGGCAACAGTTATGATGGAATTAGGCTAGGAAAATTCCGAAGGCCCTAGGGCCTAGGCAATCAGATACCAACACGATAATTGATTAAGGCTTAATTATATACAGTAGGCCATTGGATAGAAGTAACCAAATTAGCAATTAATATTCAAAACTACCGGTACCTTGTACATTAGGTACTACGAAGGCTAAATGACCTATGGTCACATTGGCCAATCGATATACAAATCGTATGCTAATCACGTCGCCCCAATTGCAGATATGACAACTGTCAAATAATGCGGAAGATCAATGTTGTCAACCGCTATCTGACAGATGAACATAATGAATACCGAACCGGTTACTTCCTGTTATCTTTATATCTATATCTTTATATCTGTATATCTTTTAAAGGGCGGGCCAATGGATCATGGATCGATGGAACTGCACCCTAAACATTTGGTATCTCTAACAGGTAAATATACAAAATATAATACGGAAAATCCATTTTGCGATTCTTCTTATTTATTTTATTCTCATCATTCCTAAATTAGATTATTATTGTTTACGTTTTGGGAATAAAGAGAATTAAATAAATAAGATGAATTGTAAAATGAATTTTCCATACCTATTATATTTTGTATTTACCTGTTAGAGATACCAAACTGGCGCAGTCGGTAGGATAGCAACGCTGACTTCCTGTCCAGGCTCCCTTGGCACTCACGAGAACTTTTCCAGAAAGATAGTGAATGCAGAGCCAGCAAGCATATGCAATAATCATCTAAAATTGCGGCTCTGCACCACAGACACCACAACAGATAAGAAATATAATGTAAAAATTACCGGCAAGAAGTTGATAAATCTCGAGAGTTTATGAACACTTACCGTGCGCGACATTGTTGATGCAGTCGAGATATTTTTCTCCTCGCTCATCGTACATGTATTGCCCTTTCGCTCTCACTATTTTTAAAGGATCTGCTTTGTAAAATAATTTGCATGACTCCCTGAAACAAAGAGAAAGAACCCAATTTTTGAATTTGTTGTACAGTCTTCTTATTCTTAGTTTATAGTTTAGTAATAGAACAAATGGAGCAGCTTGCTCGGGAAGCTTGCAGTAGTATGTAAAAGACTTCTAAATCCCCTGAAGATCCTTGCTCTCCTGAGGGAGATAGGCCTCGAGGAAGTGATGCGGAAGTGATTTAGATACTTTGTTGAAGGGGGCACAATAGGCTTAAGTGCACACAGGTAACACCTGTACCCCAATTTAAAAAAAAAAATAGAACAAAATGTCTTTATTTATTTATTTATTTATTTTCAAATGCCTCTTCTATCGAAGATTGGCGATCAGCATGGCAATTGTAGACATGATGACTATACTAGGGAATTGTAATGCAGTGGTTTCCCATTGCCTTCCGCATTCATATGCCGTTGACTTAATGGCGGATCCACGGCGGGGGGGGGGGGGGGGGGGTCATGACCCCCTAAATGAGTAAATTCATAACAAATTAAAAAAAAAAAAATTATATTGAATAAAACTCAACTTTTCCACCAAAAAATTACCTTTTAAACTTACACATAACCTGTGCCCCCTCCCTAAATTTTTAGCTGGGTCCCCCCTTGTGTTGACTCTCCATTGAGTTCCTCCACCTTCGGAGCCAGTTTTTACAGCCCCAGGAGAAAATAGTACTAGACTAGAATAGACTGTTTTTCGCTTATCCCGGCTCAAACTAGGTCCTCTATCTGTCCAGTCGCTATGTCGTAATTTTGGCGCATATATTAGTCGATTATAATGTTGGTAGTCTGTGGTATTTCGAGTTCGACACCGTTTCCGGCTCAGCTAATCCATATTCTTATAAGCTATGTTATGGTATTCTGTGACCCTTATTTTCAGTTTATAAGAAAAATGTTGGTTTTATGTATTTCTAATTAATATAAGTACCTCTAAACTAGGAAAAACGTGTTGTAATGTTTATTTCTCCCCCCCCCCCCCCGCCCCCAATATATACATTAAACTATATGGGGACTTACTGACCAAACGGGTTTTAGTTTTCTTCACTGTTAAATAGTTGCCACAGTAACGGAGAAAGTGGGACAGTGGGAGCACTCCCCGAGGAGAAAAATTTGAAAACTTGTAGGTGTAAGATACATTTTTAGCCTATGTAGGCCTATTTCAAATTGAACATTTCGAATCTATAAATGCTAATATTTATGTAATATTTCCCTACTGCTCTACGGTCTTTAAGCATACATTATAAGTTACCATTGCTAATTTAATTCAAATAGGCTTATACCGTTAATTGTAAATTGAAAGCGAAGATATCTAACAATAGAATTCGAGATCAACGGAGCGTTGGCAACTGTCAATGCGATCCATAAATAAACTACACCATATCAAGCAACAGTGGTAAATAATTAAAATTCATGTTTTAAAGAAGCCAGATATGACAGCTGACAAGCTTTTAAAATTAGAGTGGTTCCGATATACATGACACTTTGACAGAAGAAAGTAAAGTACGGTGTCAAGATAAGACTGCCGATTAGGTGAAAAGGTCTGACTAACCGAAGACAGCAAAATAGGTTTTACTTAATGTATTTTCATACCTTCAGGTACAAAATGCCGTCTGACTAAGATTAACAGGGTAGGCTCCCGGAATTGATATAAATGATGGACAGCTTGGTATGTGGCCAACTGCCAAAGAGCCAACGGCCATATCAAGTGGAATCCATGAGAACAGAGCCTGTTCAAAACTGCAGGGACGGGATTGGTATGTTCTTCAGACTCACCCTACTGCTTTAATTTTTTTCAAATTTTAAATTAGCCTACAATAGCATTTGAAGTCTAGGGATGAAAAACAATCTGTATTCGTAAAAGACGCACCAAGGCCAGTGACAGTTCGGCCTCTTATAACAGCCGGGAAGCCGACTTCGAGTTTCGGTCGGAAAGTTTTTTTTTTAAAAAAACAAAGTGTCGGTGGTATAGCTTTCTTGTACTTGCGCGAGTCTCAACACACCATCGACCTGTCGTAACTCAACGGGTTATGTTGAGCACAGAGGGCGACTGAAGAGGTTATTCGAATGGGGTATGTATTAAAAAGGGCACAATAGGCCCAATAGGCTTAAGTGCACACAGGCAACACCTGTACCCCAATTAATAATATAAAAAAAAATGTATTAAAAAACAGTTTTAGCATTACTTAATCGAAATTAGAGGATTTAGAACAACTAGACTTGGCGGGATTCGAACCGACGATCTACGTCTATCGGGACATCGTCTTAACCGCTGAGTTCAAATCCCACCAAGTCCATTTTTTTTCTTCTAAATCCTCTAATTTCGGTTATAGCGAGGAGGCCCTTCAACCTAAGTTAGTTTGATGCCAGTGTTATATACCATATAATACTGTATATATATCATAATTGAATTGGCCGCAGCTATTACCTGCACACCGGCATCTGAGTTGAACTAAAACACTGCTCCGGCCCTAGCTCGGGGAAACACAGTTGGGATGGTTATAATTCCTTTGTAAAGTATTAATGTAATTTAACTTAAGTTAATTTAGCGTATTTAAATTTAATTATAATTTTATACAATTTATCATTTTATGTATACTGGTCTTGTTCCAACAATTGGAATAATGATGTATTTGATTTGATTTGATTACGCAGCCTATCACTTTGCACCTAGGCCTAAAGGGCTCCTTATCTTTTCTAATTTTGAGACTACAATAGGTACACATATTAAAAAGTTAATTCGAAATTAACTCACCCAATATGACGCTTCCGTAGACGCACCGTCTCACTTTTGGGCATTTGTTCGAGGGAATACATCGCGCAATTTTCTAGTAAAAATTCTTGGCCGGCAGCCGCGCCTAAAACAACGACAAAAGCTTTCACGCACAGTTCAAGTTCAACAATGCCAAAGTAGCAGGCCCTTTAGTTGATACTTGACATCGCGCAATGTACAACCAAGTGAAGCCCGTACATGTTCAATGTTTCGCTTGTGCAAATGAGATAGTGGAAGTACGACCACATTCAAAACAAGTTATGTCCACCAAGGATATCGACTACTGAATTGAACACTAATAAGTTTAATAGGATTGTTTCCTCGTAGCATAGTCACCTGTTCAATTCACACTGTGTTTATCTGGACCTAAAAATGGTAAAGTTGTATGATTTTTGTGAAACTACGCAAAATTTAATTTCGACATTTCGTAAATACCATGGGACCTCAAAGCGTGTAAATCCACTGACATCTCGAAATCAAAAATTTCGACCATCACAAAGCTTTCGTCATCCTACTTATAGGCTACTAATATATAAATAGGACAGCAACAAAGTGTTAACACGAATATACCTTTTTTGGGGTATAAAGAGCCAAAATGAGTACCCCAATCTCGACACGAGGCGCTAGAACGGTAGGCAATTTATTTCTGTCTTGCAAGAGCAAATTGTGTGCTGCACCTTTCGAGACGGTGTATTGTTTGAATGAGAAATTAAAATTTCACCTTGTCTCAGGAACGATGTTCAGTTAGTAAAACCCAAATAAATGAGAACAATTTAGAGACGATCGGAAGGGGAAAAGCGTTATAAGTGTAAAAATCAAATATCACATGAAATATCAATCAATCAAAAATAGGCTATCAGGACAAACAGGAGAAATTTTCCTGAGCATTTTCTTAAATAATATGTCAGGACATGTAGAGTAATTGAACGGACTTTCACCCGAAAGGTCGTCGGTTCGAGTCCCACACTTGTTATATTTTCGGGTCATGCTTCGGAGGGCATGTAAAGCAGGCGGTCCCGGGCATTCCTAGTTGAGTGTAGGAGAGGGCTTATAGCCCTAACTCCGCTAGGTTGGCTTAGTAATAGAACGAAAAAAAGTCGATATTTATTTATTTAAATAATATGATAATTATGTACCGGTACCTACCTCTTTCTAATACACGAATTGACCACAATTATTGCATTTGTTTACTGCAAAAAACTATCCGGAGGAAGTTAAAGAACTGAGGCCAATTGAGTAGCAAACTTTCAAAACGTCACAAATCCATGAAAATTAAAAATTGGTTTTATCATCGATTTTCCATCTTGAAGATGAGTTGAATCAAGATTGATCAGGATCAAAACAAAAATAAAAAATTTTAACCCAGTCTTCTGAAGGGTTAAAATCTTATATTCCCGTTTTAATAAAGCCGAAATAATTATGCTTTTCGTGTTTCCTGAACATTTTACGAAAATGGATTATTTTAGTGCCGCTTTGAAAGTTTGCTCCTCAATTGGTGTTAGTAAAGGCCACAGTCAGGTCACATATTGGGAGCATTATATGGTACCTATATAATATGGCATTAATCTAACTTAGGTTTGAGTAGGCAACCTCCACGTTATGACCAGCGCTATGCCGATAAATTGTGGGTTTCAATCCCACAAAGTCAAGATTTTTTAAACCCTCTAATTTCGGTTAAGGTAGAAGCATAACTTATCTGCTGATTTCATAGATGTTTCAAATTAAAATCGACTTTTTACAAAAAAAAGCGTAGTGGGGGTATTTATACAGGGAGAATCCGCCGGCTCCCTCTGTAGATGACATTTCTTGCCGAAGGCGCTCAGGGTTTAAAACTAACATTAGTGGGATTAAAAAGGGTTAACTGCAAATCAGAGTCTAAAAACACTAATTTTTTGTTTGTTAATTAATATAAACTGGAGGGAGCCAACCTTACAATCAACTAAAATGGCACGGTACAATTGGCTTTTTTAAGGTGGCCATTCAGGAGGGCTCCAAACGGACAGTGTAAAAGTACCTCTTCCATATCGTCATATAGTACAATTTGAAAGATTTGTAGTGACTGGTTCAGCGTATTCGTCATGATCCCTCTAAATGGCGCTAATGCCAAGTGGAACAGGACGCGCCATTTGGCTTGGCGCGAGTTCGTTTGGAGCACTCGTGAATGCCCAGTTTTAAACATGTAGGACTACCATATAAGGTACGCTTACCTGCAAAACAATGCAGACAGAGCCGAAAATAGCGAAGAGTATGTTACTGATGGTGCCAAATCAACCAAGGTAGGCTGTGGTATCCCACCGAGAAAAAACCCAATAACGGTACACTATAAATTATCAATCAATACCTAATGACCAAAAAAAAGAATTCAAGGCCAAGTTGCAAGAGATAAATTATGGCAAGCAGTACAGCACAAAACTAAGTTAGGCCTACGCATTGAATTGTAATATTGAACAACAGGAACTTAAATTGCTTGCTGTGTAGCCTCTAGAGCCAGGGCCTCACAGTCATCGAATAATTAGGGCGGAGCCTATCGAAACCGGTCCAATTAATAATTATTACTCTTCTCCAAGATATTATTATTACATGCAGAATGCGACACTTGAGCGGTCCCATTGCAATACGCACTTCTCCAGTGTTATTACATTTGTTTTCAGCAGCCTGATCATATAATACCGGTATTTATTTAATCCCCTGGTATTAAAAATGTAAACAAACACATTTTGAATAGCACATTCCATTATGAAATTATCTTGTATACATTTTTAATACCGTATAAGCAGCCTGCAGCCTGATCCAGGCGATTATAATACCGGGGTTAAATAAATACCCTAGGATTATAACTGTAAACAAACAAATTTTGAATAGCACTTTCCATTATATAATTATCTTGTTTACGTTGTTATTACCAGGGGATTAAATAAAGACCGGTATTATAATCGCCTCGATAAAGCTGCAGCAGCCTGATCGGGGCGTTTATAATACCGGTATTTATTTAATCCACTGGTAAATAAGATAATTTTATAATGGAAAGTGTTATTCAAAATTTGTTTGTTTGCAGGTATAATCCTAGGGTATTTATTTAACCCCGGTATTATTTAATCCCCTGGTAATAAATATGTAAACAAGATAATTTTATAATGGAAAGTGCTATTCAAAATGTGTTTGTTTACAGTTATAATCCTAGGCTATTTATTTAACCCCGGTATTATAATCCTAGGGTACTCATTGTTAAAACTAACTTGTGAATTTTTAATTTAATTTTATTCGTAAAACTATACTAAGTTAATTTTAACAATGAGTGACAGCAAGTTTTACAAAGTTACTAAGGAGACTATAACGTTTATAATCCTAGGGTATTTAACCCCGGTATTATAATCGCCTCGATCAGGCTGCAGGGGTTTAAATAATACCCTGGTATTAAAAATTTAAACAAACTAATTTTGAATAGCACTTTCCATTATAAAATTATCTTTACATTGTAGTATTATTTGGTATATATAACACTGACATTAAATTAACTTTGGTTGAAGAGGTAACCTCCTCGCTATAACCGAAATTAGAGGATATGGAAAAAACTGGGCTTGGCGGGATTCGAACCCACGATCTACGCCTAACCGGGGCGTCGTCTTAACCGCTGGACCACAAGCCCCGACAAGTCCAGTAAATGCCAAATCTTCTACTTATGCTCTAATTGACATGATTCGTGTTGCTAGACAGGTTAGCACAACTACCCAACTATCTAACCGAACAGGTCTGTGAGCTGACTTAATTGCATAAAGGTAATTTCGGTTATAACGAGGAGGTTACCTCTTCAACCGAAGTTAATTTAATGTCAGTGTTATATATACCATATAATACTACAATGTAATGAATAAAGCATTGCCTTTATGCAATTAAGTCAGCTCACAGACCTGTTCGGTTAAATAGTTGTGTAGTTGTGCTAACCTGTCTAGCAACACGAATCATGTCAATTAGAGCATAAGTAGAAGATTTGGCATTTACTGGACTTGTCGGGGCTTGTGGTCCAGCGGTTAAGACGACGCCCCGGTTAGGCGTTGATCGTGGGTTCGAATCCCGCCAAGCCCAGTTTTTTCCATATCCTCTAATTTCGATAAAATTATCTTGTTTACATTTTTAATACCAGGAATTATTTAAACCCAGGTATTATAATCGCCATGATCAGCCTACAGGAGAGCCATAATAACACCGGGACCTTCCAATAATGTTTTGAATGCAGTTCAGTGCCAGACGTTTTGGTTATTTGGCTGTTGTGTCACATGCCCTTAAATAAGCATCACCTATTGGCCGCCCTTAGTAGGCATGTTTTACAAGGTAGATGAGTTTTGCTGAGATTCACCATTTTGTTTTTGTTTTATTTACACCGGGTAGGATTAGTTCTGCTGCAAAGTGACGGTCTTAGTGCGTACAACTCTGGCAGAAGATTCGAATGGCATATTTAGCTCGATTTTGAAGAAAATGGATAAGGCGCATTTCGTTATGGGACTTTTCGTTCTCCTTCAAATGCCCGAAGTATGTTAAAAGCATCTTAAAAGTCAGCAGCAACTCCGCTCCTGTGTCTATTTGCCTTAGGACTTCAACACTGGGGATACGACTCCTCCAAGACTTGCCCAGTGTTCGTCTGTATATTCACATTTCAAATGCACTGTTTCTCTTCTCCATATCTTGTGTCAAAGTCCATTCCTCCATACCATACAGAACAATTGGGAACACATAATATTTTACAATTACAATCAACTACCTTTATGAAATAGAAGTTTTTTTTTTTTTTATATATAAAAAGACAAATCGCATACAAATAATTTAATGAATGTATCCGATTGACCTTTTCAGTCGCCTCTGTAGGTTATTACCCATGATGAGTACGACACGTCTCCGATTGCGTGACGTGTAAAGACTCGTACAAGTGCAAGCACGTTACCATCGAAGTCGATGTATTTCAAGTGTTTCATTATCTGTATTTCCTGGCCACTATGTGCTTTTTGCGACAAAAGAAACCAAGCCATTGAGAAAACTTGTAATGGATTGAAGATATATTTCAAATGGCAGCTGAATGCCATAAAAGAAATTAACATGAGTTTGTACTGTTTTTATTTATAAATAATACACTGCAACCATTGGAGATGCCATTATTTACAGTACATACAATATGTAGGAATGAAATTTACAATATTTAGAGTACAGCTGGCAGAGATTACAATGTAAACAATAAATTAAGTGGTTTTTCAACTGTACATAGTCAAATTAATATTTTTGTTTGGTTTTTTTCCAATACCGGCTTTTAGTATTACTGCTTTAAGCCTGGCAAGGGGAATGAGTCTGTTTCATAACTTGAGGCACCATAATGGCAGACTCCTTTACCTCAGGGTGAAGGGGATTTGACTGACAGGGTGGACCTCCTGGTTGTAGCGGATTCTGACCCACTTGGGGAACATCGTAGTCACATGATTAATGAAGAACCAGTAGAATCCGGGCTGATGGGCCGTGGTCGAATTGAAAGTGAACTTCCATCAGCCCATCAGCCCGGATTCTACTGGTTCTTCATTTGACTCCGGCCGTGAAAGCCTTTGCAGTTACATCACATGATTAATTTGGAGGTGACCAGGAATCGACACGCACTAAGACTGACAGGTAGCCTCTGCGCGTAATTATGTCCCACCATGTTCCCCTACCAACACTGTGCACACCAACTTTGCTGCTGTTTTTAACAGGCTCTGCTCTGGTGGATTCAACTTGGTATGGCCGTTGGCAACATTATGTCACATTAACATAATAGACCTTTAAAAAAAATTGGTTGTCTGTAAAGTCGGTTTACGGACGATATTTTAACGTGACGTCATAACAAAAAATAAATAAAAATTAAATTAAATTTAAAACAAATTACAAAATAAAAAATTTAAAATAAAAAAAAGTTAATAAATAAATTGTTGTAATAAGCAATGTAAACCACATTAAGATGCGGCGTAACGAATGAGTGTCACGGATGAGCGTCACACATCTTCGGCATGCACCCAGTGTTCCACCCAGCGCTCATCGATTTATTAGACGTTGTCAAGTCAAAACAATTGGATTCAGGATTTGTGAATAACAATCGTCAAACTTATCGACACTGGCACTGGTCTCCAAGTTGACACGAGGGGCGAATGTCGACTCTTTGCAACAGATGATCGAACCAACCCTAATTCTAATGTACGACACTACTCAAGCCAAATTGGCGGGGCCAGTCCTTTCTTAGGCTTTGATCCCACCGGCCGCTTCTGACCGGCAACAACCGGTTTTGGACCGGTTTTTCCCCGACCTTTTCTCCTGAACTCATCTTCCTTGTAATCATCATTGGAATTCGAAACATTTACCACCATTTTTCCCCCACTCCTAGCCCTAGGCTCTTCAACATCCGAACCATTGTAGACGTTTTTCGGATGTTTGTTTTTCTTCGGTGTCTCATCTCTCAAATTATCAAAAAAGTTGGAACCTTTCACTACTTCCATCCAAGCTTCATCATCATCAACATCATCATCAGTTTTTTTAGATTCCAGCCCAGATGTCTTCGGCCGGCGCCTTTTCTTCTTCGTCGTCTCACCCTCCACTACTTTCTTCTTCTTATCAAAAATTTTCATAACACTAATCGCCGCAGTAATCTGCGGTCTCACCGCTTCCAAACTCTCTTCACAATCCGTTTTCCGGCAGATTGCCAGAAGCTGTTCACACAATTCCACAGCTTTTTCTTTCTTGTATTCGAATGTTTGCTTTGTACCGCCCGAAGGAAAGGGATTTTTGAAGTGGGTTGTATTTTGAGGAGACTGAAAGATTGTTACACCTGGTGCGTTAGCGTGACTGCTTTGATTAGAATGCGTCACAAAAATATCGTCAGTCTTGTTTACGAGTGTTGGTTTTTGAATAATCGAAGGAAAGGCGCTGCCAATTTGAGTAGTAACTCGTATCGGTTCATCTGTAGCAAGCTCTGCTTCTGCAGAAACGTCATTTTGATTACTTGACGTAGCTTTCGGATCACTAGCATTTCCTTTGGTTTTTTTTTTAGATCGCCAAGGACCCCTTATCACTATCACACGATTCTCTGCACTACTAGGTGTGCTCGTCACTCTACCTGCTTTATCTTTTAACGGAGAAGAGAGAAGGGAGAAGAGAGAAGATGAATGTAACGGTTTTTCTGTTACATGTTCACTTGTACAAATATCGCCGTTATTATCACTTATAGAGTTTACAGCTATGTTCAATTCTGTCTGATTATTTAAAAGGCCTGATTGAATTGACGTTTTCAAGCGAGGTATCACTGTCACACGATCCTTTGCACTGCTAGGTGTGTTTATTACCCTATCCGTCTTATCTTTTAACGGAGAAGAGATGGAATTAGGGCTCACTTCTAACGGTTCTTCTGTTACATGTTCACTTGTACAAATATCGCCGTTATTATCACTGATAGAGTTTACAGCTACGTTCAATCCTGTCCGATTATTAAGGCCTGATAGAATTGAGGCGTCCAAGCCCGGATTATAAATTGGAACGGGTTTTTTACCCCTTGTTCCTCTAGGGTAGTCGTCCAGACGGTGCCCGTAGTGCGTCAAGCAGCCTTCGACCTTAAATGAGCCCATCATATCCTGTTCCGCTTTTAGGACAACTGTACACGTATTGCCTGATTGCACAGGACCTGAAAAACCATCAAAAGAGTCCGTTAAGAGCAAAGAACAAGAAATATTGTACTTCTTCTCGTTTTCATACATGATATGGGGCCATCACTAACACAATTATTTTAATTAATTCCATACCAAGTCAAGACATGTAGCGTAGTGGTACGGACTCTGACTTTCACCCGAAAGGTTCGAGTCCCACACTGACTACATTTTCTGGTCATGCTTCGGAGGGCATGTAAAGCAAGCGGTCCCGGGCCTTCCTAGTTGAGTGTAAGAGAGGGCTTTATAGCCCTAAATCCGCTAGGTTGGCTTAGTAATAGAAACAATAAAAAGTCATTTTTTTTTTTTTTTTTTTACCCGAACGTCTTACCAATTGTTTTTTGTACAAATCAATTTTGAATATTGTGTCCATTCTGTTTTTTTTTTGTACTGACTTTTTATGGACCCAGGCCTACTTAAAGGTCCCTTGTCTAATGCCAATAACCCCATGTATTTCGGACATAATATGTATTGTATCCGTATGGATTTTTGGCCATTGGCAAACTGGTATACGTTCTCGATGTCCTCCTACACCGGCTACAAGCGATAATGGACAAGCTGAGACAAGCTTACCATTGACGCAATGAAACAGGCGAAAGCAAGACGAAGCCTAGTACAGATACGAGTCCAATCAGTGTGAGTGTTGGATTTAAATTATGTATAAAAATGTAGGGAAATATTTCTCTAATGCCTAAGATATTTTTAGCTCTACAATGAATAGTTCTTGTTTAATTCGAGTTCTTACAACAAAAGAGTGTTTGCTTTAATCGTGTTCATTAATAAAACCACTATTTTTTTATTTTTTAAAAAATGTTTAAAATCAAAATAAGCTACTTTCTTATCCTTAAGAGGACATGCTACGTAGAAAATGAGCACCCCAAAATTTGTTGTTTTTATGGACTTTTTATTTTTTATTTAATTAACAAAGCAAGTCATTAAAGATTTGGCTCATGGAAGTTGTAGAAGACTACTTCGTGCATGATATAATCGGATATATTTACTTTTTGGTTTTGTAGTTCTTCCAAAAATCCCAGAATACGCATAATTTTAGTCCGTTCTGGTATTTATGAAAGAACTAAGGTACCAAAAATTTAATATTTCCTATTACATGATGCATGAAGCAGTCTTCTACAACTTCCATGAGCCAAATTTTTAATGACATGCTTTGTTAATTAAATAAAAAATAAAATGTCAATAAAAACAACAAATTTTGGGGTGCTATTTTTCTACGCAGCATATCCTCTTAACTAAAACTGAACAGAAATGCGCGCCTAAATTTGGAAAATTATTCGCTAATATCTCATAATTAATTTAATTTTCTTTACATAATATGCACAAAAATAATCTTTAATATAGGCGCTCGGGGAATGCCATCTACTTTTGACCATAAGGCATAATCGGCCATACTCTGCGTATGGTTTCGCGTGTTTTATTCTATTATCCTTCGTAAATCCAAAAATATTTCGTTAAATTACCCTTTTTCCAGATAGCTCTTTGCCTATCCTGATTCTTAACGTATTTTCTGGCTCCGCTCCTGTTGCATGTGTAATATTGAGTTTTTTTTGCTGTCTTAAGCTTACTTCCGTTTGATCTAAATTTGAACCCATTTTGTACAATTTTGAACCAGTGGTCAAACTCTGAAAACAATTAAAAGAAACAAAATTAAATACTGTAGATTGCTTTTCATACAGAACGTGTATCGTCTATTGCGTAATAATAATTTGATGTAAATTTTAACCCATATTGTACAATATTGAACCAGTAGTTAAACTCGGAAAACAACAAAAATAACATACATATATGGCACATAAATGGTATGTAAGACACACACACGGCAAATGCGCGTGGCAGCAGATAAAAATAAAACAAAATTTAAACGATTGGGAAATATATTATACTATTTTATACTATAGTACTATATGGGTAACAACGGGAACACTATCTTGAAGCAAGACAAGGAATATGTTAATACAAAACGGCATAATAGGCCCACAGGACCGAAGTATTAAACGAAGTATTAAACATAGCTGCTCCTGCCATTTTCAATATCCAACCAGGGGCGAAATTTGCGATCTGCCTAATTAAAAGAGGTGCATCACAGCAATTTAAAGCAACTAAAATCTAATTTAATATATAGTCCAAAATCTAGCGAAAGTCAAAAGTAAAAAATCTACCGGGGCTAAGTACCATACAAATAGGTGACCTCCTGAGCGATGCATCTAGTTTTCTGAGATAATTAGTAATGAAAGAGTTTTACCTTTACGATTGCGTATTTAAAAGATAAAAATAAAAGCCACCCAGTCTCTTTTCTCAGGGAAATGTGTATATATATGTATATATGTGAGTATTTTTCTTAAAAATATGTTGACAACGAATTTGTAACACGGCGCCTATGTATATTAAAATTCAATAATACTGTTCAGACTTCAGGATATATAGCCCACTAATATTTTTATTTTACAATAAGACATGCATTTAAAGCTTAGTCGAGACGTACCTGCATATGTTGGGAAATTTTTTTAACCATGTTCATTTTCATCTTGTGATGAGTATATTACTTAAAAATAATATGTTGACAACGAGTTTGTAACACGGCGCGGCGCCCATATATATTAAAATTCAATAATACTGTTCAGACTTCAGGATATATTGCCCACTAATATTTTTATTTTACAATAAGACATGCATTTATAGCTTAGTCGAGACGTACCTTCATATGTTGGGAAATTTTTTTAACCATGTTCATTTTCATCTTGTGATGAGTATATTACTCAAAAATAATATGTTGACAACGAGTTTGTAACACGGCGCGGCGCCCATATATATTAAAATTCAATAATACTGTTCAGACTTCAGGATATATACTAATATTTTTATTTTACAATAAGACATGCATTTAAAGCTTAGTCGAGACGTACCTTCATATGTTGGAAAAAATAATTTAACCATGTTCATTTTCATGTTGTGAACATTCTCCAAATGGTTTCGTAACCTGAACCCTTGTCCAAATCTGAAATTGTACAACCCAAAATTGACAATACATACAGAGTATGACAGAATACGTACAGGCAAATTTATGAAACTCTTGACTTAATAATTAATGTGTTATTGTTATAAATATTGTTGAAGGCTTTTATGGACGTTGGCTTACATGCTGTATGGCTCATTGAAACTTGCCCTGCCAACGACTCCAGGCATTATTGGAATTGTTTCCACATGAATTTTTAGCTGTTGCCAAACTGTCAACGAACACCAATTACAAGTGCCAATGGGCAGGCTTAGGCAGGAGTTAGCTGGACTTAACCAAGTATGGGAGCGAGCCTAATAATTAGTGATACTGGATGTACAAGTAACTCGCATATTATTTAGTTTTAATAACTTACAAGTATTAAGATTTGGCTAATTTAATTTCCCTATTCCAAAGATTTTTGTCATGTTTGTCATTGGTGCCGTACTGTCGTATTATTTTAGATGTTGTCACATTGTTATGTGTCACCGATGACACCCTACACTAGCAGAGCCGGTTCTAGCTTTTTTTTCTTTGCTTGCGCCCTGTTACTAGGAGACAACTCCTACAACTGTTAAGCTTGCCCTATGAATTTAGTTAATTATTATAGTTAATTACCTTCTCGAACACCCTTCTTCAAGGCACCTAGCTGTCCAATTATCTTCCTCTACGACCCTCTAAAAAACAAGCAGGATTTACGGTGTAGGCTTTTCATTAACTGAGTAGAATATATTACAAATTTAGCCGCATTGTCGTTGTACTCCAAGGCCTATAAATCAATAGTCACCCGTGGAATTTATACGCACATGAAGACCACAGGGGAAAAACCGGTAAGGTGATCAAAAGTTGATTTTTCAGAAATCGAATTTTAATGTTGAAAGTGGCCGTTTCTTCCCATGTACATACTGTTTTTTCCCCATGCCATTTGTGCAACCTTACTTGGTTTTCTTCGGTTTTGTTAGGTCATCTAAAACTACTTTAAAAACTGAACAGAATGCCACCATTCTCTCAATTTCGACCAAAAGTGCACCTTTCCTGTTTTTCCCCTGACGTCTTCATGTTTTCCAAGCTCAGTGCTAGTACGGCACCGCATCTTCATAGTTTTCAATTGATTGACCTAAATTTCAAATACACTGCCAATAGGCAACTTGTACAACTTGTACAAGTGTAAGCAGCATTCCTATTAAAATGGTAAACAGAAGGGAATTCCATAAGAATATGCGAGAAAGCCATCTAGAATAGGCTATGGCTATGTGTGTGTGTGTGTTGTAGGAAATTAGTAGTGCAATGCACTAATAAGTTTTCCACAGCTCATTCCATTTCCCATTTGGCTTTGAAGGTACCGTTTTCTGGTTTAACGCTTATATTTCGGAAACTATGCGCCCCAGCTATATTTCTGTTATCCTCTTCATCTGAGTTCACGAGAGGAACCCTACTCTGGCAGTTCCCCTAGCAAATTTTACATAGTGGGGAGTATTTCAGGCTCTAGGGGGTTGGCTATTAAGTACGTTTGAGGCTCTGGCACTGTCTTTTTTGCGCTGGAAGAAAGTTTTTAGGACAGCGTCCGGTGTAGCTCCTAGATAATTTTGGGCTGGGACCAGGCAGTTCTTGTCTATCTTCCACCCATACGTCTGAAGAAGCAGGTTATTATTTCCCAGTCACACCTGAACTTTTAGAAAAGTTCGGAGGGAATGTTGTTTTGCTGCGGATGATATGACATGTCAGGCTTGATGGTGGCCACCGATTTATGGAATGTCTCGTATCTGTAAGCACTCAGGGAGACCTCCTTCGCTGGATCCCCATACCACCTCAAGATGCAGGTTTCAACTGCTTTTTATACCTGGGCGATGGCGGAGGAAGGGTCTGAAAAGACGGCTGCTGCTTTCTGGACCCCTGGACAAATGCGATTTTGCTTTTTCAAGATGCAGATGTTGTGTCACATTCACTAAAGGCGTACAAGAACAACTCGTTCTTGAAACCTTGCTGCTGAAGCTCTTGGGATGAGAAGTAGGAAATACTTTTCTTCCTGCGACCAGGCTTGATGAAAGAAATGTCCTTGAATGCGCATCAGCTCAAGCCATCAACAGGACTTTGCGATCGACATCTGAACGCACACTGCCGACAGGTAATGTTTCCGGAATGACTTCCACATACCGAGGGAGCAGCAAAGCCGCATTCCCTCCGAACTTTTCTATAAGTTCAGCCGTGGCTGGGGAATAACCTGCCTCATAAGACGTATAGGTGGAAGACAAGAACTGCTGTCCAAAATGAGCGAACAGCTGCATCGGACGATATCCTAAAAAAATATTTTAAGCCGGGGCAAAACAGACTGTGCCAGCGCAAAGGGTGGCTGTAAAAAAGCAAGCCTCAAAATACTCCCCACTATATAAAAATTGGGACAGGGGGTCGCTGCTCCCCTTCCCAAAATTTGGTAAATAAATTGGAAGTTAATTTATTTAATTTAATTGATACTACAATACATAGGCCCTATGTATGTTTTCTGTTCGACCCACAACTAGCCCCCCCCCCCAAATGGGAAAATGGGCTGGATGCGTCCCTGACCATGAAGAAGACATTGGAGAAAAAGACGCCGAAATCAAAGACGAAGAGACCCTTCCCACCTCATGAGAGCAAAGAAATTGAATGAAATTGCATTGAAATGGTATTTTTTTGACTTTTCAATAGGACCAATAGGAATAAACCTCGTTTTCATTTGCTGTTTTTTCTTCTTTTCTTTTTGCCCTTTTGCCACATGCACAAACAATATGTTCATAGCAACGGATGCATGTTGTTGGGAGCTATTTAGACGTCTGTCCAATACTCATTATGTATACATACCGGTAATGGTGTATATTTTGGCCAATACGTTTGACGCCTTTCAACACTAGAATTGGTTTAACTTTGGAAGGAAAGTATTTCAAACAGTAAAGCAATATAAGTAATATAAATTATTGAAGGGAATTTAATGTTCTACAGCATTGTAGAAGAGTTACCATGTGTAAAAGTTCAAAAAAGGGATTTTTCCACAATTACTGATTTTCCCGAGCAGATGTCTCGAAAACTATGCAAGATATCGAAAAACTTTACTTCATATATAAATTGTAGCAAATATAATCAGCATTGATTTGGTAGAGAGCAGATATATCGCTGGGGCACATAGTTTCCGAGATATAAGCGAAAAACCAAATAACGGTACCTTCAAAGCCCCCCTCCCTCCCGGCTCATGGGCCACAAGTTGATATGTCCACCTCCAAACTAGTCTAAACAAAGTTACGAAGTCAAAAATTGTGCTCCCAACTTCCTCTACACCTTTTCGTTGACTGGGCTATTAGGCTCTCTGGACACGATGCGTTTTTTCACTTTTTTCCAAGCGTTCAGGAAAAATGTTGCGTTTTAACGTGCATATACACGCACCCAGTGAGAAAACGCACCGGAGCGAAAACTTCGATTATTTCATTAATTAGCGGGAAAAAATGTCAAACAGAAGTATGAAAATTGAAGGTAAAAACTTAAAACGCCCTGCTTAAAAGTACCTAATTAGCAAACTATGGCACGAAAACGTTTGTTATTGCTACTGGAAGGAATTGCTTACCTTTTCACTTCCATTGCTTATAATTTTCAATTTCTGGCATACCAATCACCAATAAACAAAAAAACACTCTCCCCCCAGTCCAGCCTTGGGCACATCAATAATTTGAACAAGTAGGCGCCCATGCCGCCCATGGTTTCTGCTCACCACCACCATGACCCAGCTTTCCTCCTGATGTTTGTTGTGTTGGGTTTATTTTGGACTTTCTCATAGTTTTCTAATCAAGCGCATCTACTGGAATTGAAAAAGGCAAACGAAAAACAGTACTTACTTTATGGACCCTTTTCAAATGGTCTTTATATGAATCGCTCGTAGCATAATATTTGCCACAATCTTTGCAAGAAAAACTCTCTACTGTTACTTCGGAGACTGAAAATATTGACGCAATCGGAGGATTTTCTGTGCTGTCTTGGTTTGAATTTGGATATGCACAATACACATGGTCGTCCATTTTCAATTTCAAATTTCAACGAAAACAAAACAACGTTATCATCATAGAAATATATTAACTGGAATGGAAGGAGCTATGATATCCCATACGGTGCTCCTGTTGACTATAAGCCAACTATCAGAGATAAGTAGTAATGCAATAAATAAAGAAATGTAGCATAGCAGAACTGACACCTTAAGTCCTGAACCCGTGAAAAATTTGTACTTAGCTTTAACCCAGCAAAATTGCGTACTTATCTTATGCAAGCCCACTAGCCATATTGAATAAAAATATAGTGTCCTACAGCCCCGCGATGGGTATTTAAGTCAAGGCGCATGCGCTGTGCTCAAATTTGTACGTTGTGCGCAAGTCATAACTACAAAAATAGTAAATACGTCGTCTTCTGCTGTTTGGTTTTATGAAGATAAATAAATAACAAAATAATTTTTAATTAATTAGGATTCCTTAATGCAAACAATTTAAATGTAAGTCTTAGCTATTAGTATATTTTGGAAGCATAAATTCCGAATGAAATAACTTATTAATGACTCCTTAACACGTTACTATTACATACTGTATACTGTACATTGCGTTAGACCTAAACTTTAGAAAATCAGACTGCCTAGTTTTTCAATTAAGAGCTGTAATTAAATAAATTAAGTGCCAAGTAATTTTCCGGTCTGGTTCAAGAAAAAAATTTAATAATTTTCTATACGGTAATGCTAGGGCTGCCTGCTATCAATTTTTAGTAATGTCCAGATGGCATATACAATATAGCCTAATCTGTGTTATATATTATGTATACGCCATTGTCTGGAAAGAAAGGACATATAGGATCATGAAAAAATAATTAGGTACCTACAGAATTAGGCCAGGGATAGGTAATTATCTGAATAAAGTTCAAAATGTAATTATACAACTATTAACTTTCTGATTTAAGGTGTATTGAACCGTAACAACATTGAAAGGAAAGTGAAATGGATTCCCCGTCCCACCATCCGAATGATGAAGAATATGAAAATGTAGTAAATGTGAAAGAAGAAGTTAATTCAGAAGAATCACTTGATAATTCTGGTACAGACCTGTTTGATGATGAGGCCCAAGAAGTAATAACTGCAACGGTGGTGATAAATGAAGAAGAAGAGACCAGTACCATTCTAAAAAGTTATCCGTCTTCAAATTTACTTGTCCCAAACACCTTAAATATTCCTCTGCACAATAGGCCCAGCGGAATATATATTTGTAAAAGGTGCAACAAGAAGTTCTCGTCGAAGGGAAACCTAAGTCGACATTTCAAGGAACATTCCGGCGCCAAACCATTTCGCTGTATGTTTTGCATGAAGTCTTTTAGTCAAAAGGGCAATTTGAACACACATTTACAACGGCATAGGGGAGAAAAATCTTATACATGCGATATATGTGACAAAGCATATGCTGTTCTGAAAGATTATAAAGAGCATTTAAAAAGTCATTCGCTTGATAGAAATATTGAATGTAACGAATGCCAAAAGGTTTTTTCAACTCAAGGTAATCTTAAAAGACATCTCCAAATTCATAGAGGAGAGAAAAATTTTATTTGCCCGCAATGTGGAAAAGCGTTCAGTCAGAAAAGTAACGTTGAAATGCACTTGAAAACTCATAATGATGAGCGGCCTTATGAATGCAGTTCTTGCAGTAAAACATTTGCGCGTCTCTTCAGCCTTCAGGTCCATGAGAAATTGCATACCGGAAAAGAGTTGTACAACTGCTCTGAGTGTGGCAAAGTTTTCCCGCGGAAGTTTGACATCGAAAGACACTTGTTGACTCACACAGGACAACGGCCCTTCAATTGTACAGAGTGCGAAAAATCCTTTAGACAGATAAGTGCCCTGCGGTTACATCTGTTGATACATACAGGGGCAAAGCCTTTTTCGTGTGTTTTTTGTCAAAAATGCTTTTCTCGACGTGGAAATTTGAAAACCCATTTACATACTCATAATAGAGATAGCTCGGGAGAGATTAGATAAGAAATTTTGGTGTGATTTGATTATATACATGGTACAATTGGTACATAGGTAAGCCTGCCAGATTTACTTTTCAAAAAACCGGGAGGTTTCAGTTTGGCTTATACAGTATACACTATACCTATTTTTTTCGACATCTAGGGCAAGTGCAATAAGTTAGCATCAAAAATATAGAGGGCCTCCACGGGGAAACCCGTTCTCAAGGACGTACGCAGCTTTTAGACATTTAGATTTGACACGCGACGAATACAATTGCACACAAGGGGGCCCCGGGGGTCTCCCCCTGTAGAATTTTTTTGAAAAATTGGCTTCAATTAATGAGGTTTAGGCACTTCGATAGTAGTAACGTTCAGATTTTAATAGCGGCCGGAGTTTGACAGGCGGAAAATACAACTGCTGGGGGGCCCCCCGGTAGAATTTTGTTGAAAAGTTGACTTATAATAATGTGGTTTTGCATTTTGATAGCAGTAACGTTCAGATTTTACATGCGATGAATGAATTGGGTAGTTGGAAACAAGGGGGGGTCGGGGGTTTCCCCCGGTTGAATTTTTTTGAAAAACTGGCCTCGAATAGTGGGGTTTTACGCAGATTGATAGCAGTTACATTTATGATATTTTACAGGAAAAAAATACAATTGCACACAAGGTGGGCCCGGGGGTCTCCCCCGGTAGAATTTCTTTTGAAAAATTGGCTTAAGTTAATGCGGTTTTACGCATTTAGCTAGCAGTAATGTTCAGATTTTACAGGCGATAAATAAACTGAGTTAGTAGTGGCAAACAAGGGGGCTATGGGGTCTCCCCCGGTAGAAAAATTTGTAAAACTTGGCTTAAAATAATGGGGCTTTACGTATACTGATAGCAGTAACACTTAGATTTTAAAGGCAAAAAATACAATTGCACATAGGGGGGTTAAAATTTTTTTGAAAAATTGGCTTGATGTAGTGGGATTTTGCTCATTTTGATAGCAGTAACGTTCTGGTTTTACATGCGATGAATTAAGCAGAGGCGATCCCAGACCTCATGAAAGGGGTAGTAGCAGTAGCTTAACAATAGGTTTTCGAAGGGGCGGTGTATAATTTGGCGCCCCTCCACCCAGGTTCATAAAAGTGTATAAAATGGGGAAAGCCGTTCTCATGGACGAACGCAGCTTTTACATTAACGACCTTAGTGTCCTTTGCGCATGAGCCATTGGAGGATATGATGGGTTTCCCCCGGGAGAAGATATTTGAAAAATAGGGCTGAAATAATAAAATTGTGCACGAGGGGGGCCCGGGAAAAATTGTGAAGAACAGGCCTGAAATATTGGGGTTTTGCGGAGATTAGAATTGACAGACGATGAATACAATTGCACACAATTCGATAAAATTTATACATAATCGTAAAATTACATCACTCAATTTCATGTCTTAGAAAAACAGGGAGATTTTTCGGGACATTTTCCAAAACCGGGAGAATACGGCCTCCCGACAACATTGGGCTGAAAACCGGGAGGTGTGGCAGGCTTATACATGGGGTAGGCTACAGTGGTACTACAACTGGTAGCTTTATAGAGATTTTAGTTGGGAAATTTCAAAACATTTCGTAAGTAGCCTACCATCCCTCAAAATATTTTAGGACCTTCAGGAACAAGCACCCTACTCGGTCAGGGAAATTTGGAGTCCGCACTGCGATGTTTTTATTTCTGTTGTATAGGTAGAATCATCTGCCTATGGAGTCGGTGACCTATGTTCGGCTTCATTTCATGAGGCTAAAACCACCCCCGTTCAAAGTATTATACATACAATATAGTATATAAATATACTAGGACAAATATGTGTGTATGTAGGCTATGTAAATAGATTTTGGGAAATACGGTAACTTCCGCAGATATTATTCGATTTTGATAAAACTTGGCACTAAAATTTATCATACAAATGTCATGATCGATTTCGTTAGCGAGCTAAATCCGACATTTTGTTTCAAGATGGCGGCAGATCAAAACCTTAAAAAACGCATACTGGATTGCATTAGGCCTACGCATTTTTCGAATTTTCCTCGGATACGCATAGATAGATAGTGGGTTTGAATCCCGCCAAGTCCAGATTTTTCTAATTCCGGTTATGACCAGGAGGTTGCTTCTTTAACATAAGTTATTACAGTTTAATGTCAATATGATATACCTCATAATGCTGCAAAATGTAAATAAAGAATTGGGTACCTTTGTGCAGTATGAATAAATAATAAATAAATATTAACTTTTTTGCTCGATTACTAAGTCAGCCTAGCGGAGTTAGGGCTATATCGCCCTGTCTAAAGCGGCCCCTACACAGGTCAATAATAGTGACATTATCAGTAATTAAGTAATTTCAGAAAATCTGGGTCCCTATTTTCGTCATTCCAACTTTGTCCACCTTACACGTTCATTATTACTGTCATCAGTGGCGAATCCACGGGGGGGGGGGGGGGGGGGCGTCAGGAGGGTCATGACCCCCCCCCCCCAAATGAGTAAATTCATAAGATACCTAGTAAAAAAAAATAAGTTAAATAAAACTCAAGTTTTCAACAACAAAATTACCTTTTAAACTTTAAAAAAACGTGTGACCCCCCTAAATTTTCGGCTGGATCCGCCCTTGACTGTCATCTTGATAAGGTAATGTCATTGTTACTGACCGTATAGGGGCCGCTACACACTCAACTAGGAAGACCCGGGCCCGCCATCTTTACATGCCCTCTGAAGCATGGCCAGAAAATGTAACAAGAATCCGAATCCCGCCAAGTTCAGATTAGTAGTTTGTTTTGTTGGGCATTTGGTATTTGGCACCAGACTATAACTAGAATTCGCCGAATTTGAAAAATAAAAGAAATTGTCATTATTTCAGGAAGTGAAATGTTAACGTAATATGCGCACCAGGATTTTATTTCGGGGATGGCTGCAATCCTATAGTATGCAGGTAGTTAACTGTCGCAGGTCTGAAAAGCTCAAAGCAAAAGAAGATCGGTGGAGGCTGCCATGATCACGGGCCTGATGTGTAGGTTTAATATTCTGATTGAAAAAGATGAGTGGGTTACAAACAATTAAAGAGACATAAAACTTAATTTGTGTACTGATATATTTGATGCCGCTACAGTTTAGGTTTATAGTTAAGTTATAAGTATACCTCACTGATTCAACCAAATTGAAGATTTGCAAGATCGTTTTCCGTGAAAAAAATGAAGATCTGGTGCTTGGTAAAGAGTCATAAGTTGCTTATAATAAAACTATAGAGCTTGTTGACAAAGAAAAAACTGCTGGCCAACCACCGCTTATAGTGTTATTAACGCAATATGCCGGGTGCAAAAATTCAAAAGCATTAGAGAATACTTTGTTTTTTTAATTTTATTTTTAAAAGTGTACAGCCCGAAATTTAGGACTTTTTATTTAATTGACTAAGTAACTTATTAAAGATTTGGCTCTTTTAAGTTAAAGAAGACTACTTCATGCTTCATATAATAAGCCTATTTTTAATTTTTGAAATTGTAGTTTTTTCATGAACACGATAATAATTTATGCTCGGTAATTTATAAAAATTATTATCATGTTTATGAAAAAACTGGTTTCAAAAATTAAAAATACCTTATTAAATTATGCATGAAGTAGTCTGCTACAACCTAAATGAGCCAAATCTTTAATAACTTTCTTAGTTAATTAAATAGAAAATAAAAAGTATAAAATTTCGGACTGCCAATTTCCTGTACACTCTTAAGATGAAGACTTTTTAAACTAAACCTTACGGTTTAGTTAACGATGCACCATTTCTTCAAAAATCGTTATATTATCAATGCATTAAGGCTATAGCTGATACCATAATCGATTCTTGCAATATCCTGAATTTAATCTACTACATTAACATGGGCAAAAGTTCAAAGATTTGTCGGAATTTACGAAAAATCGTTCCAACGAATAGCTTTAATATAATGTTCATACTTTTAAAATATTATTGGAGTAACTAATAGGCCTAGTGCTACAAATGCTGTGGTACCGTATGTTGAACACCGTTCAACAAATGTCTCTAAAATCTTTTACACTTCCATTTTTTCAATTCATTTTATTTCGTGGCCTAAATAAGCGTATGAAATATAAACGAAACTTATTTTTTGTATTTTATTAGCTATAAACCTCTCCCTCTTAGTCTGAATTACGATTGTCCTTGTTTATCTGTAGATGACGAAAGCAATGTAAACAGTAAATTAAGGTATGATTGCTATTCTAATACGATAATTAAATGAATTATATTAATTAGTCATAAGATAACTACCCTAATATTTGTTCATTTTTTTTTTATTATTTTTTTTATTAATTTAAGGGCGCGAGGCCACGCTTGTGGCATATGCGCCAAGACTCTAAGTTGTCTTAGTAGTTATATCGCTTTTAGAAGCTCTGTGTGGTGGAGAAAGGCTGAAAGTGAGACGAGATTACTAACGTCGTCTCCCAGGATTAGAGAGAGAGAGAGTTGATTGTATGTTGTACATTGCACGGGCTGTTTGATAGTTGGGGCAATCTGCAAGTATGTGTTCAACAGTAAGTGGGCAAGCACACTGGTTACATTGGGGTGGTAGGTCTTTGCTCATTAGGTACGAATGAGTTAGATACGTATGTCCTATGCGCAATCTCGCGAGCGAGACTTCAAGGCGGCGCGACCTCTGGGATGATGTTTCCCACTCGCCTATTTTAGGCTTTATAATGTGAAGTTTTTTATAGGTAGTTAGGTGCGATTCTGTCCATTGGCTCTGCCATCTGCTTAATATGTTATATTTGTTCATTATTAAAGCTATTAGCTGGATTTTATAATGGTAAATTGATTGCGGATAGTGGAATTCTATCAATTGCTAATAATCAGTCCCAAACCGTTTGCATTTTTGCCCATATTAAGATAAAAAAATAGTATCAATAAATATTGCTAGAAGAACGTACCATACGCATTTTATAGGCTACATAATGTTTATTAAGTTTATAAATCCATGATGCTTTCAGTTATTGCAAAGGAAATACTTAGCTTACAGAGTAAACAATAAAATAAAGCATCATGCTTTCATAAAAGCCTTGTGATAAGCTAATGCGCCTTCAACTGTTAGATAATTAGCAATTACAATGGTCGAGTTTCAGATTTGGCTTTATTTCTAACTGAATAGCGGGGTTTTCTTACACTTAACTAGAGATAAGGGGTTCGTCAAGCCAGATGCTTTTTCGCGATCAGTTTCCCCATTTGCGGACTGAAACTCCCCAGACAGCTATCAAAACCCATCCTATTAATGCTTCCTTCTCTTTACCGTTATGAAAACAGGAGTCGTTAGTCTTGAAGTATATTATTGTTTGGATTGACCATTAACTATTATTATTAACAATAACTACAGTTGTTCTGGGCCCATCACAGGCCACGGCCACGGTAATTTTGTATCACAAATGTATGTTATTGTATGCATTATATTGATTGATTGAGTTACTACTTCGATTTCAGCTGAAGAGTAGTGGGTCAAATACACTAAAAACTAAAAAGGTCTGTGATATGCAATTAGATTTAAATGAGCTTTAATGTTTTAAGAAGAAGACGCACTAGTCTCTTACCCACGTACACTAGTTTCAGACCTAAAGAGATCGAGAGTAGATGTCAATGGTGCACATACGAAAAATGCGAACCACTACCCAATGAACACATTACTGAAGTAATAATTAAATATTATAGCATTTAAATAATATATATATATATATATATTTCTTGATCTATTAACTAAAAAACCTCCTGTGGCTTAAAACGAATTTTATTTAATATGAATGCTACTGAAGTTAACCTAGTTTACATACATTGTTATAAGAGAGGTAGTTCAATTTCTGAATTAAATTTGTTGGATGGAAATACGGTACTAAACACATTACAATCATATTGTGAGAATGCGAAGAATGACAAATGGATTTAATTTTACATTTTAAAATTCATGATTTCGCCTTGTGCGCATATTTTAAATTTTAAATGATATTGCTAAAAAATAAAATATAAAGAAAAAAATATGTATGAAGAAGCTGTGCAAGTATTGACGTCGTCTTATCATTTTTTGGTATGAGACTTTGAGGCAGTCGAAAAGTTGATGCAGAAAAACTTTGGAGAAAAAGGACGGATTGAGAAAATAAGGCAGATAATTCCAAATACTATATTTTCTCAAACAAAGGAGGCCAGGGTATTTCTGACAGAATTAATTAATTCCCCGTGCCACAGCCGCAAAGATATGAACATGGTCTTATGGCAAATTCCATAACAATTACTAGCTTTCGTATTTGCTGAAATAATTTATTATTAATATAAAAAACACAATAAAGTGCATGAAGCAGATTTTATAGAATAGTCGTGAACCTGTCGGGTTCTCAGAAAGCTTTTATTTTTTTTTAGCGAATTTTTCATATCTTTGTGGTAAGGGTTATTAATTAATTTAATTAAAAATACCGGGGTATCTTCGTTAACAAAATATTTGGAAATCTCTGATTTAAAATACCTAATCATTATAAAAACATCATAACGCATGAATACTAAATAATAATGGAAAAAGTATATTGTATTATTTTTAAACTACTATCAAGTAACGAAAGATGATTTAAAAAAATTTTAGCATACGGTGACCCCAAACTTTGTACTGGAATTAGATTTTAAGTTATACTAAAAAGTAACACACTAAATTAGTTCTTAGCTAATTTCTGATAACGGACGGATAGAGAAGAACCACAAGCTATCAAATTATTTTGAAACAAGCTATTTATATTACTTTTACTTCCAATTATTATTAATACGAATGTCAATCGTTTTAAACCACAGTTAATAAAAAACAAACCTAATTTACTGTACATGTACAACCCCTACACAGTATAACTCAATATTTTGTGAGAATACTGTGAGCTATTATTTCTTCCAGTGCCATTTTAAATAAATAAAGAAGTTATTGAAGTTCATGAAAAAGATGGATTTTTAGCACATCGAGAAAAGCACCCCATTTTTTTAATATATATTATATAGGCAATTTATGGTAAACGAAAGCAAAACAATATTATTAGGCCCTTATCCGTAGTGGAAAATATAATAATTTTAATTCTCTAACTTGCATTTACTATTTTAAGGCGAAGTGCTAAATGGTTACAAGTAGCAAATGGAAATTTAGTAGAATATAATATTTCCTAATGTCAATACAGCAATAGCTGCCAAAGTCAAGTCTACTTATTGCTCATGATCTGCTAGAGGCTGGGAACTGATCTAACATAAAACTTATCATATTTTACAATAATGTCAGTTACTCAGTGGCGTAAATAACAACCCCGCAGTGCGGCCGGGGGGGGGGGGGGGCAGTATTGCTGGAGGGCGCACTTCGGCTCCCAGTTCCAGGTTTGTGCTAAAAAAAAACTCATAGCTGAAATTAAATCATCCCAGTATTTCAGCCTTAACCTTGATACAACTCAACATGTATCTAAAATTGATCAACTGTCAGTTGTACACTGAGGTATGTCTTAATAAAATTTGAAGATTACTAGATGCTTCTTCTGTTAATTTGTTCGGGTACGTTTTCAATTATTATTTTTTTATTTATGCTCCAAAATGTTTTCTTCCCATTCCAATATTGACTATCACTCATAAAAAAGATGAAATAGTGAGCCAAGGTAGGGCGCAACAAAGGTCTTGCGGGGGGGGGGGGGGGGGCAGCAGAAGTTATTTATGTCACTGCAGCTTCTGTATTTTTCACGTGTTGTTAGTAATAAAATTAAGTGCTCGAAAGGTTATTACACGGGGCTGCACATCAATTAAATTAAATAAGTCAACATTAGTACCTTGACTCCTAATCGCAATAATATAATACGACATAATATCGGATTGCATCTAAAAATGTACAACTTACGATTACAGTGTACAAAATTTTTTTTTAGTTTTTTTTTTCCTTTTCACCAATTAGGCTATGTTATTAATTCACTCACACAAACGGAACAAAAAGATTTAATTAATTTAATTATTTATCAATTTTTTGAGCATCAGAGAAATTAAACTAGTGATTTCAACATTATTATTAAGGACAATAGTCAGCCAGCATTAAGTTTTTTAATTTAAAACTTAAATATTTGGATACTCGGTTCATTTAGGAAATTAGGGTAAACTGACAGATTACAGCATACAAGTAGTAGCGAACTAGAATTATTATAAATGTGCCTTGAAAATACACTACCTAATTAAGAAAGTGATATTTTCTATCCACTGCTAATATTTATCCAACAAATTCGTAACGCAGAAAAACAATGTTAGTGGTGGAGTATAGGCTAAAAAGGGTTCAATTTTTCCGAATATTTTTAAATAATTACAACTCTAAATACACATAGCCCAAAACTAAAAGGTTCTGGTTAATTAACATTCAACTTAACATAAAAACAAATAAAACTTGTTCAGCTGACCATTGTTCCTAGTAATCTTCCTTAGTAGAGACATGATGGTATAAAAGAGGTAATATTTAGCAAAGGAGTTTTGAAATTGCTTATTCAACAGCCAGTGGAAATCCATGAATGTGGAGCTTTGATTCAGTGCGGCGAGCAAAATGTAAAAATGTAATCAAAATTGAGTAGCTACCTTGAATACCGTTCCAAGGTCAATTTTTTTTTTTAAAATCCCTTCTACAAAGTTAAACCCAACAACTTATTTGCAAATTGATTTGATTTATTTCTCTACTAAGCCCCGTCTGCATTTTACATGGATATTAAACAAGTTTTGAGTTTTTTACCGCAACGAAAAACAATAAAATGTAAAATTCGATTTATACCCCGGGTTTCAATAGTGCTTGGCAAATTTTCATTAGTCCTCAGCTTATTCCATCATGTCCACATTGAACTGTCATCGGATCATATCACGCCCAGCCGATAAAATTTTCCTAAAATTGGGACAGAGCCTTGCAATGAATTTTTATAATTATACTAGGAAATTGGACTACAAGGGTGAAATGCAAGACTCATCATAAATATGATGCGATGATAGCTCAATATATTATTATATATGAACAGTAAAACCTGCTAAAATTACAATGCATTCCAGTTTCGACCAACCCAATGCTATGAATCTAAATACCAAATGGAGCACTTCTTACTTAAATTACATCATATAAACCTCATTCAATTGACCACGTCATTGCTTTCTTACTTAAATTGTAAATCGTTCAGTTTCCTGCGCTACTGACATAGGTACCAAATAACAAGACCTCTTTTAGAACTAACATAATAACAATTTAAACAGGAAAAGATTTCATAATTCAAAGTGTTCCATTAAACTGCACTTGCAGATATTAAAGCCTTAACAATTCAGGGAGGCTAATCAAACACAAAACGAGAATAACCCCCTCAATTACGTTTTTACGTATTGGACCCTCAAATATGCTTGTTTTATCTAAGTACTTTTATACAGGAAAGGCAGTCTATAAGATTGTACTACCCCCGTAGAATAGAAAACTTCGTCAATGACAAACTAATTGCTCCCCATCATACATTTTAAGACCTTAGTTCGTAATTAAAAACTCATCTCGTATCAGCATTAATCCGACAAGGTTTATTTCAAAGTTGCCGCCTGAGGTCGGTAGCAGTAACAATAATGTTAATCAACACGATAAATATAAAGATTTAAGTTCCGGTACTTTTGAACAATTGGTGGAGAAGTTAGCGAGGAGACTTCAATAGCTCGGATACGTCAAGAGAATGGATAAAAGCAGGTGCGCCAGGATTACCTGGCGGTCTGGAGGTAGAAATAGAGGGAACACAGAGAAGAGGAAGACCCAGGAAGAAATACAGGAGCCAAATTGAGGACGATATCAGAAGAATGGCACTGGTACCATAGGAAGGGTTGAATAATCAGAAGAGACAGGAGGGAGTGGAAGAGGCTCGCGTATCATACCCGCAACTGGAGCCGATTATTGATGACTCGTCCGGATTTTGCCGAATTTATCTTTAGGGTCCGCTTTATCGCTTAAATCATGGTGAAAAAAGACAGGAAAGTTGATTTTCCTTATTGACTACTTGATGTAATAGCAATCACGATAGAAAAGAAATACAGGAGCCAAATTGAGGTCGATATCAGAAGAATGGGACTGGGACCATAGGAAGGGTTGAATAATCAGAAGAGACAGGAGTGAGTGGAAGAGGCTCGCGTATCATACCCGCAACTGGAGCCGATTATTGATGACTCGTCCGGATTTTGCCGAATTTATCTTTAGGATCCGCTTTATCGCCTAAATCATGGTGAAAAAGACAGGAAAGTTGATTTTCCTTATTTACTACTTGATGTAATAGCAATCACGATAGGAAAGAAAATGCAGATAGAGAGATTTTAGCTAAACCTCAATTACTCTTTACCAATAATTATTAATTTTTGATTGACAAAATTTGATTGATATGTCGTCAATTATTGCGACACTGCTCACAGTTCATGGGGGCAGCACGTTGTTACTAAAGAGTTATTAAGGCGGCTATTCCACTTGTCAATATTCCGTCATTTATGCATCAATAATAAGTCTCTACCATATTATTATAACTTAATTTATAATAGATAAGTTAAGTATCTACATAATAGTCTCCTTAAAACAAAAATTCATCAATTATTGATTCACAAATGACGGAATATTGACAAGTGGAATAGCCGCCTATGATGGCTTCACGCATCATCTCTAATCAAGACAGCGATATAATTGTCGGTGGTTAATTTGCTCTATGCGTAATCTTTCAAATGACAAACAGTGGTAAACGTACAGCTTAGTGCAAGCTCTATAAATCTATTTACCTTAGAGCAAATGGTTGAAAATTCTGCCAAAGAACTTGTTAATTAGTGCCTTAGGCGCTTATTCCACCTAAGTCAATAGTCAATAGTAAATGTGGTATTGACGTGGTAGCAGACATGCTAAAAATGTCTGCTACCACGTCAATACCACATTTACTATTGACTATTGACGTAAGTGGAATAAGCGCCTGTTGATAAATCATCAAATTAGACAACTGCTTTTGAGAGATGATATGAGTTCCTATTTGCATTTAGACTCCTCAGTTCCTCGGTGTAACTTACAATCTATTATTATATGCGACACGAATTAGACGGTTACACCAAATACACACTAAAAGATGATAATGGTTTCCCATTGGCATATACCTCATGTGTTCAATTACATAAAAAAAAACAATTAATTGTAAGGTAGGTACGCTGTGTGATGGAAGAAAGGCAATTTGGTTTAACATACCGTAAAAACATTGGAATTCGGACAAAACTTTTTCTTTAATTCGAAGCCAAACTACAGATTTTCATGGATGCGAAATTAAAACGTAGGGAACTAAAAAGAAACCAAAACAAATGGGATTAAAGCTACACATTTATGGGAACTGTATTTTGGCCTCAAATCTAATTCTAAAGCTTTGTCCTGACTTACCCATGCGTCCTTTTTCACCCATTTTTGCGGTAGTCAAGCTGAATAGATAGGTAATAAATAAATGAACGATGTGATAATAAATCGTAGCTGCCATTTTTGTTCTTGAGAAATTGAACATTAGTAACAGCCAAGCGAATGAACTAGTTAACCGCAACTGAACTTGGGTCAGGCTGAGACAAAAAAATAAAATTAAAATAAACCACACCGTAAAGCACTGATAACCAAAGAGATTGTATTATGAATGCAAATAATACTCAAATAATTAATTAAAATAATAAATGATGCTAGTTATAGCCTAACCATAAGATGTGCAACTGTTGTGCAAGAAAAAACATTAAAATACCCTACCATTATTGCAGATCACTGCGAAAAATGAACCACAAACCCATAATAAACAAAATAACCATCCTTCCACAACCCAAACATTTCAAACTACGACAAATAATGGAATTGTAGTATTGGATTCGGTAGTAAGTAGCAATACATAGACAATTAAAAATTAAAAAATTGAAGAAAAAAAAAAATCATAAAATACGAAATGTCGTTTGTAAAGACAATGGGCTAAAGTTTATTGCAACACGTTCTATGAAGTAAATAGCGCTGAGTTGTTTTTTTATTAATGAACACATCATACGTTGAAGAAGACTCTTACTTGTACCGAAAATATTACGTGCGGGTCGAATCCGTGGAATGGCACTTGATTGGTGGACTGTTGGAGCAGGTTTCATCCAGCATGGCGCCAAACCTGGTGGCGGCCAGTTCTATGCCTCAGTTCTACGTCATTTATTGTTGGCTTGAAGAGCCGTGTTTATCTGCGTCCAAAGGTCCTTTTTACACGACTTTGACCTGTAAAATGGTTCGGATATGTTTAGCAAGCGGTGTTTTTGTAACTTATCATTGTGATGTTCATAAAATTCGCCAAGACTTCGACCTCGTGCATTTCTCTCAGTCGAAGACGGTCCAAAGCCGGTTTGAAAAAGAAGATGAGAGAAGAAGTGATGAAATGAGAGTTCGGGGTGGAAGAACCATTGGTGGAGAAAATAGCGAAGATACTTTAATTGCCCGGAAACGTAAAGCGAATGGTTAACAGCTGGTGGGCGCGGAGATGGATGGAGGAATAAATAGAGGGAATGCGAAGAAGACTAGATTATTGATAATGGCGACGATAACGATTTACTATAAAAAAAAAACTAAGAGCCATACAAATTCAATATAAACCATTGGTTAACGGCTACCGTTTGAATAATACATGATAATCAACTTCCCGTGGATATAAAAAAACTCACCAAACTATAATTTATTCAGAAAATATGGCTTATAGAAGTCCATTTGTCTTAAACAATGTAAAAGAAGAAACAAAAAAACTATCCTCGACCCACATCACATACGCACACCATACATACATTCATACATAGTTACATAGATTATGTTGCTTTAAATCAGATTCAATCTTATTTTAACTAAAATGTTCCCCTCAAACGGGCAAAACTGTTCTTTTTTACTGTATATTGTTTTGTTTACAGATTGGAAATACATAATTCATTCATTCATTCATTCAAAGCAGTGGCATTTATGCCTGGCCACGGCCACCACTCAAATTAAAAATATATGACGTTTCCCCGGAGTAAAGCCATTAGTATTTTTGAACCGGTGCTGGGGTCCATGTATTGTAGCTAAACCGCAACATTGATTTCTATATTGTTTAGGTTGGTCTTTGTCTCCCATGTGTCGCTTATGGGTAATGGACAGGGATATAATGACTACTCCATTACTATTTATAGAGCGACATGAAGTACCTTCTAATGGACTGAAGCCACTCCTTGAACTGCTGCGCTCCATCGGGTGTAATATTAAAGGCGGACCTCGCAGCGCACACAACATTGACGAAGTCGTCGTAGTCGCCCGTGTTTAAATGGTACAGCTTCTGATGGAGGCACTGAATATACCTGAGCACGAAAACAAAACATAATAATACTAGTTCAGAGCAAATTGGACAACCCCCCCCCCCTGCATTTTTTTTACAAAGTCAATTTTCACAGGAAATATCTACTATCAGAGATCAGTCAAAAGTATCCATTAAATTATCAGAAATGCCCCACTACATTTCGATACATGACATGCCTTCACTAATTGGCCACAGTTATTGAACTCCTTACTCAGGACTACCACACCAATCGTTTTTTGTACAAATCAAATTCAATAATTGTGGCCAAGTTCTGTTAAAAATACGTCATAATGCTCCGAAAAACTTTGAACTAATTTTATCCCAATTTCCAGTCGTTGAACAAATTGCTGCGCAGTACGTTCTGCGCATTTGACAAGGCTTGGTTGGATATTAAACTAGGCACTTACATCTGCTGGCATTTGCTGACCAGTGGCGCCAGAGTCGTGCGGAGATGCGTTAAGAAGAACTGCGAGTTATTGCGAGACAGAAACTGGGCAGCGTCCATGGCTACCTCGTACAGGATGAAAGGCGAAACGATTGAGTTGACAACGCAGATGCAGAATTGGTGCAAGTAATGAGTACCTGTACCATCAAATTAACCTTAGTTATGTAAAATGAGGCAATTCAAAAAAATCATTTTTGTTATTGAAGGGCTTTTTATGGACCCAGGCCTACTTATAGAGTGGTCCCATGTCCAATACCAACGACCCCATGGATTTCGGACATCCCGTATAAATGTTTGGCCATTGGCGAACTGGTATACGATCTCGATGTCAACCTACACCGGCTACAAGCGATAATGGACAAGCTGAAACAAGTTTACCATTAACGCAATGAAACAGGCGAAAACATAATTTAACCAAGTACAGATACGAGTCTACATCCCACTAATATCCATTTTTACGCCATAAACTTTTACCTTTTACAATGGTGACATCGAGTATTAATGAGTCTAAATGACTTCTTTTAATTGCCTATGGACAATCAAAAAGGATGCAGAGGTAAAGACTTTCATTCTTCTTTTTTTAAGTCTGAGCTTGCTAACACTGAGCCTCTTGAGTACTTTATAGGAGAGATGGTTGTTGTTGTTGTTGTTTCTAACGCCTGCTTTCAGCATTTCTGCTTTAAGCAACCCTGTCAGCCTGGCGGGGGGAGTGAGTCTGTTTGTTAACTTGAGGCACCCTAAGGGCAGACTCTTTCACCTCGGGGAAGGGGGAGTTGACTAACAGGGTGGACCTCCTGATTATAGTGGATTCCGAACCACTTGGGGAACATGGTAAAGTCACACGATTAAATCGGAGGTGACCAGTACTCGACTTATACTGCCTAAGCGAGTTATCATGTCCCACCAGGTTCCCCTGCCAACGCTGTGCACACTACCAAGTTGCCGCAGTTTGAAACATGCTCTGCTCTAATGGAATCAACATGATAAGGCCGTTGGCGTATAGGAGAGATGGGACATTCGCTACCACCAAGGACAGGAATCAGAGCTTCGGCCAATTAACACGTCTTGCAGCCAGGTGGGATTTTTAGTTGTTTATAAGCACCCAAATATCCTTGACGGGACTCCTATATGGAACTCTAGGAGTCTCGTTTAAACTAAATAGCCACAGACAAAGAGCATCAGCCTTGTGCACAACGGCTATTTACACGCTGGCGACTTCTTCTTCTTCCCCCTTACACGCTGGCGACACGTTAAGAAATCCATCATTGCATTGGAGCAAATGGGTTCTTGCTTCTTGCCAAACCACAGAATCTACCTCAGGACATTTCTCTCGCTGAGCTCACGGTTTTAGGAAAAAAAACAGTGCACCAGCGTGAGCCCAGGGAGCGAAATCTTCTGAAGTAGGCTCTTTGGTTTTACAACAACCCACTTGCTCCAATGACACCTTAAACAACAAAGAAGTACAACATATCTATAGTTGCGTACCTAATTTCTTGGAGACACGAAGCAGCCATTTAATATCTTCGCCATAAGGTGGATTGCGCGCATATTTAGCTTGTGGCCGGTCATCGTGTACGCGCCTGGACAACGTCTCGAGAGCGAGCATTCCTACACGGTAGGACGACCCTAAACAGCGGAGCTGTCCCGGTGAATACTGCGGTTGCCCCGCACGGTGAACCGGCGGCTGGTGGACTGGGCGGCCATGCACAGACTGGCTGATGGCTATGACGGACCCCGGGGGTGGGGGTAGACTGTTAGGAGGAGGCTGCATCACGCTCACACCGGCAACTGCCACGTTCTGTGGCGGTACCAATTGGATTGGGTTCGCATTTTGTGGTATCTAAAAAAAAAACGAGCATTAGTGAAGACAAGACGGTAACAAAGTCCAACACCAGGGACGTACAAGTCAAGTGGTTTCGTTTGGCGGCGTTTCCACCGACCTTGTTTCTGACCGTGAGCGTGATATTGACGTAGTAACAGACATTAAAGACAGTCTATAAATGTCTGCTACCACGTCAATATCACGCTCACGGTCAAAAACGAGGTCGGTGGAGACGCCGCCTTTGGAAGTAGAAATCACGTCGGAAACCTCCAAGCGACAAAAAAACTATTGGTGTTTGTTTTTCCATATATCTTCCCCTTAGCATTCAGCCATTGACTGTTGTTAAGGAGGGGGGGGGGGGGGAATGCCCCTAATGCCGAGGTCATGAGGCAAATGGATCCAGAAGCCGAGTTACTGCTGACGGTTAAGAAACGGAACAGAATCTAGCATACTTCGGCCATGTGTCAGGCGGGGATTCCACCAACGTCAATAGTGATAGTAAATGTAGTTTTGACGTGGTAGCAGAGATTAAAGACACACTAAAAATGTCTGCTACCACGTCAAAACTACATGTACAATCACAATTGACGTTGGTGGAATCCCCGCCTTAAAGAACGAAAAGTATCGCCTTTTGCTTGTAACAATCCAAGGGAAGAGGCTTCCGGCAGAAGACGAACATCCAGGTTGAAAAACCTGAGGCAGTGGTTTGTCAAGAGCACTACTTCCCTTTTCCGAGCAGCAGTCTCCAGGGCCCGAATAGCCCTGATGATTGCCAATCTTCAATAGAATAGGCATTTAAGGAAGAAGAAGGAACGAACTATTTTTACCTCATTGGCCCTCAGCACAGCGCACTCTCTGTGCATGCAGAAAATGTTGCCAACGTAAACATGTATTCATTTCCCCACATCTTCACTTCCACTGAAGTAGGCAAATTTGGGCAGCTCTTGATAACAGGTTTTGATGGCCGAATAGAGAGGATGACAGACTGGTATTGTGACAGTTGGTGGTTGAAATCCTAATTTTTACTTTAAAATTTTTATAACAAATTAATACAATGTAATATTTTATTATTTTTAGAAAGAAATAATTGAGGTTAAATGAAGATGTATCCTTCCACTTTGACTACCAGTAATCGCTGCATTCCGATGATAATGACAGCATAGAGGGACAATTAAAAGTAAATGGACCTATGCATTTTCCATTTTTTGTTGTGGCAAAAAGTCAAATTTCTCATGCAATTTCAATTGGAGATATCATAAAGTAGAATCAATGTTCCTCTTCATTTTGATGCACAGTATGTGCCCGTGCCCAACGCCTATTAACGAGTTTCGAAACCTGAAATCCTCAGTTACCATTATTTGCTCCAAATCAAATTGAATAACTGTGGCCGATCGCTGTTAGTGACGGCTTCAAAATGTATATCAAGGCGCAGAGGAATATCTTTTCTAGTTCATGACACCTCATTTATGAATCGATATTTCATGAGAAATTATTTTTGACTTTGCGCGAAAAATGGAATGTAGGGGCTTCATTTGTACTTGACTATACTCTAGCTAGCACTACTATCGAATGGACGATCAGTAATGAACTCCAGGTTAACTTAGCTCAAATAATATTTTAGGCACACTATTTAGTTCATCTATTAGAACTTACCCCTGCAATGGCGACATTGGGTGGCGGCGGCACAATTTGTATTGGGTTACCATTCTGCTGCATCTGAAATTTTTATTAGCCATTGTTAACTATAATTACTTATTCCTAGTTTTTTTTAGTTACAGCGTATAATACAATATACAAGGAAGTGCAAAGAAAATACGTACCGGTTGCATGGCTCCAACAGGATACGGACTCTGCTGGATGAAGAACTGTTGGGGTGGCGCAATAGGGTACGGTGGTGGCGTCAAATAAACCGGATGGAACGTCGGATGCAGTGCGAAGCTGTAGGGCGCTACGTACGACACGGGCACCGTGACGAGACCGGGCGGGGGCAGGTCAGGGGGCGGGGCTGGAGGCGGTGCCTGCTCCACCAGAACCACGCCTCCGTGCGGATCGACAGAGAAGTGGAGCGGGATCGGGTCCTGCACCATGTCCATATCGATCATGCCCTCGCTACCACCGCTTTGCTATAAATAAATGGTAAAAAGTGGTGGGTTATTTTCGACTTCTGTCTAATTTACATCATTTTTCATCACACATTTATAGATCCATTTCCACATAATATAATTCTTTTCCAGAAACAACTAAACAACTATACAGTATTAAACTTTTCGAACGCATCATAAAAAAAACACATTTTCACCCAATTGGCCGAATCACAGCCTCAGTAATTGCTCAAGCTGTTTATTTGATTTAAGCTATCTACTTATAAATACTAAGCTACCATTATTATTGTTTTTTTTCTTACTTGCTTCTTACTAATAATTATTTTTTCTGTGATTTTTATATGATTTAACAATGAAATAATTAGTGTATTTAAATATTGTTTGTATTGCAATCTGTTTAGGGGCCCAACGGGCCCCAAAGGTTTATTAATGTTACGAAAGAAATTTTTTTTTAATACATTTACTTTACTATTACTTTACTTTTATATCTTCTGGGAGTTGAATGCACTACGACAAGACACAGGGTTCGCACATGTTTTTATGTCAGAACTGGCGCTAAGGTTTTGAAACTTTACTTTATTTACTTTAAATACTTTTTTGTTTGTGCTTGATGATTACTTGACTGTATAATTTAACCGAAATGCATATTAATTCACTTGTAATTTCTTCGGTTACTAAACTTTTGTTTTTTTTATGGCGGCGGGGCCGAGTGGTGGCCCCTTGAAGAAGGACATGCTGATGCGGAGATGAGACTGTTGCGTTACTCCCTCGGGTATAAACTAACGGACAGGAGAAGGAACGAAGATGCAGGTAGCCCGTATCACCGAAAAAGTTAGGGAATAGAGATTATCAACACGCAGAGAAGAGAAGCTGCCAACTGATGCAACATGAGAGTGACTATTCGGTGGAAGGCTGAGGATGTCCTTAGGCAGACATTCAAGACTTAGGCGGGGTTTCCACCGACCTCGCATTGCAGAATGCAAATGACATTGACGGAAATTAGAATTTTTCTTTTTATAGAAATCTATTAAAATGTTTGTACTTAACATATCCCATGACGCCATTTTTTTAATTTTAGTTTGTTTGTGATTTTACTGTATGATCATTGATCAATTTTAACTATGGCATAGAGGAAAACAAACATTTCCGTCAATGTCATTTGCATTCTGCAATGCGAGGTTGGTGTAAACCCCGCATAAGTCTTGAATGTCTGCTACCATGTCACCGTTTTTGTATTTAGCCCTAGCCGGTCGGTGGAATCCCCGCCTAAGAAACAAAAGTGAGCGAGGACCCTTGGCCGGTCACCAGAAGATGCAAAGGACCAGAACACCCGGAAAGTGAATAACCGTGCCGCCGCAAAAGTAATTTTTAAAGTAAGGGGTTGGGTTCAAAGAGAGGTTGTACTATGAAGGAATTTATATTAGTAAGGGAGCCCAAGCGGGGATTTCGGGATTTACTCGAGCGCGTCAGATTAAGCTATGGTAAGCTCATTACATGCTAAGTAGTGTATATTTCACTAATCTGACCATTTGAGTGTGACCTAAAGAAACGGGAGGACTTTAAAGATGTGCAGCTGCGTGATGCCTATATTTCTCACTAGTCACTGCGTCCCCACTTTGAGTTCAGTTGCCATGACGCCATGATATTATTTACAGCGTATTTCCAACGTTTTGGCTAATTTGGTTATTTTTAATTTATTTTTAATCAAAGTTTATAAATATTTACTATTTAATAATATTAATATGAATATAATATAATATTATAATTAATAATTCCTGAGCTTTTCAAATAATTAAGTTACATGATTTTCAAAAATCGAAGAAAAATTGCTTTTCTTTTAATTGTCAGATTAGGCAGATCCCTCCAGATAATCGTCAGATTATTATACAGCACATCTAGAATATATGGATGAACCATATATATCAATATCTGACGCGCTCGAGTATGTCCACGCAACAGTTTATTTTTACATTTTTGAAAATCTATAGCCGCTTACTCCACCGCTGAAGAGGTGTACATTATATAACATTTTTTTCTTTTTATCATCTAAGCTTTGCAACCCAGTAGGTCTATATGACGCTCGAGTAAATCCCCATTTGGCAACGCGGGCTCCCCTACTATATTGCTCTCAAATTTTCTGTAAAAGATTTGCATTTTAATAGACTTTTAGGTCTGCTTGCAAATAAACGTTTTTTTTTTTTATTTATATACCCTGCATGTTCCCGGCCTGTTCGTACCTTCTTTTTATCTGCGTCTCTGTCTCCTACTCCCTCCACCTCTCTTCACCCAGAACCTTACTATGTACTCCTGTTCGATTCATTCTTTTCACATGACCACACTACAAAATTATATTATTTATCCATGTCCACTACGACCATCAACTGGAAATGCTCTGGAAATGTATCTACCGCACAGTAACGCTTTACGGTAGGTATTAACACCTCCGCCCCTTACATCGAACACCCTTCTGTAGTATCAAAAATTTGGAACAGAGATGCATAGCACAGTATCTGAAGGTAAATCAAGTGTGGGCCGGCAGGTGCTGCCATCTAGGAATTAGGATGGAAGCATTGAGGAAACAGTTTCGAACTTAAAATCAAACGTGGTCATCCTTAGGCGGCTATTCCACCGACGTGGATTTTGAATGTGAATGTGTCATGACGTGGTAGCAGACATCATTAATAAGTCTCTGCCATATTTCAAGGAGACTATTATGTAGATACTTAACTAATCTATTATAAATTAAGTTATAATATGGTAGAGACTTATTAATGATGTCTGCTACCACGTCCACATTCAAAATGCCCGTCGGTGGAATAGCCGCCTTACTAAACCATCCAAAATTCCGGACTCTGTTCAATACAAGACCTTCCGTTCAAGTGCGAAACTGTTTCCTCATCCTGATTCCTAGATGGCAGCACCTGCCGGCCCACACTTGATTTACCTTCAGATACTTGTGCTCTTCATCTCAGTTCCAAATTTTTGACATTACACTTCACACACGATTCCAGAGCATTTAAGTACCCTAGTTATAAGATTAAATTGAAGACTTATTCTACCCACAAACCAACTTCATTTATCACAGCAGGCTACAGTAGATGCAGGATATGCAAGCAAAAAAAAGCGTACAAACTGGTTTTTTCTTTTGGTATTTCCTAGGGATTCCAGCCGCCTCATCCGTTTGACTCGTCGTATTCTTGGATTAGCGTTAGCCTGTAAAACTCTATTAGGGTAAAAAAAAATATTTAAAAATAAAAAAATAAATTAATGAATTTTTGAATTAGGCTACTTACAATATTTTTTGTAACATTAACTTTCACTTGTATTACAATAGCAAAAATTATTTAATTATAAGTAAATGATATGTAGCAGTGGCGTGTACATATATGGGGGACCCTACTTAAGGTCTACGCTGACCCCAGAGCTACTCCCGTACATACTGCAACACCTGCTTGGAAATGACGAAACTCTCGTTTGTTTGTTTTGTTGATTGGCAGGGTGTTGATTGGCAGGGTGGGCCTCCTGATTATAGCGGATTCTGAACCACTTGAAGAACACAGTAAAGCCACATGATTAGCCAGCGGATAAAACGCTTTAAAAACACAAACATTTTTTAGTGGTCTGGGCTGGGGGACCTAAAAACCGTCCAATGTGGAATTTAAAAAAAAAAAAAAAAATCGTGACGATCACATCGACATAAAAAGCTGGGTTCAAACACTTTTAGGTCTACAACACATCAAATAAACACACAAAAACGAGCACAGCTATATACAGCCCTTTATAACAGGCGAAAACCTGTCCAGTCTTTATCACACCTAATACATCTCAAAATGAACAAAAACCTGAAAATATTCCAATCCAGCGAGACGTACGGAAAACTCCGACTGTCTCTTTATCGAAACTGACTAACATTCCTCTTTTCTTATTGGAATTTGGCTTGTCTCGCTGGACCGGATCAGCTGTGAATGGGGGACTTACCACAATGTAGAGTTCATGCCAGTACTTGGCGACCTGGAAGAGAACTTCAGGGTAGACGCCGCCTCCTTTGGCCGCCTGCTCCACAGTCACGCAACTGCGTTCCAACATAAACTCACTCTGCTCCTTACACTGGACAATGGCGCGCATGATTTCGTTGGGGTTGAGCGCATGCGCAAAGGGCAGGCAAGAAAGAGCGAGCTCAGCGGCAGATTGCACCATGTTCGGGTCGCAGCCTATAAAAGGAAAAAACAAAATTTTAACTTTACAGACACAAATGAGGGGAAGCATGTCCCAAACGAGACTAACCCTTTCTGCCAAGCCAACATCCTTACGAAAATATCACTGAGCGACCATTTCATCATCCTCTAAGAGCCAACAATAATCAGAAATCTTTCCCACTCTTTACGACTCTTGGTTTACTACTACTCCGGCAGCTGTTCTTATACAAGTCTGCGAATTTGTCCTCCATCAGCGGTGACATAGTACAGAGACAGAGACAGCAAAAACTAGAGGAATTGAGCACGTTGTAGTACCTAGAGCTGTAATGTTATATTGTATTAAATTTTTCATTGATGTACTGATTTTCAAATCAATTTTAATCAGGAACTAAGCATGCTACCATTATACTGACTGGCCTCAAAAATAGATCACAGTTTCAGGAAGCTCATGGTGCAGCTATTTTAAAAATCATAAAAAAATTTCAGTTATCCACTTTGGCTTCGTTACAAATTTTCTATGCAAAATCCAGCACCCGACGCTAGTACTACCCTCTTCCCCGTCTTGTACACAGCACATACCTCTACTGGCCCTGTCGGCAATGCTAGCAGCCTCGGGAGGCGTCAAATGACCCTCCCATGTGTCGATGAGGAAGCAAATGGCCATAGCGCCAATCTCCATGGCCTGCCCCGTGATCCAGCTGACGTGGGACGAGTAGGTTCGAGAGAGCCAGTTGGGCGAAACGCAGTTGTGCAAGCCCAGCGCGTAGAGTCCAATCTGGAAGGCGCACATGTGAAGAGCTCGGTGGGGGCCGTGGTGTTGCTGCGAGGTAGATGCCTGGAAAATTGGGTGATATTAGAATTAGACCAATGCGCATATCTTGGAAAGATCGTGTGAATAATGGTATTGCCGAGGTCCCGAAGCGAATGATTATTTTTTTAATTAATTGGGGTACAGGTGTTACCTGTGTGCACTTAAGCCTATTGGGCCTATTGTGCCCATAAAAGCGAATGATACAGAAGCCGAGGTTTTTGCTGACGGCTGAGAAATGGAAAGAAACATACCTCGGCCATGTGAAGAGGAACGAAAAATATCGCTTCCTGCATGTAATAATGCAAGGGAAGATAGAAGGACAATATTATACATATACGCCACTGAGCAGGATGGGGCGACATTCATGGCAATATACGCTTAAAAGCCATCATTAAAAAAACAAATTGTACCTGTGTAAAAAGAGATGTGCTGCTATTGCCACCAGCCTTGTTGAGTACAGTCTTTGCGAGTTCGAACATGAAGTGAGCGCCCGCCTCGCTTGGCTGGTTCGGTATCGACGGGTACATCCGCTTTCCCTTGAACCTGGGCGTGTCTTTACTCCGCGATGCAGGCGGTGTGCCTTGTGAAGGGCCGCCCATTGACATGGCCCCTACCCCTTGCTCCAGTTCGGCACTTGTTGTTGAATGTGGGCGACTGCCTGAAAACGAAAAATAACTCGAACGTTTTAAAACTGCTTTATGAATTGTACCAGTCTCCGGGTTTTGTTCAAACTGCCATACCAAGTTGTATCCACCAGAACAGAGCCTGTTTCAAACTGCGATAAACTTGGTAGTGTGCACAGCGTTGACAAGGGAACATGGTGGGACATGATAACGTGCTGAGACTATACTAGCTAGTCTGAATGCGTGTCGAGTTCTGATCACCTCCGAATTAATCGTGTGACTTTACATGTTCCTCAAGTGATTCGGAATCCACTATAATCAGGAGGTCCACTGGCCCACCCTGTCAGTCAACTCCCCTTCTCCCCGAGGTGAAGGAGTGTGCCCATAGGGTGCGTCAAGTTAATAAACAGACTCACTCCCCCCGCCAGGCTGAAGGGTTGCTTAAAGCAGAAATGCTGAAAGCAGGTGTTAGAAAACAGAAAAACAAAGTCTCCGGGTGAAACCCGGACATCTGGCAGCCCTGGTCTAAACACGCCCGGCGTAAGGAAAAGAGTATGATTAGATGTACTAACCGTGAGATTGAAGATCCACAGGGGGGATTTCCATGGACGGAGGCAGCATCACGGGTGGTGGCGGATGCATCTCAAATTCTTCCATTCGCGGGAGCGACGGTGGGTAGTGGTGCGTCCGGGACGGTTGGACATGGCCAGAGTACCACGTGACCAGCGGTGGTTTTACCAGGCTGTGCACCTCTCGATCCAGCAGCTTCTCCATGATCCGCGCAAGTTTGGAGGGCTCGTCTTTGTAATGTACCAGCAATGTTATCGCGAGGTCCCCTCTGAAACCGAACATTCCATTTAATTTCTGTATCTTAGGAGGAGGGGAGGGGGGGGGGTGGGTATTCATTGACCTAAGCCTATTAATAAATAAAATAAATAATGAACTTTTTATTGTTTCTATTACTGAGCCAACCTAGCGGAGTTAGGGCTATAAAGCCCTCTCTTACACTCAACTAGGAAGGCCAGGGACCGCCTGCTTTACATGCCCTCCAAAGCATGGCCAGAAAATGTAGCCAGTGTTGGACTCGAACGAACAACTTTTCGGGTGAAAGTCAGAGTCCGTACCACTACGCTACATGTCCTGACAATAATAATAACAAATTAATAATAATAATATAATTATTATTATTTCTTTATTTTTCAGAATATGTACAATAAACAATATAATTATGTATAATCAGTGCATCCCCAAGCCTAAAGGCGCGTGGGGAAATACCCAATGTCCTACCTAATTAACCCTACGTATACGAAAAACAACAACATGCACAAACAATCTAGTAATGGGAATCTAGCTGGTATTTCATAATATCAGGTACAAAATTTCCAATTGATTTTTTTTTATCCAGCTTCAACATGGACACGTTTGCATGCGTTGTAGCACTGAATAGCTTTATAAAAGGTGGCGCGGGAGCTAGATTTGTGGTATTTGGCAACGCTAAATACCCAGATTGTCTTGTGACTCTATATCCTGTTACAGCATTAAGAACCGCTGTCACGACGATTAGAAAAGGAACAATAGCGCACCGCTATGTATTGGAGCAGGAGGGTGCCACCTTACTCCATAAGTGAATTCAGAATTCTTCTTTCAACGAAGAGCTTATTCGGATACATTCACTCAATAGCTTGTATACGATTAATTTATATATCTTTTTTTAATTAGGCCTATAATGATTGTTAAATTGTATCATGTAAGTTTTACCTCTGTCGACGAGTGCCCTCACAAAGTAGCGGATGGTCTGCCTCCGACACATTGGCTTTCAAACCCAGAGCGGCTACTGCAGCTTCAAAAACCAGAGTAGAATCGATAAGATGTTTCTTATCTCTTACAGCTGAAATAAAAGAGTAGAGTCAATCCAAAGACTTCTCAGTCATAATGTGATAAATTTGATTACCAGCCTCCGTGAGACAATCTTAGATGTCTACATAGTGCCATTGAAGATGTCGACCGCTGATGTTGACGAAACGTTTGGAAGTACGCTTTCAGATGGAACAGCGCCCATCAATTTAATTGAATAGCTCCTTCGAATAACGCTGACCCTAAATTTTTCAAAACTGAGTTAAATCTACAGGGAATTCCCCCGCAAGCCAGTATTTTTGGTTTTTGAATATTCCGCGAGACGTGCGCTAAAAAAGGTTTGCCAACCCTACCCTACGTAGTGCGAAGAAAACAATTTATCATAAAAAATGATACCCCATTACGTACTTGAATCCAAGTTCTTAGTAAGTTACAACTTACAGCAAATTGCAGTTTGCAACTCGTAAATGCAATAAGATATGCTGATTTTAGTACATTGTTTTCTATAGCTGATGCCAATGATGCATGTAAAGTGTTTTACGATATTTTATACTCACAACTAGATGGAATTGTTCCTAAAACTAAAGTATCATTGGACAAAAGATACCCATCCTACTATACAAAAAAAATAATATCTGACCTTAAAGAAAAAAGGAAATGTTTTGATAAAATGAAGGGTATTCCTAATGCACCAGCAAGCATATGTAACCGCTACAAGTCTCTCAGGAAGAGTATTAAATTGCAGATAAAAACTGCATACCGCTGTTTTTCCCAAAATTGTGAATCTAATATTTCAAAGGATCCCAAGAAAGTATGGAATCTCACCAGGGACAAACTGGACGTAAATAAATGTACTCCTAACTCCCTTTCTTTCAACGGTAATGTTTTTTCAAACCCTGGTGACATAGCATCAGAGTTTGCTAATATGTTTGGTTCCTTGTATATTGAGGACAATAGTCTTGATTGTATTCTTGATAACATTTTACCGAGCACTTCAAATGTATTTGTAAGTGTCTATATTACTGAGGATGAAGTAGTCGCTGCTCTTAAAAAACTTAAAGTCTCCCTTTCTTGTGGTCCGGATCTGATTCCATCCCTTCTTTATAAGGCCTGTGACATTTGGTTAGCCAAACCTTTGTGTTTTCTGTTTAACCTTTGCATTAAGTCCTCCATTTATCCAGACTTGTGGAAGATTTCTCGGGTATGTCCTATCTTTAAGAAGGGTGATAGGAATAAGGGAGAGAACTATAGGCCAATTTCCAATCTTGACGCCGTTTCGAAATGTTTTGAAATCATTCTGTACGATCGAATTATGTCTAACGTGAATGGAGCCATTTCACCTAAACAGCATGGTTTTCTGAAGGGTCGATCAACCACAACCAATCTCGTGGCTTTCTCTAACTTTATTGGTGATGCCTTATCTAAGAAGATACAAGTTGACACAGTGTATTTCGATTTTAAATCCGCTTTTGACCATGTTAACCACTCCCTATTAATTTTAAAACTTTTAAGTAATTTTGACATACCTCCATATCTCATTTTAATTCTAAAGTCATACCTAACGTCAAGGTCTCAGTTTGTTTCCTATGGGGGTGCCATTTCCGACGCTTTTCGCGTCCTCAGTGGTGTTCCACAGGGCAGTATCCTTGGCCCTCTTCTCTTTGTTCTTTTCTTAAATGACTTACCTGGTTTTCTCTCATTTGACAATGTTTTGTTGTATGCCGATGACCTAAAGGTTTTCAATACGGTCGAAAATAGTTGTGATGTAGATTATCTGCAAAGCATCATAGATCTAGTTGCAGAATGGGCGATGTTGAATAAAATGACTATTCACAGTGGTAAATGTGAGCTGGTGAGTTTTTGTACAGGTACACAATCTGTATATTCTTATGTTCTAAACGGGAGCACACTTAAAAGGAGCTCGACAATTAGAGATTTAGGAGTTGTTTTTACATCAAATTTTACCTTTAAACCCCATGTAGAGGAAATTGTGAAGGCGGCAAACAGAGTTCTTAGTTTTGTCATTCGGATGTCTTACCATTTCTCAAATTCATCAACACATAAGCTCCTTTATAACGCACTTGTTAGATCTAGACTTGAGTATGCATCCGTTGTGTGGCGACCGGAGGCTGAATCCCTGTCAATTTCGATTGAGAAGGTCCAAAAGCGCTTTCTGCGCTATCTCCATTACAGGCGGCACGGGATTTATCCCCACTACGCCAATCATCCGGTTAGAACTTCCCAACTTCTTGCTGAGTTTGAGATGAGCTCGCTCAGGAATAGGAGGGTGTCTGCGGACTGTATATTCTTCCACAAATTAATAAACGGTATGCTAGATGCCCCCACTATACTTGAAAGGGTTCAGCTCAGAGTCAATGTGAGGAACACAAGATTAAGAACTCTGTTTGTGGCTAACTCTCTATCCAAGGCCCCACTGTCTAGAATTTTAAAAACAATCAACGAACACGGTGATCTAGACCCGTTTTGCAGCCTACCTCTTTTTAAAATTTGTTTACGGGGTTTTTTAAATTGACGATATTCATTCATTCATTCATTCAAAAAAATATTGTGACATTTTATATTGAACAATTGCATGTGTTACGTTCATACTGTGCTATCTGTTTGACAAATCGTTAAGATGCTATTTTTATTTTATTTTTCTCCTACTGATTGTTTTTAGGGTATTGTTTATATGTTTTAAATTGTAAGTGATGTCTTATTTGGACTGTGTCTGTTGGCAACGCAATACAAGCTTATTTATTATTATTTAAAAAATTTATATAGAACGTGTTAATAAAGTAAAGTAAATATTTATTACATGAAAAAGTATACAATTTTGGTGTTAGTGGTTCAGAGGGGCACCGTGAGGATGTTCGCGTGATGGGTCTCTCAACCTATAACTAATATATTTAAACTAATTAAACTTTATGAACCTACTTAGGTCTACGTATACGAGTCAATATATAAACTAAGTTAAGAACTAATATAAAAAATACAATAAAAATGAACAATGAAACATTTCGAATAATCATTGAAGACGACACGCAGTAAAATGACATTCTCTTGGTTTCTTATTATACGATTATTTACTATTAATAAGCCACAACTTACGGCAACTGCCTTCAAGTGCGTCGAATATGAAACTGGTCAACGTAATGGGTAAGAGAGCTTCACCGCGAGACCTCAATGTCCCCTCGTACAATTGTTGAGCCTTCTGTCTTAAAATTGCAAGTTCGTTGGGGCCCAAAGGAATCCGTTTTATAAGAACAACTAATTCAGACTCTTGATTCACCAGTTTTACCTGAAATGTAAACGTAGCCCATGAAATTGCACCATTTTTGGGCAGCATAAATTAGTTCGTAGTTCGTAGGAAGTAATTTTAAGTGTTAGCTAGGTATTGAGTGCTACCCTCGTGATGTGGCATGTTACTTCAGCTTTTATTTACTAACGTAAAAATAACTACGAAAAAACACGAATTATTATTATTATTATTATTATTATAATTATATATTTGGAATACTCATTCCGCAGTTCAGGGACGTGAGCTACTTGGACCATAAATTAAAATATCAGGGGCAAACAAAAAGCAGGAAACATCAGCTTAAACGACATTAACTGCAAGCAGCCGATTTCTGCCTATTTGTAAAGCTGTACATATCTCAAATATGGATTCTTTTTCATAATAAAATTAATATTGAATATTTAGAATAGGCTACCTTTGTATATGGAAAATAAAGACAATTTTCTATCTTTTCTTTCTTTTCAGGATAAAACTGTGCCCTAGAATACAAGGACAACAGCAAACCAAAAAAATACATCATCGACATTATTTCATGTACGAGATATTAAGGCCAATCCATGTTTGCAACACCACTAACCAAAGTGTCATTTGAATTATACTTTGGCTTCTCATTGGCTAGTCCAGTGAAGCGAGCTTTGTAAGCATCCCCAATATGGTTAAAAAAAACACGTGCCACGACACAACTCAATTAGTGTCTAGGCTTTTTCTCCTTTATACCAACTGAACTAAATACGGATACTTCATAAAAAATGTAAAATTGCCATGTTAATAATTGTACCTCGAGAGGCTTCGTACTGGCAGGAGGCCTGGCCATTTCCAAGCCAAACAGACCGACGCAGAAGGCCAAGTGATGGTGTTCGGGAACTTCGGTGAGGACGGCGCAGAGAAAGGCGCACTTGGCAAGCGTCGCCGAAGCCAGGCAGCTCATCTGATGGGACACTGGATTCACCTGAAGCAATTTCAATTCGTAACTCGAGGTCAAAGCAAGGCTGCGGGTCCCATTTTTCAAACGTCAAATAATACGTAGGCCAAAAACTGTTAAATTACCCAATAGCTTACATCACACTTTTTTTTAAGTAACTCGTTCCCAGACTTGGTTAAGTCGAGCTAACGCCTGTTACAATGTCAATGGAAAGCATGACTCAGCTAGTGGTTTGTGTGGGTTGGCATCGAGGAGTGAACCAGTTTAGCAACGTCAACGAAATTAAAATGTACATGTACAACCAAAGACGGGTAGTAAGAACAAGTAAATGGTTATCGAATGTAAGGCGCGGTTTCCACCGACCGGCTAGGGCTAAATACATATACGGAGACGTGGTAGCAGACATTCAAGACTTAGACGGGGTTTCCACCAACCTCGCATTGCAGAATGCAAATGACATTGACGGAAATTTTTGGTTTACTCTATGCCATAGTTAAAATTGATCAATGATCATAGAGTAAAATCACAAACAAACAAACTAAAATGAAAAAATGGCGTCATTGGGTATGTTAATTACAAACATTTTAATAGTTTTCTATAAAAATAAAAACAAACATTTCCGTCAATTTCATTTGCATTCTGAAATGCGAGTTCGATGGAAACCCCGCCTAAGTCTTGAATGTCTGTTACCACGCCACCGTATTTGTATTTAGCCCTAGCCGGTCGGTGAAAATCCCGCCTTAAATTTGTCCTACCTTCCGCCGCTTGCCCTTCGCAGGCATTGCCGGTATTTCCACCATAAGGTTAGGCGGGTTCACGAGCAACACGGTCGCCAGCTGAACCGCCAGCATGCAGGCCTCCCGACCATGGCCATGCGCGTGCAGTCCCTCGGCCCTCGCGAACAGAATGTTCCACGGGTCCTCCTTTGGACGCTCTCGATCAGTCTCTTCGTCTTTTTCAGTGCCAACTTCTGCAAGAGAATAATTATTATTATTATTATTATTATATTTATTCAGTCCCATAAACATTACATAGTGATACATAGGTATTGCCACAGGCCAAGGCCGTGCGTGGCTAGTTAAAGGGATGTTAGTCAAGCTTAAAAATAAAGTTAGTTAAAAAAAAAAAAAAATTAAAATTAATTAAAGATTACGTTAGGTTAGGTTAGTTGCTTATTTTCTAAAAGTTCACAGTGCACTCAATAAAATTGTCCTTGATGCTGATTAGTTTAATATTGAAAAGAATTGAAATAAGTAAATGAATGAATGGAATCTTATTGGAAGGGGAGGGGGGGGGGAGTTGAAAATTACATATTCTTAAAAGAGATTCAAGTGCTGGGAAGCTTTGGTTATAAATACTCGTAGGCTTTTACCATCCTTCAAGTTTCTGGGCAGATCATTATAGATAGAGAGTGCCTTGTATTGCGCTGTATTTTTAGTTTTACTTGTTCTTGGTTTTTCGTGCAGTAGGGGTTTTCTCTCTTTATATCTTGTGCCATGTTCGTGGGAGACTTCGGGATGCAGGCCTAAAAGCTTATTTTTGTATAACTGTATTAGAGATTGTTTGGTAAATATTTTATTGATGGTTGGGACTTTGGCAATATGAAAAAGCTCTTCAGTGGGGAATAATTTAGGCTTTTTGTACATAATTTTAAGGATTTTCTTTTGAATTTTAATTAGCCGTTCAAGTTCATTTTTATATGAAGCCCCCCATGCTATAATCCCATATTGTAAGTGTGACTGTATTAAAGCAAAGTATATGGCTCTCAGTAAGTGTTCATCAACTATATTCCTAACTTGGACGAATTTGTAAATAGATTTTCTAAGTTTCAATATAAGGGTATTAATTTGTTCCTGCCAGTTTAGTTTTTTGTCTATTATCAAACCAAGATATTTTGCGCTATCTACTCTTTGGATTCCCTCAATTCGGTAGTTGTCAGTTTGTATGTTGGTTTGTGAATTAGTGAACTCTATATAATACGTTTTTTTTAAGTTTAGAGTAAGTAAATTGTCATTCATCCATGATTTTACAATTTTCAGATCATTGTTTGCAGACTCATATAGCTCGGCTCTTGTGGAGCCTCTGCATATTAGTATCGTATCATCCGCAAATGCATTTATTTTGCTACTTAGTTTTAAGGTTAATAAATCATTTAAGATTAAATTGAAGCAAAATGGTCCAAGTACCGTGCCTTGGGGTATGCCACACGTAACGGTATCTTCATCGCTAAAACAAATGCATTTGTCAGAACTAGGTAACGTTTTTGTTTTTTGTTTTCGATTAGTCAGGTAACTGGTTAGCAAAGTGTGGACTTGCCCTCTGAGCCCTAGTTTCTCCATTTTTTTAAGTAGTATACTGTGGGAAATAGTGTCAAAACCTTTTTTTAAGTCATTTAGGATGCAAAGACTGTATTGTTTCTTGTTAGAAATATCACTTAATTCATTTATTAGGTCATATATTGCTTCCGTTGTTCCCTTGTTTTTTTGGAATCCAAATTGCTGGGAAGAAATAAGCTTATGTTTTTCGGCAAAATCGCTTAGTCTGGTATATAGGACTTTTTCATAGATTTTACTGATAGCAGGTAGTACTGATATTGGCCTATAGTTTGCAGGGTCATCTGGGCTATTGTCCTTGAATATTGGAGTGACTATTGCTAGCTTTAGGCTATCGGGAAACGTACAGGTCGACAAAGATGCATTGATGGCATGAGTTAACGGTTCCGCTATATGGGGTTTGACGGACTTAAGGGTATAGTTTGTAATATTGTCATGACCGGGGGCAGAATAATTTTTTAAATTCGATATTATTGTACTTATTTCTTGTGGGGTTGTAGGGGTTAGGAACAGTGTATATGGATTAGATGGGATTGCTGCTAGGCGAATGTTCAGACTTGCTGGGTCATGGGGTATTTCACGGGCAAGGTTCGCGCCTACTTTTAAAAAGTATTCGTTAAATGCTTTGGAAGAGATGTTAGTTTCTTTAATGTTTTGTTTCTTCGTACCTCCAGTTATTTCATTTACTATTTCCCATTTTTTTCTCAAATTATGTCCTGCATCGTGTAATTTGTTTTGGTAATATGTGGACTTTATTATTTTAATTTGCGTTTTAACTTGGGCCGAGAATGATTTAGCATGAGATTTTAATATGAGGTCATGGGGTCGTTTCTTACTATTTTTATGCAATTTATCACGATGTCGTATTGCTTCAACGATTTCAGTTGTTATCCATGGTTTCAACTTTTTTGTTTTGTTGTTGGGCTTAACTTCGAACTGCTTAGTATTATTTTGTATTTGTTTCTTGAAGATATGTAAGAAATTGTTGTATGTTGCATTGCCGTCGTTATTTAAATATACACTATCCCATGTTTCCTGTTCTAAGGACCGATTTAAGGCATTATAATCAATTTTATTTATTTTTAACTTGCACCCTAACTTATTTTCAATTTTTGAATAGTGGGAAGGCATGGGTAGGGATAACAGTTGAGTATAGTGGTCAGTTATTGATGTTTGAATAACAAAGGATTGTATGTCGGTGGTGGAATAGTTTTCAGGGATATAAATATGGTCAATGCATGATTGACTTACATCGGTAACTCTGGTGTAGTTATTTATACACTGGACGTAGCCATGGCCGCTAAGCATATTTTGATATTCATCCCCCTCTTTGTCTAACACGTCGATGTTTATGTCTCCTGCTAAAATAGGGCCTAGTCCTAATTGATTTTTGCGCATATGTAAGCACATGTCAAGATCATTAATAAAATTTTCTGTATTTTTAATAGAGGGTGTTCTGTAGATGCCCAGAACTGACAGGGACTTCGCCCCCTTTTGGGGTTTCAATTCAAGTAATAGTGAAGTGCATTCTGTTATTTTAATATCAACTACTGAGGCTTTGTGGGTGGATTTACAAAATATTACGACCCCCTCATTGCGTGTTAGAGAACCACCCTTAGCGAAGAAGTCATACCCATCTAGGCTGAAGGCAGGGCTAATTTCATTTATAAAAGCTTCAGTTAACACAATTATATCAATCACGACAGGTAGGCTCTGCAGAAAAATAAGAAATTCATCCAAATTGTGACTAATGGATCGTATGTTCATATGGAGTATGTACAGATTTCCATTTTTTATTATATTTCGGGATAGTTGGCGACAATTTTCAATGACTATTGAGTTTATTTGGTTTATATTTAATATCTCATCGTCCTCATCATGCATCATTTTATGATATAGTTCAAGGTTAAAGGTGTTTATTCATTTATTTATTTCAATTTTTCCAGATCATCTAGACAATTAATTTTTATTACATTGCAATTTTCTGATTTTCTGACCAATACTGCGTCCTTCCACCACACAAACTTATAAGACATGTCCTTAGCTTTTTGTTTCGTTTCCCATAGTAGGTTGCGGTAAAATGGGCAGAGGTTCTCTCCGACGTATATTTTCCCTCCATTGTTGGCACCGGTGATTTCCTTGTTTGTAATTGTTTGATTTTTTGCGCTTAGTAGCTGGTCCCTTGTCTTTCTGCTCGTCAGTCGGGCGATGATAGGGGGTATTTTCCCCGGGGCCGCCTTGAGTCGATGGGCTGCTTCGATGCCATTGCTGGTTAGGGGTACATTTAGTTGTTGCGCTACTTTAAGTACGATATTTTCTACATTTTCTCCTGCGGTATGTTTGACTTCCCTGATTTCTATATTTTGTTTTCTACTATACTGCTCGAGATGGAGAAGCCTGCTATGCATTTGAAATATCTGGTTGTTGTGTCTCTCTTTCTCAGCTTCTAGTTTTGTTATCTTCGATTCCAAGTTCGTAATCTCGCTTAGTTTCTTATGAAGTTCATCATATTTATCTGAGAGGAAGGAGTAGCTTTTTTCCAGATCCATTAGTTTTTTACTGGTCTCGTCATGGTTTCTTTGCATGTCTTTTCTTATTAGTTGAAATAACTGGTACACTTTGCCCGCAGTCACGTTTTCCAAATCTTCTTCGTTATTCTCTCTTCTATCTTTATCGTCATTCTCAGAGTCCCCAACGGTTGTTCCAGAAGCTTCGCGGCACCGTGCGCACTTCCATTCTGCTTTTCTCTGTTTACGGTACTTTTTCCAAGCTGTCTCCTGGATGGAGCAATCAAAGTGATATATTCCCTTACACGCCACGCAGGTTGGACAGTCCTCCTCCCTAACCAGTTCCTTGCACCTTGAGCAATTCATTTTGCAAACAAATCACTAAGAATCGTGTTAGAAACAGGTGTACAGGATAGCTCAAGTGTCAAAACCAGCTGGAAAAGCAACTTGTCTAAGTTTATGTGCTGCACTGTGCTAAGTGTAAGAAGAAGGCGACTTACAGTGCGTCCTAATTGTATTGAAGTGGTCTTCTTATGCTGCGCACGACTTGTTTGAATCTGTCAAACTCAGCTGATTACCGAAATATCTCAATTTTCACAACTGTTTTTTACTTTTAACTATAGTTCCAAATTAGTAATCACAAAATCACACATAGTCATTGAGATGCAATTATTCGTTATAATACATAGCCATAGCTAGGAACGCTTAGATAATAAGGGAGGAATGAAGAAATTAGAAGAGTTCGGGGTAGAGGAATGAATGGGAAGAGAGAGAAGAGAGATAAGAAAGGACGAGACTAACTACAGTTACGGGACACAGAACCACATTGAGGATTTCTCGGGGGGGAAGAATCGCAAGCGGGTGATGTGCTGATGTTCCTTTATACAGCTGGGGGCTACTATGCCGTTCAGTACTAACCTATTCCTGGGGTTAAAAATGTAAACAAGGAAAGGGCTTTATAGCCCTAACTCCGTTAGGTTCGCTTAGTAATGGAACAAAAAGTCAATATTTATATTTTATTTATTTATTTAAACAAAACAATTTTTTTATAGCGCTTTCCATTCGAGAATTATCTTGCTTACATTATTAAAAAGAATCGCCATAGTAGGCCCGTAGGAATAATAGAAAAAGGGCTGAATGGTCAGACTTGGATTGACAGGAAAGAATGCTAGAGAACACCCGGGCGACTTGGAGTTGATTAAAGAGACTGGCGTAATTATTTAGTTTTATTAACGGACACGGAATGTTTCTACACGTTAAGGGACATAACGTCAACACTACAAAAACGTAGGAGTGTAATACACTAGAATGAGAAACGCATGAGCTTTCATTCCTCTTAAAATTTAATTATTAAGTAAGTCCACAGAGATACAGGATCCATATTGAGGACGATCTCAGAAGAGTGGGACTAGTACCAGAAGAAGTGCTGAATAATCAGAAGTGTAGAGGCAGGAGGGAGTGGATGAGGCTCACATAGGAAACGAGCTGATTATTGACTATGAAGATTAAGTCTACAGTACAATAGCTGTCATAAAATGAATTAAATGCGTACCGTTTGCATCGGTGCCCCTTCTGCTTTCGTCATCGGACACGCTGTCTAAACAGATCCTCTGTGCACACGCCGCCTCTACAAGTGGCACGTCGTTAGTCTTCAGCTCGGACGGTCCTGGTGTAAATACCCCTGCATCGCTCTCCTCGCTGCTCTGGTCAGTCGAGACGAACCCTGGTAGCTTAATAATGCACGCTTCGTCACGAAGGGTTCGTCTGTCCTTTGGCGGAGTCTATAATCCAAAAGGATATTCGAATAATTATAATATATACTTAGTGATAGAGTGTTCGAGGTGAAAGAACTGGAAACTATTTCGTTGGTCAATCAGTGCTTAGGCGGGGTTTCCACCGACCTCTCATTGGTGAATGCAAATGACATTGACGTGGTAGCAGATATCATTAATAAGTCTTGAATGTCTGCTACCACGTCAATGTCATTTGCATTCTGCAATGAGAGGTCGGTGGAAACCCCGCCTTACCTGGCAACTTGGGTCAGCATCACTGGCAAAGTCGCTGGCACCACTGCCACTCTTCTGGCTGTCGGTGTCGTCTTGATTGACAACTTGCATGCCAGCTTCCTCAGTCTCATTTTCGCAGAAGCCTTCAGAGCTAATACTGCAATGAAAATAACAAAATTATAGAAACAAAATAAAAATAATAATACCTACCACATCGATGTTCTAAAAACCTATATCTATGCAGAATTACTGTTAGTGATAAAAGCCTCTATGGCAACCATGGTATGGCAATGCTGGAAATCATCATTTGCATTTGATGTAGAACAGAATAGCTTTAAACAAGAAGGTGGCGCGGGTGCTAGATTTGGTGTCATTTGGCAACACTAAGTAGCCGGTTTGTCTTATGACTCTATTTCCTGTTGCAGCATTATGCCGCTACAAAGTCCCTAAGGCGGGGTTTCCATTGACCTCGTTTTTGAACGTGAGCGAGATATTGACGTGGTAGCAGACATTTTTAGACTGTCTTTAATGTCTGCTACCACGTCAATATCTCGGTCACGTTCAAAAACAAGGTCAATGGAAACCCCGCCTAAAACAATTGATTCATAGAAATCAGAGAATACATGCAAATACGTTTTGGCGTTTATTATGACTGGGTCCTTCGAAGTAAGCCCGAAAAGTAATTGCAACGCAATCTAGCGTAATTTTAGGTGAGCTTTAGCGCAGTAGAGCTACTTCCCCAACCAAACTATTATTTTGGGCTCGGTTCAATTTATTCAAACGATTGTTTCTAAGAAGCTAAATGGCCGAATATATAGACAAGTGGCGAGACCCTGCATGACTCATTTGGGCGGTGAGGAAGAAAGAGGAGCAGCTCCAACATGCGACGGAGATGAGGATGCTGCGCCGGGCAGCAGGAGTAACCATGCCGGATAGGCGACATAACGTTCAGATCAAAGCTTAGTTGAAAATTGTTATTAGAAATTATTTACAAGCTTAGAGAAAAACGCATGTAGGGCTGGGACATGTCCAGAAAAGGGGATAATGAGATTGCGGTCCCCGGAAACCGGAAAAGGGGGAAGACCGAAAATGTCACTCCGAGAAAGGTTGATGACTCCCACTCTCCCACCAAGACGCTCTCGATAGAGGGCTTTGGAAGCAACGATGCCCTCCCTCAAACAAGTAAAAGTAAGTACTTATCAACAACGTTTCTATGGTAACGTGCACAACAGTGATTTCTAAGCGGCATGTACGCTTGGAGACCCGTCATTGGGGCAAATGGGTTGTGAAAAAGCACCGAGTCTACTTCAGCGGAGCCTACGCTGGCGCACGATGACGGTTCTGCTATACTATCTCACCTGCTGCGGTTACCGTCCCGGGACCCGGGCGTAGGAGGGTCATGGGCGACGCGGCGGGCGTATCGGTCGACAACGCTGCCGACACGCCTTGCATTGTGATGCCCATAGTGATTTAAAACTACGTCTGACGAGTTCACCTGCATAAAGAAAAAATAAATACTGTATTAGCTAGTGATAGTATAAGGTAATAGAATTAAATTTTCAATGTGCAAACATATTGGGGTAGCAAATCGGAGTACCCCCACTCCGCGTTTTTTGTACAAAGTCGATTTTCATATGCTTCTCATACACACAACTAGGATGACCTTCTTCACATGCCCTCCGAACTATGGCCGGAAGATGGAGGAAGTGTGGGACTGGAACCAACAACCTTTCCATTCATTGTATTCTTTCTACTCATTGTGAAAAAATCTAATTTATAAAGTTTTACGTAAAACTTTACAAAGTAAATTTTTTCACAATGAGTGACAGCATGTTTTACAAATTTACTAAGGAGACTATTATGTGCATTCTTTCTAGTCTTTATTCTCGACAATACATACTAAGCTTAAGACGTAACAGAGAAAAAATATGAAAACAACAACAATAATACAATAGGGACCATACCTGATGGCTAGGTTCGTTGTTTTCACGAAAACACGCGAATGACGAGTGGTAGACAGGGCTACTGCCCTCTGTATAAGTAATACCCGGCAGAGGAAAGTCTCCCCAGTCCATGTGGCACGCCTGTAAGGCAGGGGCGAACCCGGGGAACACTTCGATGGCCGACTGCCTGCCATTGTTGGTACCCAGAACGTTGGCTCTACTCTTCGTCACCTGTCATCGGTTCAAGAAAAAAATCAGTCAGTGGCATTTGTAACAAGTAGAAGAACATGCTTCAGGGGTGAAAGATGGAGTATTCATAACTTTTACCGATTTGTTCCACTATCTAAGTACTGATCCATCTTTTACTCCTCGAAGCCGTCTTTGTTCCAAATTTGTGAGGTATACAGGCCTTTATGGATTTCAGTATACAGACATGCGTTCCGAAATTAACTGTTCTTGCTCCAACCAATAACCAACCTATTTGTTCCCAAATCGCCCGTGAATCACTGGTCTTCGAATCATCCATGTGTACCGGGCGTCAGCTCGGCGAGAGAAATTTTCAGACGTATATTCCGTGTGGCTTTGCTCCAACCCATTTGCTCCAATGGCAGATTTCCCGTCGTTGCGTATGAATCGTCTTTGTCCATCGTCACTTAACATAAATATAGTCTTCTTCCTCTTCAGCCAATGCCCGCCCTTGGGTGGTAGGCCATTTGACACCGTGCCGCATAGTAGAGCTGGGCCAATCCCTCCTGTGTCGGTTTTCTACCTTAATGCCAGTGCAGCTGAATAGGTGATCGGCGTTCCCTTCCCCTAGGAAGCTGAGGGGGCCTTCGGATGAATCAGCGATACCTATTTGGTGGAATACCTCTACCTCTGGAGGTAGTCATGTCCTGTGGCCAATCGGAACCCTGCCACAGCGATGTCCCGGCGCAAGTTGCTGAGGATGGTTTTTGCTAGGAGCGATTCCCATCGTTTGCCAGCTGGCAGCAAAAAAAATTTAAACATAAATATAGTAAAATACAAACCTTTTCAATAATTTTAGCGTGCCAGTCATTAAACTTAACTTCCAGCGTTCTCCTTTCGTCGGGGGATATCGCGGGATTGAGTGCAGCCAGTCTCCATAGAATTATAATCTCCTCACACAGCGACGAGCACGCGTGTTGGCTCGTAATTGAGTTACTGTTGGCTGCCGCGTGGCGTCCGCCACCGCCACCAGAGTGCAGCGCGACGCACGTGGTGAACCACCACACCAAAATCTACAACAAACGGTAAAATGGTAATCTTGTTATGCTACCAAAAACATTGCCTATTGAAGTAGAATACCCAAATTACTATTACTTGGTACCCATGACGCCTAGGGTTGCCAGATTTATAAAAGCAGGACAGGGAGCCAATGGGTCATTCACTCTAAACTTAAAATAAAAACTATTTTATCTATTCTAAAATTTAATGCATATTGAGGAAATTTTTATAATAGTCAATAAAGACGTAATATAAAAATAGACAGTAGGGATCTTTAATTCCTGCAATTATTTTATTATAGCCACCTTTACTATTACTGCGGGCCTACTAAGGCGATTAGTATTAGCATATTCTTGGGGTTAGAAATGTAATCAACAGCACTTTAAATAAATAAATAACTTGATTTCATTTTAATTTTAAAGTTGGCTATTTGTTTTTTCTTAGTAAAATCCATTTCATCAATAAAAAGTTTTTGTTAACATCCCTATTGGTCAACCTAGGTACAGAAAAGGAATTTTAGGGAGATTCATCTACCTATTGAGACGGCGACCAATGTTCGACTTCCGGAAAATTTCTTCACAACTTTTCATTTCATGAACCCCTGAGCATAAAACCACCCTCCGTTCAAAATGTTATATATACTATGTATATGACGTATGTAGAACGATTTTAGGAATAAATAAATAAATAAATAAATAAGGACTTATTATTGTTTCTATTACTAAGCCAACCTAGCGGAGTTAGGGCTATAAAGCCCTCTCTTACACTCAACTAGGATGACCCGGGAACCCCCTGCTTTACATGCCCTCCGCAGCATGACCAAAAAATGTAGCCAGTGTGGGACTCGAACCAACAACCTTTCGGGTGAAAGTCAGAGTCCGTACCATTACGCTACATGTCTTGAAAACACTCTAACTTCCGTAAATATTATCCGATTTTGATGAAACTTGGCACAAAAATTGATCATACAAATGTCTTGATCGAGTTCGTTAACCAGCTAGATCCACTATTTAGTTACAAGATGGCGGCCGATTAAAACCTTATATAATTAATATCTCAGTTAATATTGGTCGCAGAGGAATGAAATAAAATCTGACAGAAAGACCGTATTATTATCTACGATAGTGTTAATACACTTTTTACAACAAATCAACGATTTCAAGATGGCGTCCAGTCCAAGTGAAAATAATTTGATACGTAAAAATTCATAGTCGTCATTTTGTGGATCGAAATTTGGAACACAAGAGTGTTTTGAGTGTTGATATTGTGGTCGGGAAAAGAATGAAGTATTTTACTTTATTTTTAATTAGTACATACAATAGCATAAAGGAAAAGCGGGGCAAGGAATCTCCCTACATCATGGCGATTTTAATACCGGAGTTAATATAATACCCTGGCATTAAAAATGTAAGCAAGATAATTTTACAATGGAAAGTGCTATTAAAAATGTGTTTGTTTACAGTTTTACCCCAGCAGCCTGATCGAGGCGATTATAATACCGGTATTTATTTAATCCCCTGGCAATAAAAATGTAAACATGATAATTTTATAATGGAAAGTGCTATTCAAAATTTTATTTGTTTACAGTTATAATCCTAGGGTGTTTATTTAACCCCGGTATTTATTTAATCCCCTGGTAATAAAAATGCAAACAAGATAATTTTATAATGGAAAGTGCTATTCAAAATTTTATTTGTTTAGTTATAATCCTAGGGTATTTATTTAACCCCGGTATTATAATCGCCTCGATCAGGCTGCAGGAGTAAGTTAATACCAATCGTCATAAGCGGCCCGCTGATCGGCAAGGGCCGAAAGGGATTTTCTACTAATACCTGTTCACATGTAAGACACTCATCGGTGATAATGGATAGGAGCGGCACGGCATTGCGGTCGTTCCTCTTGTACATTTCGCGGACGATGCTCAGCAGGTTCCACATGCCTTCTGGCTCGCGGCCTCGCAACGGACGCAGCAGTGAGGTCCATTCTGCGGCGGCAGGAGGCGCTGAAGTTGTCAGGTAGTTTACATCGCTAAAAATGGAAAATATGAATAGAGAAAGGTAAGGTCATTCTTTCTCGTTGTCGTTAAAAGTGATTGATGAATAATTATTTTTTTTTTTTTTTAGGCGCGGGACTCTCAAGTATTTGCGCCGGTCGGTGTGGGTGTGCGGAAGTCATGGGTGGTTTAGAATGATTTTCCTGAGTTTGTCTACAGATGGGGCATGACTCCGGTCTTGCTTAGAAAGCTTAACGTTGCCGTGACCGGCCCATGCTTGTCCCCTATTAAGTTTGGCAGGGTGTGTGGTTTCGGTAACGAAAATTAAAATGTTTGCATATAACGCAAAGTTTCACTACAATCGTGTGTCTTTACGGCACACATCCCATTTTTATTTTAGCCTAGGACCTAGCTCAAGTAGCTCAAGGCATAAATAGCACCAGTAAAGCTTCTAACAATAATTAATATAACTTCTTGGATTATGAACTAAAAACCATACCTGAACACTATAGGTGCGGGGACACAAAACTTGATAACGATTTTCTTGATATTCTGATGAAGCGTCTTTTCGTCCAAGTACCACGACGTCTGGTCTGTAATGGAGGCGCCCGCAGTGGGGTCAGGGGCGCCAGGCACCGAATTTATTGCTGATGGCTGGCTCGACAGCAATTCGTCGAGAAGTCTTTGAGCTGTGGGCAGGATCTGCTGAGGCAGTTCGCTGATTAAATACTGCGCAAACTTCTGCAGCTGATCGCGTTGCAGTCTTGAAAGGGATTCGCTTACAGGGGCTCTTAGCGTTACTGAGTCAGGCTGAAAATTACAACAAACAAACAAGTTTTTACTTTTTGTTAAGGGATAACCCAAGGGAAAAACAGGTGTTTGAAATCAAATTTCGACCATTCTTCAGTCTTCCATTCCCTAATTCTCTAATCAGTGGATTGCTTACCATTGACACATCAGACGTAATGACAAATTAGTAGGAGTCAAAAACATGCTACTAGCCTATTTTAAAGGCACATGCGTCAAAATGAAGTCCTGTAAGGGTACCATTACAAAATTGAAAATATAAACGAGATGCAGGTGGAAGGGAACGGAGGTTAACATGGTGGGGCCAAACAATGAAGAGAAAAGATGACCACCTGCTGCAATTTGTGAGTGGCCATTCGGTGGAGGGCGCGAGGCCACAAGGACGACAAAGGAAGTCCTTACAACAACAAAAATAGGGAGGATGTGAGAACTCATGGTCACCAGAAGATGCACAAGATCGGAACACCTGCAAAGTGACGATCCTAATGGGAGGGCCAAGCTAGGAAAAGTATTGTAAGTAAACAAAAGTAGATTTTTTGTAGGTTTTTGTGCATAGTTTTGCCTCTAAGTTAATAACTCTATGATCTAATTTTGTTGTAACGACTGTAATGTGTTGTCCTTGCAAATATTGCTAGTTTCCAGAAAGCAAGCAGGTAACGGTAAGCCTCATTTTAATATAAATAATAAATAAACAAGTATTGACTTTTTTGTTCTGTTACTACGCCAGCCTGGCGGAGTTTGAGCTATAAAGCCCTCTCTTACACTCAACTAGGAAGGCCAGGGAACCGCCTGCTTTACATGCCCGAAGCATGTGAAGAATATTCTAATGATAAAACAATGTTTACACTACTTTTTGACGTGACAACGTCTAATAAATCGATAGCGCTAGCTGGAACACTGGGTGCATGCACGAAAAAGTGTGACGCTCATCTGTTCCGTCGCATCTTAGTGTGGTTTTCATTGCTTATAACGACAATTTATTTATTTTTTAAAAAATTAATTTCATTTGCTTTTTTTGTTACGACGTCACGTTAAACTATCGTCCGTAAACCGACTTTTTTTTCATTTTAAGCTTACCTTATTGATACGATGAAGACAAACAGCTACAACATGGGAGCACCAATAGGCAGAAGAACTACAGGTACAGTTGCACGAGGTAACACGACGACGGTCGAATGTTATTGCAACATTCAGCCGAGTCGTCTCAACCCCCGAAAACTCAACTGTGGCACTTAGATGAAATCCTGTAACAAACAACCACGGCATTTTCAATAGGCTATTGGGTATTACCCAGTTTTCATTTACACACTGCAAACATGTTGCTTGCAGAGTTCCCATTCAAGAATGGATACAATGGTGGAGAGATTTGCCCACTAGAAGAGTCCTTATCGAATCCGCTCAACCCGGCTTAAGCACCACAATCTTCTTATTTTTCAAATGCCTCTTCTATTGAAGATTGGCGACCATCATAGCCATTTGGACATGGGGGACGGCTGCTTTATAAAGGGAAGTCGAGCTCTTGCCAAACCACTGCCTCAAGTTTTTCAACCCGGATGTTCTTCTTCTGGTGGGAGCCCTCTGCCCTTCTGTCTTCCCTTGTATTATTACATGCAGAAGGCGACACTTTCAAGCTTCATTGCATTACTACTTCCATTTAGTTAGATGAAAGCCTGTAAGCCTCTTCGAAAGTCATTAAGTCAATGTAAATGAAGGTATTGCGGGCTACACATGTATTTGTTGCATATTAACGAACTTAACGCATAAAATATAAACCTGGCTACAAGAATTGATAGAAAACGCTACAAGCAGGCTCATGCGCTTTTCTATATGGACACCAGACACGACACCCAGCCAATTTTATTCCATGCCACTAGGCCCCAATACCGTACCCTTTTGGAGCCAACAAAAAACCGTGGCGTGACAATCCAATGAGGGTCTAGAATTTAAATCTAAAGACTGGTAGATGATTCCATACCTATCTGAAGAGGATCCCGCACTGCTTTGCACCTGAACAGGTGGTCGCCGCGCTGAAACTCGTCGGAGCTCCCATTGGCTAGGCACGAGTACAGGCGGATGTCCTCCTCGTTGTCCGGGAAGCTCCAGAAGGCGATACGCAGCTGCAACTGCTCCGGAACCGGCGGCAGAACACGTTCCACCAGCTCAAACGGAATATGCGAAGCAACGAACCGTGCGGTTAATTCAGTCAGTGTTGATACTTCTGCAAAGAAAATGAAAAGCTAGTAATGAGATTGCTGCAGAAAAATGACCAAAATGCAGGGTTTATTATTAATTTTTCATAATTTTTGTTAAACATCATAGCTTCTTCTCCCTCTTCCCCCTTAATGCCGCGTATAACTTGCGATAAAACATGTTGACATTCTAGGTGGGTGTTACTACAGAAGACTGTTTTTGTAGATTTGAGGGTTTAGGTTAAGTTGTTTTTTTGCTTACCAATTTATACGTAGAAAAGGAAAGCTTTGTGATGGTCCAAATTTTCGATTCCGAGTTTTCAACGGACTTACACGTTTTGAGGTCCCAGGAACCCAAAACAGTGGTTTTTACGGAATGTCTGTCTGTCGCTCTGTCTGTCTGTCTGTTCATCAATTTTCGGGCAAACTACTCGGTTGATTTTGATGATTTGGCATGTAGGTTCACAAAAAACATACCTCGAGACCATTTTTATTATTTTGGGCTAACTCAATTTGGGGGGGTTTTATTCTCAAAAAACTCCAAAAAAACGTCTAAAAAAATAATTTCTCAGAAACAGCTCCAACGATTTCTTTTAAATTCACATATATTGTAGTCGTTATTAATGTTAACAAAATGCGGGGGGTCGCTTGGCCCTTGATAGTTTGCTTCTGGGGATAAAAAAATAAAAATAACTAAATTTTAATGAAAAATGATAAAAAAATAATTTTTCTGCGAAACCTTTCTATCGATGATTTCTACCTTCAGGCATGTTTTAGGTGTTAAATTGATTGACAGGTTGCTTTCCCAAAAAACGATTTGGTTTTGTGCAAAAAAAAATGTTTTCGAAAAAATGAAAATTCAAATGCGTTGCGTGCCCTGCCATTATTGCTGTGTGGCAATGTAATGTCTGACCTATCTAGAATTTACTTCACCTCCAGTGACGTCAGGTGGACAAACCCCCCCCCCCTCCCCAGATGCCCGAAATTTAACAATAGGAAAATTATTTACCATGAAATTACTCATTTTCTCTATCTACTAATTGATAAATTGGAAAGCATGTTCGAGTAAACTCGGACCGGTTCTTTTTTTTTAGTTTTGTAGATAGTTAAATTTATAGCTGTTTTAACTGATAGAGGGGGCAAATTGTAAACTTTTACTGACAGGAAAGAGTGTGAATGCTGAAACAACGTAGTTCTAAAAGCTACTACTTGTACTGTATACACTACATACAAATTTTACTCACAAAACCAACTGTGAGGAATCCTATTGTATTGTCTTATTGCTATTATCATTACTATGTAGACCTATGTACTACGTACTGGCAAGGGCGGATTCAGCGGAAAATTTAGGGGGGGGGGGGGGGGGGTCACAAGTTGTTTGTACGTTTAAAAGTTGTTTTTTTTTGTTGAAGGTCATGACCCCCCTAACCCCCCCCCCCTGCCACTGCGTACTGCACAGGGATGTGCAATAGTGTAAAAGACACTGGCTATTGAGAGTAAAAAGTCATGTCACAAAAATACATGTCTCCTGTAGAGGTACATACATCTGTGTACATTAACCCCATAAATGACTTTCGTCCACCAGACTGTAAAGTCATAAAATGGGTTCGACACGGCGATAACAGAAGCAATTGCCAGCGCCAGCACATAGCATTGTTGCAGGGGCTGAATAATAAAAAATAATCTCGGCCACTTCAAATGCTTATGGCCCGCGCAGCCTTGGAGCACAACATAACTCCAGCCACTTGAATGCTAAGTACTGTTGGTATAAGGACATTAAAATCCCCGAGGCCTGCAGCCAGAAGTGCCTTGTAACAATGCAAATCATAGAAGACCCTTCATGACCTGTTTCTTGTTTTTTTTTTTTTTTTTTTTTTTTTTTTTTTTTTTTTTTTTTTTTTTTTTAGTGAGAATTAACGACACTCTCCGGTCATTTTTCGCAAAGTCCAGGTGTCTAGTAAAATGTTTACAGTTACATATTACAAGTTCTACGGTCAATTTGCAGAGTCCACAGAGTCCATAAAGGCTATTCCCCCCCCCCCCCTCTCTCGCCGCGTTCGTTCGTAGCTATGACAATGAAGGCAACTAAATGTTGGTTTATTTTAGTAAATCACTATGCTTATATGAGTTCAACGTACAAGGGTTAGATACATAATGCAATGCCGATTCTTTTAATAGACTCCGTTTCACTCTGGGTTTCCCAACCCTAAAATTATCCATTTAATAATTCGGTAGAAATACTTCAAATCAAGTCAAAGTTCCTTTTTTCTTCCTAGACCTATATTAGATTTTGATGAGTAGCTGCAGAGAAACTATTTTTAAGTTTAATATCTTTGCAGCATTTAATTACTGCCCATGATACATGGAAAGGGCTGGCAGGAGAGTAATAAAAACAAGAGACGGTAATAAAAACTGCACACGTGTGGAGGGTACTCCACAGAACCAGAAGCATCTTAGGCCAGCCCCATTTTACGAGCCTTGCCTGGGTGCGCAACACAATGGGACATGTAGAGTAGTGGTACGGACTCTGACTTTCATCCGAAATGTTGTTGCTTCGAGTCCTACACTTGCTACATTTTCTGCCCATGCTTCGGAGGGCATGTAAAGCAGGCGGTCCCGGGCCTTCCTAGTTGAGTGTAAGAGAAGGCTTTATAGCCCTAACTCAGCTAGGTTGGCTTAGTAATAGAACAAAAAGTCTTTATTTATTTATTTAATGCTTAAAACATTTCCGAACTGTGTTTTCTTAAAAAAATTTCCACCGGACCCCCTCCTCACGAGAGTTCCTATTTATTTGATAACTTGTAGGGAACTGCCCCTGCTTTGTGAAGGGAGTAATTTCTCTTCGGCCTAGGACAGTGCGCTAGTATCCGGTATGGATTTAGATCGGACCGAACAGAACCAAGGACAGGCCCGAAAATACATCCATTCATTTCATGTAAACATAGCTAATATCTCTACTTTCACTCATAGTGAAAGTATTGAGCACAAACAAATTTTCGATTTCGAAAGACATTCCTTCAACTTTCCACAATTATAGACCTCAAGGTTCTATATAATATTCCATAGACGGTAATTTTGATTTTTGGCAACTTTTTTTTCCCATGTTATTCTGACAAGAGTTTTTCCTCTTCTTCAGCCAACGCCCGCCCTTGGCTGCTTGGCTGGCATGCTCATGTGTCGTAATTTGGTTTTCTACTTCCATGCCATTGCAGATGAATAGATGATCGCGTTTCCTTTATCTACTCGTCTGTTATAAGAGCTAACTAAATAGCCCCTCAGCAAACTCCTGACCTATACCTCATCGCGGTGAGGGGCGGGTAACGTCAACATTCAATGACGGCTAACACAGGCAGGTACCGAGTGGGGTTCGGTCAAAAACCCCCCGCCTAACTCCGTAGAGTTAGGGCATGGGCACCCTCTTGTCCATGGGAGATGAAAAGCTCCCTAAAGGCGGACGAACTGGATCCTGGCAGCAGGTGACGGTCAACGGCATAGGATGCGAAAGGCAAGGGGAAACCACCGCATTATAGGCTCAAGTGGCATCCCAAGAATCAGCGACCATGTATAATTCGAGGCATCGAAGTCACATGTTGCTGCTAACCAGCCATCCGGCTGTGACTTGAAGAAGAAATAGGCCAAAATAATGCAAGCCATACCAACTGCGGTATTGAGTTATTATAAGAAGACCTAATTCCCAGCTGGACTACATCTTTCATTCAAATCCCTGTTCCTATCCTGGATGGACAAAGATTGATTGATTGATTAAATGTCACTAACCTGTTATCCGCTGCGATCGATGTTTACATTTTTTGGAATGATAAGCGCACTTGTAGTTAAAGGGGGAACAGCCAAAACCCGTTTGCAAAGCATATAGTAGGCAATGCACACCCGGCTGATATGCCATTTTGCAGCGCAGAGCACACTTCAGCAGTAATAAGGATTGAGCCAACCGTGCGCGATCACGATTGAACAACAAGTAATCTCAAATCTTGCAAGTAGACCTGAAGCGGGTGCAGATATTCCAACGTAGAGCCTGGCGGCGACTTATCAAACTAAATATTCCCACCCATGCTTGGCTTATCCTTTAAGGTACACACTCAGGATCTCTACAGGGGTGACCAAATGTATTTTTTTTGCAAAGTAGGTACCTTCATTGTACAGGGCAATCCAGAGCAGTCGTACCACCCCCTTAACTTTGTCACTATGAGAATATTGAGGTGCGCCAAAATAGGCGTCGTCAACTTTATGGAGGGCCCAGGTTGGGCCTATCTCGGAATTTTCAAAAGTAAGCATGGGTCGTATTGGCCGTCAACCTCTGTGACTCCCATCATCGTTAAAATTCCGTCTTTCTGTATCAGATATTGTTAATCTATTTTAACAGCTGTTAAGTGAGATATTAAAAACAGAGAGTTCTTTCATTTTATGTAGTAAGTAGACCGTATGCAGCCTACAGACACTTTCCTCGGTAATTTCCCCAGGAATGGTTGACTTTCCTATAGAATATGGATTTCTATGGGATTGCGATAGTTAGTTGTCCATTGAATAATTCACCTAAGGCGGGGATTCCACCTACCGGCTAGGGCTAAATACAAAAACGGTGACGTGGTAGCAGACATTCAAGACTTAGGCGGGGTTTCCACTGACCTCGCAATACAGAATGCAAATGACATTGACGGCAATGTTTGTATTCCTCTATTCCATAGTTAAAATGGATCAATGATCATACAGTAAAATCACAAACAAACAAACTAAAATTAAAAAATTGCGTCATGGGATATGTTAAGTACAAACATTTTAATAGATTTCTATAAAAAGAAAAATTCTAATTTCCGTCAATGTCATTTGCATTCTGCAATGCGAGGTCGGTGGAAACCCGCCTAAGTCTTGAATGTCTGTTACCACGTCACCGTTTTTGTATTTAGCCCTAGCCGGTCGGTGGAATCCCCGCCCAAGTATTTTAAGCCCCTATCACGGAATCACGCATGCAATATTCTGATTGCCTAGAGCCTATCAGCAGAAACTAGGGGGCCAGAAACAGCAAACAAGCGTAAACCACACAATGCAGTGTTGGTGCATGTTGAAACAAAATAATAAAATAAAAATGGACCTAATACATATTATATATGAAAGCAGGGTCCACCACCTGGAGGCTGGTGTCAACACACCCGCATAAACAAAGGAGGGGTCAATGACCGCAGAGATGAGCGGTCAATGCGTTTACATACTAATTTCTGTATACTAGTACCCACCTTCTGTAGCGCGTCTTCCTGGTGTGCTGAACACATTTTGTTGCGATCCAGGCTTCTTCCATCCCCTCCAGTTGTTGCAAACCGATTCAGGCTCCGAACTCCAGCTGCAGAGCGAGTCCTCCTCAAAGCGGTCAGAGTCCTCGAACGAGAACCGATCCTCATCCACCCATACATCTTGTTGTTCCTCTGGGTTGGGCACCTGCCCCTCACGATAGTGGTTCGCCAGGTTTAGCTGCCACAAGAATCCTTGACCCCAATGGAAGGCCAAGGAACACTTTACTTAGTTAGGGTGATAGTATATGCTACAAATGGAAATATAGACATCTCTTGGCCCACCGGTCATGATAAATAATTAAAAGGCTCTGTTTTAACTGTTGGATGGGATCATTTTTTGATTTTATTAACAAAGGACCCTGACAGAGAAACAACAACAATCATGGCGATACCAGGGGGCCTGCAAGCTTCTTTATGTGCGTGTACATACTATGAATAATTTATGTTGGCTATTAAAAATTATTAAAAAAAATATTTTTAATATTTTAAAACTTATTTTTATGCTAACAACAGCTCTATCATCGAAGATAAAAAAGGAAAATAGAGGGAAAGTTCTTGAGTGCCGACTTCTCGAACTTTCTTTTATTTATAAAAAAATAAATGTTTAAATTCCTACGACACACATAAAAATATAATATTAATAAAATTATAATAATTATATTTAAAGTTTGGGAATTACTTATTAAATAAGGAACCACTGGAAGAGAAATAAAAATAACTTCAGCGTCTTGGGTCATGTCTGTGCCATTCACAGTCATCGGCATCGGCCATTCTGTTTTTTGGATGTGATATTTTGTAAACAAAAGCCAAGTAAGTAGTTATTTTTTGATTTTCATCGAATCCTATGTAAAATTTGAAAACTGCAATGAATTAATAATAATCTGAATGAATTCTTTGCAATTAAATTTATTCACGAATAATTAGGATGATATTGATATTTAGAGATAAAATATTCTTTTGACCACTGTAGGTTATGTTGTGTCAGTTCGACAGGCGTTTGCGTAGAAAATCATTTTCCCCTCGTAATACACCTAAATAATATTGATACACGTTTTAATATTAGCCATTTTCAAATTCTGTAAGGTTCTGAATTTATTACTTTTTAGTTACCTTGTTGTGGCCGCTTCTGACCTTTTGTACATGTTTGTGTTACTTGGGCCTTGAGGTTATAGCATTCACAGCACAATTTACTTGTTGATTGACATTTTGCTTATTCCTGGATGTCTCATGAATGTTTTCAATGCAATAATTATATAACTTTGTGAAGTATTATTAAAAATATTCATATACATATATATTTTTATATTATATATATATACATTTTATTATATATATTACAATACCATCCTTCAGAGTTCAGAAGGATCTCACTCATTGCAGAAGGAGAGAGAGAGAGTACTAGAGTACTCAATAATGGTTTATTATTGTTAATTATATTTTTTTATCTTGCAGTGCCACTGCACTAAGATCGCTCGATAAGCGGAAGCTTGAGCGTGATAATGTTAATTAATACCAAATTGTTTTTTTCTCAATATATGTACATTAAAAAAAAAAAACTATCGGTTTTGGCGATAGACCACTGTACGGCTATACTTGGTATATAATGGTTGTTTCGTTTTAGATAACCATGGCTCCTACGCGTAAAGGAAAGCAGCAGCAAGAGCAAGTTCAAGTTTCTCTTGGGCCTCAGGTTCGAGATGGCGAGAATGTGTTTGGAGTAGCCCACATTTTTGCCAGTTTCAACGACACATTCGTCCATGTCACCGATTTGTCAGGAAAGGAAACTATTGCTCGCGTTACCGGAGGGATGAAAGTCAAAGCTGATCGTGATGAAGCTTCTCCCTATGCCGCCATGTTAGCTGGTGAGTGGGATACCTAAGAGTTACTATGGTGCGTTACTTAAGGCATTGCCTTACATGAATGTAAAATTAGCAGAATAGAATATCTCAATTGTATTGAGTCATAATATGAAACAATAGGCGTTCTAAAATCTAAGACACAATAACAATAAGTCAATAAATTAATAAATAAATGAAGCACTTAAAAATAGCCTGTAGAATCATGAAAAGAACACCAGCTGCCTAGTTATAAGCATAGGGGTCTACGAGGTGCCTCTTTAGCTTACTTCTAAAAGCTGTCATTTCTTCCACCTTCCTAGGCAGCCCTTGTAAGTATCTAGCACCTGCATAGGCTGGTTTACCCTCATACCTACTGGTTCTATGCATGTATGGGGAAGTCCTTAAGTCAAAGATCTAATAATAATAATTCTTTATTTTTTCAAACATGTACAGATTTTACCATAATCATAGCCCAATGGCTACATAAGTAGTCCATGAACAAACAAAACAAATTACATTAATACTTTCACTATAGTTATTGTTATAACTTTTATGTGGGTTATTAATATTAAATCAGAACACAGATTGTATGCACTTTTCATTATTGAAAATCTTAATAACAAACCGTATATCCATGGTAACTGGAACATGGAATAATTTATAATTACCTATGCTACAATTTTCCCCCCTTAAGGAAATTCCAAAACATAGTCTTGTAAATGACTCGGTTTTCTAGTAATACGTCCTGTTCTTCGCAAAATTTGATTGGGTTCAACATCAGGCATTTTGGTTTGTTGTTCGTTAACCTCTTCCCCATGCTCTTGGTGGTCGTCTTCTGCCTGTTCATCGCGATGTTCATCATTCGGATCTGGCTCTCTGCCAACAGGAATTTCATAAAATTCTTCCTCTCGGATGATTTCCGATGGTAGAGACTTGTCTGCGAAAGCTACGGACTTCTTCGGTTGTTTGTCTTTCTGGTGATTAGATGGAGCACCTCTAAGTTGATCTACGTGTCTTTTTAATTGGAAGCCATCTTCCATTCTTACGAGGTAATGGAGTACTCCGAACTTTTTTATGACAGTACCAGGCTTCCACCACTCTTTGTTCGCCGAATAATACCTGGCGAAGATTTGATGTCCCACAATAAATGTTCGGGCCCGATGTCTTAGGCAAGTCTTTTGATGCTTAATGGGCTTCAATGCCCCTAGTTTGATCCTAATTTTTCGATTGAGGTATAGTTCCGCAGGTGATTTCCCGCACTTCAGAGGTGTTGATCTAAATCTGAACAATATCTCCCTTAATTTGTTGTGGATAGTCCCTGGCTCAGAATTCATGGCAGTGAGACGTTTCTTCAAGGTCTGTATGTTTCGCTCCGCCAAACCGTTAGGTGAAGGATGACCTGGAGCTATAAGCATTGAGTCAAATGTTAACTGCACTGATGATATTGCAGATATCGTTTGTAGACATAATTGATTCACTTCCCAATTAATATCTTCATCAGTGATCGCTGTTGTTGTTTCGATGGGTGCCCTGGATAGGCAATCTGCATTTGCATTATCGACACCCTTTTTGCACTGCACCTTGTAATCGAACCCTGATAGGAATGCTGCATAACGCTGCAATCTTGCCGGTGTTATTTTTTTGTATTCTAGTGTTTTCTTTAAAGATATATGAAAGCGGTTGGTTATCTGTAACCAACGTAAATGATCTTCCAAGTAGATATTGATGGAATTTGCCGACAGAAAATATAATGGCCAGCGCCTCTCGATCTAGTTGTGAATAATTTTTCTCCGCTTCTGTTAATGACCTGGAAACGAAGCTGACGGGCCTTTCTTCTCCATCGATCATGTTTGATAAAACTCCTGAAATTCCATAAGGACTGGCGTCACATGCCAATGTCACTGGTCGTGTTGGGTCAAAAGGAACCAATATTCTGTCTCTCGTAATTTCTTGTTTTAGACGCAAGAAAGCGTCCTCGCACTTAGATGTCCATTGTAACCTCACCGACTTTTTTAGCAGTGCTCGAAGTGGAGCAGTAAGAGTCGATGCTTGTGGAATAAATCTGGAGTAATAAGTCACCATGCCCAGGAACGTTCTGACGTTGTCCGCGTTCTTCGGACGGGGCATTTTTACGATTGCTTCGATTTTCTTTGAAGACTTGGATACCTTGTTATGTTCAATGACATGACCAAGAAATTCGATGCGTTTTTTGAAAAATTCACATTTCTGTTTTCTTAGATGTAAATCATACTTACGTAGTTGTCGCAAGCATTTGTACAAATTTGCTCTTGTTTCTTCAATAGATGCTCCATGGACGATAATGTCGTCAAAATACAACTCAGTTTTGGGTAATTCTCGTAGAATCTGGTTAATGATACGATTGAACTCACTGGGTGCAGTTTTTATTCCAAATGATAGTAGATTCATCCGGTATGTTCCCCGGTGCGTTGTAATAGCTTGTATTTTGCTGGAATCTTCATCTACTTTTACGTGTAGGTACGCCTTAAATAAATCGAGACGACAGAAAAAACGGGAATTTCGTAAGCTGTCTAAGATTTCATCAATCTTCCTTATAGGGTAATGACTGCTAGTTAAGCGTTCGTTTACCCCAATTTTATAATCCACACACAAGCGCACAGTGTTGGTATGACCACCAGCAGCCTGATCGGGGCGTTTATAATACCGGTATTTATTTAATCCACTGGTAAACAAGATAATTTTACAATGGAAAGTGCTATTCAAAATTTGTTAAATAAATACCCTAGGATTATAACTGTAAACAAACAAATTTTGAATAGCACTTTCCATTATAAAATTATCTTGTTTACCAGTGGATTAAATAAATACCGGTATTATAAACGCCCCGATCAGGCTGCAGGGGTGATCCCCAGTCGCTCGTCGAAACTTTTGATATAATACCAGCAGATTCTAAGACGTCTAGCTCTTTTTCCACCTTTTCTTTGATAGCGTAAGGAACTTCTCTTTCCCGAAAGAAAACAGGATTAGCTTTAGGTCGGAGTTGGAGTTTTAACTCAAAATCCGGAATACATCCAACAACCGTCGAACAAATCGGCAAATTCGGTAAAAATGCCATTTTCAGTGTTGATAGTCTTTACTATACAAGTCCGTTTATTTGATTCATCGTCCAGCTGAGATGGATTTACTCCTAAGTGGCGAATCCAGGTACGCCCAACCAAAGCAGAGATACCGTCGGGCACTATGAACAATTCTTCATTGATAGATAACCCATTATATTGAATTGTGACGTTGACTTTCCCTTCTGGCTTGAAAATATCATGGGTGTATGCACGAAATGTAACGTTAGTGGAACACAAAGGTGTACGTAGATTCAACGCTCGGAATTGTGAGACTGGTAACAGGGTAAACCCTGAGCCTGTGTCCACTTCGAATTGCACTTCTTGTCCTTCGATTAAAATTTTTACAAAAAATCGTTCTTGATCAGATACGAGATTGCACTTCACAGCCAATGGTATCAGAACGGTTTTCACTCCGTAATCCAGGCGATATTGTTTTCCTTCATCATCTGCATATAGAGCTACATTTTTAATTTGATCATCTGCCCGCTTTCCAAAACCACCTTTCATTAACGTACTAAGACATACTTTCTGAACATGGCCGGTTCTGGAACAACTCTTACACGACAGCCTGTTCTTTTCGACTTTGCACTTTGGGGCCTGGTGATTATCGCGACCGCAGTGGAGACAAAGTCCGTCGATACCCAATTCCTTATAGTTCACTCCAGACTTGACACGGCGGAGAGAAGTTCTGGGTCGCTGCTTGATCGATCACGCGGTTGAGATCTATTCCTTGATTGATTCGGCCAATGTCTGTTCTTCACCTGATTGATATCACTTTTTTCCGCCAAAGCTTGCTCTAGCATACTTGAGTCGGCTTTTGCTGACTCCAACGCAATAGCCTTGTCGACAACATCTTTTAAAGTACAGTTGTCACATTCTGACTGGAGAAGCTGTTCACGTATTACGTTGCTTTTTATCCCCCTGATAAACTGTGCTCGAAGGAATATGTCAGAAGGATTGCTCCGTGTGTTACAAGAACACGGACATTGACATGTCACTTTAAATTGACATTCTGGCATATCTGCACGTAGGACAGCCACAAATTCTGCTATCGATTGATTATCACTCTGTTTGCGAGTTAAAAATTGATGCTGCGCAACCAAGAAATTCCGCTTTGGAGATAAATGTTTTTCCAGAATGTCTAGCAACTCCTTATAATCGAAATGGTTCAACTCTTTCGGTGCCACTAATGACGATACCGTCTCAAACGTGTTTGCTCCAATTGAATTTAAAAGAACCTTTGCACAGCATGCAGGGTCATTTTCGATACCCTTTAGCGAGATATAGTTCGTAAACCTTTTCTTATAATTGTCAAAAGACTCTTTTGATGGGTCGAAAGATTCGAAATTAGAAATATGTGTTGGCGCGTTCTTACCACCTTTAATTTATAAGTAGTATGCTACAGTTGTTAAAATCTATAGCTAAAATTTACTGATACTGTTAAGATCTTTCCTGTAGTTTTAATTTTTTAATTATTGAGTTGTCTTATACCAACCCAACTCAACCTAAGCATAGAACGTATTAGCAAGATAACTTCATACTTTATTTCACATTACAGCTCAGGATGTCGCTGAAAAATGCAAGACACTGGGAATTACTGCTCTACACATTAAATTGAGAGCTACAGGAGGAAACAAATCCAAAACCCCAGGGCCTGGAGCTCAATCCGCCCTCCGCGCTTTGGCTCGTTCCTCCATGAAAATTGGCAGAATAGAAGATGTGACGCCCATTCCCTCAGATTCCACCAGGAGGAAAGGCGGTCGCCGTGGAAGACGTCTGTAGACTGGTACATTATATTATTACCTTAAATTTTAGCTGTGTTGTTTCATGAAATAACAGCCTCTGAAAGGATTACTACTGCAATGAGTATTATTATCATCACAATTAATATAATTGTTGGTACAGTAACTTTTTCTGCTGCATAAATATTGATAATTTCCTTGCATGAAATGGAAACAAAATCTTTGAAAAGGGCTAGCTCGCAGCTTGAGAAAACTGGTAGAATTCTTGCCCGTCTACTGTTTTTTGACGCAATCTTTCGGAGGGTATGTAGTTGATCATTATTTGCGCGATAGTGGTGCCATTTTGGTTCTAGACCCATTAGAAGACTCGCAAGGTTGCGGAGTGCCTCGCGATGCCATCGCCGAATGTAGAGAAATAAATTAAATTAAATAAGCTCAGAAGCAATGTCGCTAAGTGGGTATGATTTACAACAAAGTATCTACTCTATGCATTGGGCACTAGTTGCATTCCCTTTGAATTTATTCTGAGATTATTCCTAGTAATTAACAGCGTAGGAAATTGGCAGTCCGAAATTTAATACTTAGGTTTTTATTTAATTCACTAAGCAAGTTATTAAAATATTGGTTCGTTTATGTTGTAGAATGCATCATAAAATAAGATATTATTGTTATTATTTTTTTTCGTGGTATCTATTTTACTTGAATTTTTAGCTCTTAATCATTTTTATGAAAAAGCTACGTTACCAAAAATTAAAAATACCCTATTACATGCTGCATGAAGTAGTCTTCTGCAAATTAAATGAGCCAAATCTTTAACATCTTGCTTTGTTAATTAAATAAAAAGTAAGAAGTCAGTAAAAACTAAGGATTTTGGAGTACCTACAGTATGTATTTCCTGCTATTTCCTAAGTACACTCTTAACGCAAAAACATAAGTTATTTATCCTACCTGAACAGAACCTATATTGGCTGTTACTTAATCGGAAGGATGGATTATCAAATGCACAGTAATTTAAATTTAACTTTATTTGACATAATTCCAAGATAGTGGAAGGTCTTATTATCACGTTACATTAAAAAGTTTCTAACATTGATTCAACAAGTTATAATTTATACGGAATCCAGATTCAACAAATAGCCCATTTCTTGTTGCATCTGTGTTGACTACGACATACAAAGGGCCTGGAGCTCTCGCTGCAACAGATACAAACCAATGTTAGAATGCCACTTATTGATAATACGATAATAACTTGGAATTATTATTTTTCAACCGAGCAGTTTCTGTGACTTGCGGTTATCACAGAAATAGTAATCATCAGCCCTACGAAATCGATAAACGTTTTTGCCCAAACAGTAGAAAATTTACGAAGCCACTGAACAATTAAAAATAAATTGCTCATGACTGAGTTCATCGTCAAAATTCTTCATCATTTAAAATTAGTGGAAAAACCAAATATCTATAATATCTTTATCTTTTGATGTTTCTGCGAAAAATCCACAGCCTTAGGTTAACTTACACGTAACAGTCTGCTGAGCCAGTGACTCGAAACAGTAATAATCGAAAGATGTAGTTGCCCCGTTGACCACCAGAGTTCCACCCGGTATGAGTACCCAGTCGGAATTCCCATTGTCTGGGTCGGTTAGGTCCACCGGCGTACATTCCGTGCCCAGCCCTGTGGGTGCGTTGGTCCCATCGAAATTGCCGGATACATTGAATGACTGGCCAAAGTGCCTGGGTAATTATTAGCTGTTATTAGTCAGTGATTCAGTGTACAATTATTTTTGGATTTAGCAAACTCTGTACTTAAGCGGGCTTATGGTCCAGCGGTTAAGACGATACCCCTTCTTCTGTAGTTGCAATTTAGCGATTGGTTTGCAGCAAATCTTTCCACCTCCTTCTCCACTCCTCCCCCAGATAGGCATAACTCGTGGGTTCGAATCCCGCCAAGCCCCAATTTTTTTAAATCTTCTAATTTTGGTTGTAACGAGGGGGTTGCCTCTTCAATCTAACTTAGTTTAATGTCATAATACTGACATTAAACTAATGCTGTAATATACTAACCATGATACTCCTGCATTTTGTGGGAAATTAATTCGGTTTAGATTTCCTATCGCTTCTTATGTCTGTTACCTACATAGTATCGGGCGAACCATCGTATGTAAATTAAATTATCTGTGGGCTTGCCCTTACCATAGCCCAGGCTGCCATACAAAGTTGAATCCAGCGGACCAGAGCAGGTTCAAAGCTGCAGAAAACTTGGTTGTGTGCACAGTGCCGGTAGGGAAACATGGTAGGACTTGTCCTGGTCACCTCCGAATTAATCGGTTGTGAATCACTGTTTCCCATGTGATTCGGAATCCACTATAATCAGGAGGTCCACTGTCCTATGGGCTGGCATAGGACAGTCAAGTCGGGGTCGCTCTATGGGCCCAAATATGAGGCCTAAGTCGTTATTAACCCGACGAACACTACTACTACTACCTTAGCCCAGTTCTCGGCAACTTGCAACTTTAGCAGTTGAACCGAATTTCGAAATAACCAGATTTAAGATCTTCTATATAAGAGCCACACAACCCAAACCAAGAGATAAAACATAATTGGCTACTTTAAGAAACATGAATAAACAGTAGAATCCTGGCTGATGGGCCGTGGTCAATATGAAAGAGAACTTCCAACGTTCCGACAACAGTTCACTTTCATATCGACCACGGCCCATCAGCCCGGACTCTACTGGCTCTTCATCTGACTCAGGCCGTGAAAGCCTTTGCAGTTACAATACAAACGTCTTACAGGTTATTTGGTATCTTTACAGTACGAATGCAGTATAAAAAGTAGGTAGCCATCTGGATGGGTTATATTCATTACCTAATGAGCCAAATGCGGCTCGCGAGTCTCACGTTGCCGACCCGTGCCCTAGCCAAAGGCATAAAAAGCAGGAAAGAAAAACGGCGTGGCACCACAGCCCAATAATGGTTTAAGCCTGAGAACAGGTAGAGAACAGGTAGAGTCTCTGCTCTATTTCAGATATAGTGGTCAGCTAAATGCCCTATGTATAGAACAGCTTAAATTATCTTCCGGATTTTAATTTGCTTACGATATGCCGCATGTGTTGGAATTCCGTTTGAAGCATACTGCATAATTGGTATTGGCGATCATCGGTCCCATAGCCCCGTTATAGTTAAAGCTGCTATAAGTTCCTTGGGGTTCTGTATAGTACTGTAGACATCCTGGTGGAGCTGGAAGAAAAATGTAATTTTATTTGTATGTCATCAATCTAGTTGAGACTGGTTATTTTCAAGTGGCTTGGGTAATAGCTTTGGGATAAATATATCCGAAGTGGCATTGAACCGTAAAACGGCTACAATCGAGGCCCAAATTAAATGGCTTGATACTAGATAGAATCGGATTTTGAGAGGAAAAATAAAAACCACTATGTAATAATATCCAATGAAATTTCTTTCTGAACACCCCCCCCCCCTCCCCTCCGCGCAAAAAAATCCTGGCTACGGCCTTGGCTACAATTAACGAGTCACCATAATTATCTCTGAACAGTTTTCGTTGCACTACTTAGTGTTTACCACTGACTGCCATTTCGGGTGTTTTCCATTGCCTGCTTCAGCAACCCTGTCAGCCTGGAGGGAGAGTGCGTCTGTCAATTAACTTGAGGCACCTCACGGACGTCCTAATTATTTTGGATTCCGAACCACTTAAGGAACATAGTAAAGTCACACGATTAATTTGGAGGTACTTACTAGCCAACCCCCACCCTTGGCATTTCTGCCATCAGGCGCCGCGCTGACCAGTATAGATGTGCCGTGTGTTCATCTCCGGTAATTCGATCGTTTCTTTCATCATCAAGCATCGGGCAGTCCTTGAGGTGGCTGGCGGCCATAGGGGTACTCCCGCACAGGACCCAGTCGGGGGACCTCAATATTCCAATTCGGTGGAGGTGGGATGCCAAAAGATCGTGCGCGGTTATTGTTCTGAAGACTGCTACTGAAGTGGGCCGTGGCCCTGCCAACGCTGTGCAAACTACCAAGGATCAGGCTCTTTGGCATCTTAGTAGTGGCAAGTGTGGGACTCGACCCCAAACGAACCTTATGTCACTGCCCGCCATATTCTGAAATAATGCATTTTTTACTCACCAATTAAGTCACTGTCCCTCTGCCCATTGTTCTTCTTGTTCTTATGTTTCTGGTACAGCTGTGTCAGTTGACTCATGTCTTGGGAGCCAAGTCCACACTCAAGCTGAGTAATTTTGATTCGCCAATCGGGGGTGGCGGTCGTTAGGCCGGTTCTATTGGATTGCAAGTTGAAATTGAGTACGATTTCACCTACCCCTTGAGATGCATTGACAGGGATGTAAACTGGAAAAAATTGAGTTAGTTTGAATTCCGGTAGATGACAGCAACTATTCTTGGCCATGATTGGTTGTATTAACTCGAAAATCAACAAATCGCCTAGTTGGCGCTTTATCGTACCGACTCTGACACAATACAGTAGATACAAGCGAAACAATCTCCGATAGTGGAGTTGGTCGTATTAATTGTAATAAAATAAAATTTAAAAAACCGTATGTGTGTATTATAATTTGGCTACAAAATTTTAAAGCTTACTGTGTTGACCCGTGTTCTCGCCGCACAGAGCGTCAAATCCTAAATTGCCAGCGCCATTAACTGTGAACTGGTCAGTCAAGCACTGGAAATTTTCCCCATTAGGAAACGGGCCTGCAATATTGAATCTCTCGAAATCGAGCCTGGAACAAAATGAATAATCCAGTAATAAATATTTACTTGGGGGCATTACGAATACATTCTCAGTAAGGTGGACCCTCTGGAATGCGTTTACCCCTTTGGCAATCAAGTTCTAATACAATTCAAGTAATTTTTTGTACGCACCACACTACGTGTGATATCTCAGTTTGGCTTTGTGGCACCGGTTCAGTATAATTTGTTATGTTGTTTGATAAATACACGCATTATTATTATTTGAATACATATACATAGCTCTGGTACATGTAGACTTTCGACACCGGCGTCAGACGCTGAGAAACTTGTAAGCCATGCGCCGGCGTCTGCTTCGCGTCAGAAATCTTTTGAAGTAGACTGGTTTTGCACCTACCATTTGCTCAAATAACAAATTTCCCAGCGCGCCTGCCGCGTTCCAATCGTCCGTGTGTACCGGGCCTAAATGATGTTAATTCTATAGTTAAACGCGAGCTCTCTTTTGTGCTGTTTAATTTACTTAAGTCCACATTGTCTGTGGCAGTAATCTATAACAAATTAGAGCTAAGTACAAAATTTTGTTCTAATTTTTAATAAATCACTTGTGAGACTCTTATAGAGTAATCTACTAGTATAAGCCGACAAATTCGATAGTCTGGCACTGCCCTACTAAACGTTCGTCGGATTACTAGGGTCCATTTGGTATATTGCATTCGTACACACAGTATATCGATCGATGGGGGAGTGCTTAGCTTGCTAAATGCCACTCTTGGCTGTTGAGCCATTTGGTGGCGCTGACCAGTAGATTAAGTATAGGGTCATTGTCTTCGAAAACCTACCAATTCTATTTTTATTTTTATTTTGTCTGGGGTCTCGCTGGGCTGTTAAAAATATGCAATACAAAATACACTACACTACCCGACCACGATAGGATGACCGGCCGCCATACCAAGTTGAGTCCAGCGGACCAGAGCAGGTTCAAAGCTGCAGATAACTTGGTCGTGTGCAAAGTGCCGGTAGGGAAACATGGTAGGACCTGTCCTGGTCACCTCCGAACTAATCGTGTGACTTCACTGTGTTTCCCAAGTGGTTCGGAATCCACTATAATCAGGAGGTCCACTGTCCTATGGGCTGGCATAGGACAGTCAGGTCGGGGTCGCTCTATGGGCCCAAATGAGGCCTAAGTCGTTATTAACCCGACGCACACTACTACTACTACGATAGGATGGTACTTGGAACGCTTTGTTTATTCCAAAACGTGAATAAGCGTGTTGTGTTGTGAGTTTATTCGATTCTTATAAGTGTTCCAAGTGCCATCCTATCGTGGTCGAGTAATACCTTATCTGACAAACATTACGGCTGAACAGCCTAATCCTGAGTGGGCAAAAGTTCTGGAACATCGTCGGTGATGTAAAGTATGAGATTTTGGCATTGGTGTCATTGCTGCAAGTATTTTCGAAAATGCAGCAGGTTCCGACAAAGTTGCAGTTGCCGCTGGCTGTTCCTCCTGTCTTTCTGCACTCGAGTTTGGGCTGACACACGCCCTCAGCCATGGAGTCCGCTCCGGTACCATTACAACGTCCATTTTTTCCCTTGAGTAGCCCCATCATAACTGAAATACATATGGTTTGAAATTTAGATTTTAAACCATCTCTTAGGTAGGTATTTAGTCGTGGCTACATATATGACTCCATATCAGATGAAATATGAGCCTATGTTTTCTTACCTAGTTGTAGAAATTAAGAAAATTGTGATAAATCGATCGAAATTAGGGGTATGATAGAGTAATTGTTTTTAGACTTAAGCCTGAGTGTTCAAAATGTTTTGTAAACAAGAAATTATCGTAATTTTTGGACGAAATTAATTAATTGCTCGTTCCACAGCCACAAAGATGTAAAAGGGAACAGAACTTAAAAAATAACGAGTTTTCTGTGAAAGCTGTCTATTTCCCTTACAGATTTACAACTGTGCTACAAAATGGGTTTAAGGCTCTTTATCCAATTTTTTTAAGGTAATAATATTTCAGTTCAGAAAATATAAACTTCCTGCGATAACTTGGTTTTTTATCTGTTCACTTTGTTATCTTTGTATCTGTGGAATAAGCAATAAATTATTTTCGCCAAAAAATCAGTAAAATTTCTTGTTTACAAAACATTTTGAACACTCAGCCTTAATAACTCCTTTATTTGGAATTAGTAGAGAAAGGCACGGTATTGCTCTAAGGCCCGGTACACAAAGACGAATCTCCAGTCGCGATTTGCCGACGTCTTTTCCATTGTAGGGATAGAGCTTTGTGAATGGTCGGTGCAAACCTAAAAAGAAATCAATCAATCTTTGTCCATGACCCACCAAGGTGGGATAGACGGCGTCCAAAACAAAAAATCTAGAGCAGAAACAAAAAATTTCATGCGGAAGCATACGTTAGATGGGGAGAGGGGGGTTTATGTTTGAGCATCCCAGCTTATCTCCCTGAACCAAGCTGTACAGTGGACATTCTTTAATTTTCCTTGTCACCACGGCCTTGTTTCCTGAAAAATCCTTATTAGTAAGGCTGATGGGTAGGGCGTTGTAGTACCTCATTGCCGAGTTTGGGAATGATGCGATGGACCTACTCAGCCTGCATCCGGGCAGATCCGGGCGACAGGACTTCTACTGCTAGCTCTATGGCTGGCTGCAATGGAAAAGGCGTCGACAAATTGCGACTGCGAGAATCGCCCTTGTGTGTACTGGGCCTTATGACCGCCACAAATAAATAAATAAGGACTTTTTTGTTCTATTACTATGTCAACCTAGCGGAGTTAGGGCTATAAAGCCCTCTCTTACACTCAACTAGGAAGGCCACTGGAATGGAGGAACATTTATTAAGAGTCAACCGGAGCTTAGGGGTATAAAGAAATGAAATGTCATAGGAAATATTGTTCGTAAAGCTATAAAGGAGAAGATAGAACAAATGTTCTTTTAGTGGACATTATATGGCCGTTACTAAGACCAATTTGTCACAATTTTGGAACTTGTTTGGGAAAAAAAACGACGATGGCATTGCAAAACTGGCGCCAATAGACGGTCAAATATATATAAAAATGTTATAAATAGTTAACTATATATACACACTTATAATATGCATCAAAAAGTAGAGCAACATTTCTTCTAGGCAATGGGGCTCTACGGTCAATATTCCTGTGAAGTTGGATTTTATTAATAGAAAATGGACTGCGAGAGAGGGTAATCGATCGTCCCTGCTCGAATAACCAACAAAACATCGTTCTGCGGCAGGAGATTGTAGCTGCGATCAACCAACGACAAGCCAGCTACAAAAATCTGCTGCAGTAGACTGAGGTTTACCACCCATTTGTTGCAATGACAAATTTCTCCTCGGGTTGGTGCACAGAGGCAGATCTCCTGCGTACAATCTGCCTTTGTGCACTGGGTCTTAAAAGACTTATTACACTTACACCCATTACTGCTCCCTCCATGTCCAAGTATGTTACTGCCCTGATTATTCAAAATCTGCTGGAACCATGGTGCATTTCCACGCACATTAATTAAAGAAAAAACACTTCCTGTGGCACAAACTAGCACGGCAACCTTCAAAACAGACATCTTGAACTGAAGTCAGACCCCCCGTCGAGGACTTCCCTATATAGACTACTGGAAGGTGGGGCAGTAATGGATCTTTATTTGATATGTGAAGTTAATGACCTTTGGATGGCTGACTACCTGGCTTGGCTTGGATGTTTTTAGTTAGGCTATTATGTATATAGACTAGCTTATTCTGTAAGAGGAGTCATGATGTGTGGGTATGGCGTCTTCGGTGGAGGGCGGGTGGAGCTACGGACTACGAAGTGATATGCCCTCGTCAGAGATGGTAACCAATTTAAGAGGCGATAGCTTGCAAAGTCTCGGTAAGGAATACTGCAACGTTCCTCTATGCATTGGAACATGCCGTCTAGCATTATTTACGGTGTGACCTAGCCTTCTAATGCATCTTCCATCCATCATTATGGCAGTTGTAGCCATGACGACTACACTATTTTCATTTTGCATTCGCCTCAGAGGACCTCAACATCAAGTACGACACGATCTTTAGGCCTATATTCTACAAAATGTTCTGGAAAACGACCGCATGGCCCAACAGTAATCTGCAATGGGTGCAACTTCCTACACCTAGACTAAAATAAATTCTTGGCTTGGAGGAGAAAAAAGAGACTTGGGAATGTGCAGGTGCAGTTTACAATTATTATTGTAGTGACTAAGGCCGATTTGCCCGGGTTTCCACTCTAGGCACTAGACACCTCTCTGGTCCTGCACCGACCATTCACCAAGCCCTTTACCTACAATGGAAAAGACGCCTGCAAATCGCGACTGGCCGAGTCTGCTACCATATTATAACTTAATTTAAGGAGACTATTTTGTAGATACTTAACTTATCTATTATAAATTAAATTATAAAATAGTAGCAGACTTTTTAATCACATTTGACGGGAAAATTGACCAGAGGAATACCCGCCTAAGCGTAGACTTACATATTACTCGTCTTGCCCCCCCCCCCCCCCCTGTATGATAAAGTGGCGAAGACAATGAAATCCTTAAATTACGTAGGGTTAGATAAAATACTCCACCTTGCGGTACAGTAATGGAAGGAGTTGTCGGTAAACGCATGCGATGCGGAAAGGCAAACAGATGGGTCGGCGTGTTTGTTGTCTTGAAAGGTTTTAAGATGTTAGTTTATTTAACGGACAGCATCATTTCACTCGTCCACGTATCTTTCCTTTCAACCTCACAAATAAGCCTAGGACAGGGGTTACCAAAGTGAGAAATAAGAGAGATATTAGAAATTTGAAGTAAATTATAGTTAGTCTTGGCACTGAACTATAAAATCCAAGCGAGACCAGTCCTAAACATTTAAACAAATATTAGCATGTAATTGTAGGCACAAATCATCCTAGTGGTCCATCGACAAACAAAGGTTGGGAACCCCTGGCCTAGGGCATGACTGCTACGTTATCATTCTTATATTTTAACCCTCATTGTACGTATTAATCGCCCAATCCAATAGGCTACATTTCTATGTATGTACTTACTAATGTACTTACATTACCTGCTGTGTTAACAGTCATTAGAGGCATGGGCCTCTTAGTCATCGAACAATTAGGGCGACGTTTCGGTATTGCAGATACATGTTAATGAAGGAAGACCTCTTGTATTAAGCGAGGTTCACGATTATGGGACCAGTGACAGGTTTTTTTCTGAGGCCATTCATTGGCTGCTCCTGGAACAAGCGGCGCCCTAATTGGTCAGGGATTTTTTTTTTATAGTTATGTTTCATTGTCGTAGGACAATTATTACAACACCCCAGACCTAAAAATTTACTTGAGAACTGAACTAACGTAGTTGCATAATTCAGTTTTTGCAGGAAATTAGCATTTATTTGCAGAATAGCTCTTAATGACCCATTGAGAATTTGAAACTGTAAGTTTAGTCCCCTTTGTATGTCTACATTCTACAGCATGTGCAACTTTAAATAGTTATAATACATGGAATTAGCTGGGAATTGATCAAATAGGGAGTAATAATTTTATTAAATCATGCTTTAAAAAACTTAAACTTCGTTTTAATCTTAATCCATTCGTAATAGTAGTAGTAGTTATGATTTGAGGTAGTGCATCGCATCATTATGCCATGAAAATGTATTGAATTCATTTGAGTACAGTAATGAAACATCTTAGCAATTCAACATTTAAAAAAGATTTGAATTGTCTACATACTATATCATAGGTTCCATGTCCATTTCAAATTTCCCGCCTAAGAACTGACAGTGCTCTTTACGTGGCCCATCCCAGCTGACTCGAAAGTCTGGCAAGGTGGCAACACTGCTTCACAGTATTATGGATGGACGCTCGAATCTCCCTTTGTTGTATTCCCTGTTAAATTAATTTAATTTGTCTGCAAAATATTTTAAAACAGTGGCTTTACTTGGCAGTATTAAAAATATAAACCCCACCGGTGACGCGCAACAAAGAATCTTAGTCAGCAATTGCATTTACACAGTGTTTTTGATAGTTTCACTTTGGGTCAATTCTGCACTTTTGATCCTGCTCTGTTTGCTTTATAACTTTTAAATTTCATGTTAATTCTTCATTAATATTAAAGGTATGTATAATGATCGTATTATAATTTATAATAGCTATAACTTACAATGGATTTGTGTCAAAATATTGCCAAATATCAACCCTCTTTTTGAGGCCTTGAAATTTTATTTCATCAGCTGATACCGGCTATAATTGTCAGTTTAAGCCATTATTTTTAAATCATATGATTAAATAATAACATACAGCTGTTTTTGGGTGTGTGAACACTCGTGGAAGATAGGTAGAGGACAGAAACTCGATCATACTATTAGAAGTCCTCAAAAATATTTTTCTGTCATCCATTTTAAATTCCATAATGGCTGTGGGTTGTGATTCTTTCTCTGGAGATCTGCTGATATGCCTTCGGCTACCTATTATGATAAAATACTTCTTACAAATTGGCTGTCATTTGTGTTTGTATATTTCTTAATGCCATCGTCATTCAACTGCGGCCGCCGTAAGCAAACTTATGACAAACTATTTTTACATTATTTATATAGATGAAAATTAGGCACTGTACCTATTTATTAAGAACAAATCGGAGAACACCCACTACTCGTTATTTGTACAAAATAAATTTTCCCAGGAAATGTTGATCCTAGAGCCGTGAAAAATATCCATTAAATGAGCATCTCACAGTTCTTGAACTCTTTCCTGTGGGCTACACGTTTTTTATACAAATCAAATTCAATAATTGTGGCCAATCTGTTTTAGAAAGAGGTACACATAGGCTATATCAATATACTTAGGAAAATTTCTTCCATTTGTCCTGGTATTTTTGACAACTCTCAATTGATATTTCATGAGATGTTTAATTTTTACACTGATAAGGCTTCTCCCCCTTAATTGTTTCTAAAGAGGAAGCTGGCCGTACACATTGGCCACCCGTGCATCACAACAAAATAGGTTTGCTTTTATTTAACTTTTGTGTTTAATTTATAGAGATTTGGTGAGGTAAATTCTAGATAGGTCAGACCAACACATTACCACGCAGTAATAATGGCAGAGCACGCAATGCATTTCAGCGTGAATTTTCTATCATTTTTTCAAAAAAAAATTTTTGCACAACACCAAATACTTTTTTGGGAAAGTAACCTGTCCGGTTTCGTTACTCAATTTAACACCTAAAACATGCCTGAAGGTAGAAATCATCGATAGAAAGGTTTCCCAAAAAAAAATATTTTTTAGCCATTTTTCATTAAAATTTAGTTATTTTTATTTTTTTACCCCCAGAAGCCAATTATCAACCCCCCACATTTTTTCAACATTAATAATGACTACAATATATAGGAATTTAAAAGAAATCGTTGGAGCCATTTTTGAGAAATAATTTTTTTAGATGTTTTTTTGGAGTTTTTTTTAGAATAAAACCCCCCCAAATTGAATTGGCCCAAAATAAAAAAATTGGTATAATTTTTGTGAACCTACATGCCGAATTTCATCATAATCGACAGAGTAGTTTGCCCCGAAAGCGATGAACAGACAGACAATTTAAAAAGTTTATTAAAAAATAAAAACCAGCCTATTTTGTTGTGATCCAGCCGATCCAGGGGTGGCCAATGTGTACGGCCAGCTTCCTCTTAAGATATCAATCAAGTTCTTATACTATTTTTCGACATGACGGAGCTGTAGAATCCGGGATGATAGCCCGTGGTCGTTCATCAAGGATTCTACTGCTTCGTCATGTAACTCCGGCCGTGAAAGTTTTTGTAATTATATCATTTCCCGACATTTTATTGGTCTTATGTTTATATAAATTGTTTTGAATTATGCGGGAATTAAAATATCTGAGTGACCAATATAATTACAAAGGCTTTCACGACAGGAGTTATTACGTGACGAAGAAGTGGGAATACGCTTTCAAAACGACCACGGCCTATCATCCCGGATTCTACTGCTTCGTCGCATTTGACTGACCCTTTTCGTATTTTCACCCAAATGCTGTACACAACCTTTCATTTTTTCTCTTTCAATTGCAGATGACTGAAAACGGTGTTGAAAAAATTAACCTTGATCTTGTAAAAAGGTTTTCCGCTCCACTGTGCTCCCGCGACCCGTCCGTGCGCGAATTAGCTTTGACAGACATCGAGAAAACGGTGGAAGATTGGCTCAGTCACGTAACAAACGGCGATGCAAGTAGCCAAGATATGGAGGTGGAATTGGAGGAGGGCGGCGACATAGTCGTCAAAGAAAACGGTGTTAATAAGCTCTCCCTGTTAACAATTTACGTGCCCGCCATTTTGAGACTCAGCCTCAACTGTCCGTTCCAAGATGTTCGGGATAAGTTCCTAAAAATACTGCTGCATTTGAAGGTATGACAGTCAATTTATGTAATAAATAAATAAGTAATATTTGTACCATCAACTGATTTAAGACAAAATTCGATAGCACTTATAATGCAGTAGTATATCTATATAAAATTAAATAAAACACATCTTGACAAGGTACAGGTCCGACTACAGTGTCTAAAAGGACTGATTTAAACATGGGCAGGCTCAGTGGAAGCAAGGCCGTAGCCAGTTTTTTTTGCGGGGGGGGGGGTGTGTTTCAGAAATTTCTTTGGATATTACATGGTAGTTTTTATTTTTCCTCAAAATCCGATTCTATCTAGTGTCAAGCCAATTCATTTGGGGGGTTCAACCCCCCCCCCCTGGCTCAGGATAGCTATGATTAGTAATGGTGCTAACTATCCTACCAAGAGGTGCCTCTTCGAGTTGGGATTGACACTTTGACACTTTTTGATCTGGTGTTCCTGGTTTAAACTGAGATGGACTCTCTCGAGTATAGAAGGGCAGTCTCGATGTTTATCAACTTGTATATTTTTAAGTAGATACAAAAAATTTGAGTAGCAAAAGGGGCTAAGAGATGCCTTGCCGCTAACCCTACCTAAGGACAAGGCGCAGTAATGACTTAATATGTAATTCAAATTTTCTGCAGGATAGTTGCCTGCATTTTACACTGGCCCACAGCGTTGAACAATTTTGTTTGACCTCACGTCTTTTGAAAGCTTCGTACACTACACAAGGATTGTCTGTCTCGTAAAGTACTTCATTCTCAGTTAATGTTTATGGTATAGTTTCTGACTTGGTAATCAATGGGTCACTTACATACAGTTTTTACACCCACTGGTTCAAATAAGTAATGCCAATTTTTGTCAAAATTTCCCTACCAAGCACCGCCTTGCCTGTTGGTCGTTTTGATGAAAGTTGGGGGACTAGTACCAGCATGACATAGTTTAGCGTTCGCAAAAGATACAAGTGAAAAGGTACCATCTTCAAACACCTCTGTATCTGAAAATTCATTGGCAGCCCAAGAAATGTTTTTTAATCCTTGTAGTTTGTAGTTCTTTTGTTTATCTCATGAGCTGGCAGTGCGACCAGGAAGTAGAGATAACCAAATACCGCGTTCCTTAGATATTATTAGTGTTAGTTAATGCAAGTATTAGAATATACAGAGTGTCTTTATTTAATGAGCCGACAGTGATAGGTCATCAACAATCATTTTTAATTTACATGATGATTTTTTATTTTTTTAGGAAAGGGGACTTATAGTTCCTTACCGATGCGCCCATGGTCCCAGCGAATTTATCCCCAATCAAGAGGTATGTTCTAATTTAATTTATTTCAAAATTAATTTAATTGGTTCATCCTAAGCTCATGTCATCAAATCACGTTTGGAAAATTGTGCGATTAGAAAATTCTCAGGGGAGAACAACTGTTAACAAACCCCTATACCACGGCATCAGTTTCAATAAGTATTCCAGCTCAACTTTATTAGCATGGTAGTATTTACTTCTGGACCCATAAAAGGCTCAGAAGAAAAATTTTTAACAAGTGGGTACCAAATTGTGGGGAATAGCTTTGGCTCACGAATGAATTGAATAGTGTTCATAAAGGTACAAAATAAACGTTATACTATGCACTTTGTATTCGCGTGATAATGTGGGAAGCTTGAATTGCTGGAGATACAACACAATGACTAATTCATTTTGGGTAATTACCTTCCCCCTATTGAAGATTTACAGCTCCCTCATTCCCGTTGTTGCAAATAATCCTATTAACTGTTTAGGCTCTTCACACGTATCTGATATTTCGGGATTTTCTCGAATACTATTATCTTCATCAGCTCTTTATAGAAGCATTAAGAGACAATCGGATAGGGGAAAAGCCTTATAAGTGTAAGTATCAAATATGTCATGAAATGTCGATCGTATAGCTGTCTAAAATAGCAGGACAGACAGAAAATTTTGGGCATTTTGATACATGTACATGTAACCCTTTCTAACCCAGATTGACCAAAATGATTGAATTTGATTTCTACAAAAAACTATTGGTATGGCATTCCCGAGGAAAGAGCTCAAGAATGAGTTCAATACAATGCAATAAATTTAAATTTCCATAAAAGTTAGGTTTCAATACAATACAAGTATATTATCAGAGAGTTTGGTTTTCGATACAGGGTTAGACAGAGAGGTTAGAGGTTATGTTTTTTTTTTTTGTCTTACCGCAGGACTAATCCGTGTGCGGTTTATGCTTTTCCTCCTCATGTTAGTGTATTCTGTTATAGTGTTACAAAAGTGGCCACATGTCATAAATCGAAAAGTAGGGGAGCATGAGAATGGGTTAGAAGCCAATGTATACAAGTGACATTTTCTTACTTTTTGAGATAAGTGGACAATGATAATCTCCGAGCGATAATCTATATGAGCAGCCTAACGGTATATATCTCTATTAGTCTATTAGGCGGCTATTCCACCGACGTCGATTTTGAATGTGAATGTGTCATGACGTGGTAGCAGACGTCATTAATAAGTCTCTGTGATTTCTGCTACCACGTCATGACACATTCACATTCAAAATCGACGTCGGTGGAGTAGCCGCCTTATACATAGTTGCTGAGCTGTATGGGGCTTGGAAATATTGTCCACCGCTAAAAGGATACAGCAGACTATCAAGCTGCGTTTTTCTCGAAATCAGTCTGTAATCTTGTAAAAATTATCTTCTAACCTTATCTCTTATTTGCTACTTTAATGGACATTTTTGGTGGCTCTAAATTTCCAGTGAAAATTGACTTTGTACAAAAACGCGTTGTGGGGGTACTCTGATTTACTCTTACAATACAATAAAATCGTCAAAATCAGGTAGTTCTGTCATTGTCATTGTGCTAGTGCCTCAGTGACAGTGTAGAAAGCTTTCTCTAAGAGATGGTATCTAAGCAATTTAGGGAAGTTAGAAGCATTTCAATCGGGCGTTTTCTAAGGTGGGCGAAACCTTGTAGTATAGGATCCAGTCGCTCACACTTGGCAGTGCGTGGCGCTGGCCGTACAAGGTCTTAACTTTGTCAAAGAACCTCACCTCACCTTCGGCAAGAACAGCCAACTACAGAGGGAGCTAGGGGCTTCCCTCAGCATATATGACAGTTCATGCCAAAAGCGCTCAGTGTTTTTAATAACATGGGTCAAGGCCACATGTAACATATTGAGACCATTGCTGCTAATTTAACGGATATACAGTATTTGACCGCTGTGATCCTGTGAAAATTGTTGGGGTTCCCTGATTTGCTGGTAAATCATGCAAATTCTACAATTTGAGCAACTAGGCGCTACGCCTGTCTCGAAGATGATAAACTGCGACATGCATTGTTGCCAGTATGAGTGTCAAGTGACAAAGTGTTCTAAACTGGCAATATGGGTAATTGCCTTATTAGTGAGCTGTGACACAAACCGGAGTCACTGCAAGCAAGCTGTGTAGATATCCATACTAAGTAGACTTGTTCCATTGTTCTGTATATGGATACACTGGCGGTACAGCGCCGATGTGTTTTGTTTGTTGTTCATGGTCTGTTCCCTTCTGGCACGCAGTTCATTCTGTGCTATAATTAATTCTAAAACTCAATTGAATTCATATATGTATGCAGCTTTTTTAGAGCGACAAAAATACTAGCATACCGTTTCTACTGTCAGGTGCTCTGTGTTTCTTTCAGGCACCTCTTGGGAGGGAGGAGGGGGGGGGGACTTCTCCTCCACCCGGGAGAAATTTTCCAAAGCCCCAACCTTCAATAGCCAATGGCACTCACAGCACTCTGCTGCATAGCACAGTCAGTCATGTCAAGTAAATACGTTTTTTTGAAACTAAAAATATACTGTAGAGGTAGAAAAACTTGTTTAAAACTTTTGAATTTGGCGGCATAATTATTTGGAGCGACATTTTGAACAATCGAACAGCCAAACCGCATTTGCACTTTAGGTGTTGCATATTTTGGCCTTATAACGTAAACTTCACTCTTTATGCATAGAAACCTGTAAAAATAATATAATAAATAATAAATAAAATAAATGAGCGTAAGAAGAGTACCCCTTCTCTGTTTCCAATTAAGCATAAAATCATGCCGGAAAATGCTTATGTTGCTGTCGCGCGCTACAATCCCTGTGCAGAAATTATCTCTAAACAGTGGATAGAGTGTGAGATACAACAAAGGCTTGTATCTTTGCGGCTGTGTAACAAAGAATTTATTAATTTTGTCAAAAATACTTAAGGCTGCTTGGTTTTTAGATATTTGGAAATTTGTGCATAAGTTACTGTTGTTACTTCATTGGTCAGCAGTGACATACCTAAATCCCACGTTATAGCATTGCTTTAAATTGCTGGTAATTAGCCGACGAATGTCTCACTCTGGCCATCGGCAATTCGACATCACCTGTAGCTGGAACCCAGTAGCAAGAATATATTATATATATTTACCTGCCGACGAATGTTGAAAAATGAAGGTTGAAGGGGTACCAATTACCAACCATTTTTCTTACTGAATATGTCAAAAAAATAATATAAAATTTCGCTTTAATAATTAAACAGCAGAATACACAAAATTAGACTATATTTACAGATATAGTAACGAATACCATCAACGAACGCTTATTGCAAAGTTTGACTTCGTAGTAAGGACCCTATGCTACACTCATTCAAATTAAAACTTCTTCTTCTACCTCTTCCCTCTTAGTGCCACGTGCGCAGCGTCAGGGGGTCGCCCCGGACCCAAACCTTGTACTCAACCCTGTCGGACACTAAAGTCTTGAGCTCGGCCATTGTTTTTCCTGTTGCTCCGGCGAGTCGTTCAATTCTTTCCTCGAGGGCTGTCCTCGGTCTGATGATGCGTCTTCTACCTTCTGGTCTTGCTTCCGCCAACCTCCGGGTGGTCCTGTTCTCGTCCGTCCTTTGGACGTGGTCGAACCATTGCATCAAATGAAAACGCTATTTTTAATTCCTACTTCATTTACATTTTTTACTAAGTCACAAGCCCAAAACGTAAAGTTTTAGATAAGTTTAGAGAAGAATGTTCTCGGGCGTAGGATGTGTAGAATGTGTCTGGATTATGTAGAAAAAAAGTGATAGATAATCTCTACTCATTGTGAATAAAATAGCTCTGTGTAACTTTAGCAGTAAGTGTTACAAAGTTAATAAGGATAGTAGTAGTATGGTTGGACACAGTCTCAGGCCACGGTGGGGGCCCATGGGACAGGGGACCTCCTGATTATAGTGGATTCCGAACCACTTGGGAAACACAGTGAAGTCACACGATTAGTTCGGAGGTGACCAGGACAAGTCCTACCATGTTTCCCTACCGGCACTGTGCACACTACCAAGTTATCTGCATCTTTGAACCTGCTCTGGTCCGCTGGATTCAACTTGGTAAGGCGGCCGGCTAAGTTAATAAGGATACTATTATGTGTAATAACTTTTCTCTTGAGCAAGTATTCTGATGTGTTCCGTTCCGGCTTGAGGGGCATAGGTTTTAAATTTACATTGGATTTCCTTTTTTTTTTTTTTTAAATACACGAATTATCTATCTAGCATTTGCAACCCTCACCTTAAATGCCCTTTACTATAGTACATTCATCCACTTGGCTTAAGCTTAATTAATTGGTTCTCTCAATGTTAATTGTTCACCAGCTCTCACAAGAAGCGATGATTCTTTCTCGTGGGCTTTGCAAAGTTCGTAACCAAGTTAGTGTCAATGCCTAACAGTCTCAACATCTTCATACTTGACCAGCAGTTCAATTGAACGGAACTAAGTTAGGAACAGCTCTTCGAGCGTAGTCTTTTTTAGGAATACCCGTGCAACTGATATGTTGCAGCTCAATGGCAGTTGGGTGTTGTTGTGTCGCTTCATAAATGTAGTAGCCACCATTTGTAGATCATTGTGATAAGGACGATTGCTATAGATGCTAGCAATATCCCGTGGGTATTGACTTCGTCGTCCAACCTGAAAGTGGAGAATTTATGTATAATGCAGCATCGTAAAAACTTATCGGCATAGCATAGTGATTATTGTTGAAATCTCTGACTGAGAGCAACTTGTTAAAGTGAACGATTTAATAATAATAATAATTCGTTTATTCTTCAATATTTTTAACATTTCTAAATACCCCTTAACCTAAAGTGTGTGGGTTAACTTTGAACTCAGTGCGCATACCGCTATTATTTCCGATGGCCTCAATGACCGTGTACATGTTAGACTGATGAAAATATGGTCAGAATGTGCAAATACATGCAAGTTAGATATGTTTTAATGGCCCTGATTACACACTCGAATATTTATTCGATCGAAGAAATATTTGGAATGATTTGAATCTGAATTTAGTGAATACCCCTTCGAATTTTTCTTGGGCCCATATTAATTGGATCGAATATGGGAACAACATTCAAGTACATTTTATTATTATTTCTGTTTTATGCATTAGGTCAATCCTCTTCTTCTGAGGTCACAGTCTCAACGATTGGTTGGCATTAAGGCCCTGTATATAATCCTCCAGCTCTCTCAGTCCTGCGCCTTCCTCTTTATCTCTTGGTACTTTCGAACTCCTGCTTCCTCCTTCAGTTGATCCTGGAATTCCTTCTTCGGCCGCCCTCTTATAGTGGTTCCTTGCACTGTGGCCTCAATGATGGTGTGTCTTATACTTAATCTTTCCAAAAGAAGCCGACAGCTTGACCAAATCATTACAATCATGAAACCTTTTACCTCTGTTGCAATACTTGATGCTGCTCTTGATTCGTACCTTGTTATCATCCTGTAGCCTTCCAGTTTAGTGAAGCTAGATGACCAAAGTTTGCTGCTGGCATCGTCAGTGGAGTCGTTACAGTCTTTGACTATAGGATATTCCCGAACCTCCACGTCCTTACGGAACCTGACGCTTCTCTGCTGAGGACTTCGGTCTAGTCTTGTCCAAAACTGAAGCCCTGTGGCGCCATTTTCCTCCAGCTGCCATATTGGCTCCATCTGCAACAATTAAGTAATTAATTTTCAACTTTGAAGGACATTAGACCAAATTAGTTTTTCATTTGACTTTTCAGCCTTCAGTCGTTAGTTATGCTTGGGAGATAATTTTCGCTTTACTCTTTTTTCTGTTTTCCCCGAGTGAGGGTCATTGAAACAATTGTTGATAGGATACTTCTTAGGCGGGGATTCCACCGACCGGCTAGGGCTAAATACAAAAACGGTGACGTGGTAGCAGACATTCAAGACTTAGGCGGAGTTCCCACCGACCTCGCATTGCAGAATGCAAATGACATTGACGGAAATGTTTGTTTTCCTCTATTCCATAGTTAAAATTGATCAATGATCATACAGTAAAATCACAAACAAACTAAAATTAATAAATGGCGTCATGGGATATGTTAAGTACAAACATTTTAATAGATTTCTATAAAAATAAAAATTGTAATTTCCGTCAATGTCATTTGCATTCTGCAATGCGAGGTCGGTGGAACCCCGCCTAAGTCTCGAGTGTCTGCTACCACGTCACCGTTTTTGTATTTAGCCCTAGCCAGTCGGTGGAATCCCCGCATATAATTTCTTCTTCTTCTTCTTCGGCCGGTACTCCCCTGCGCCGAAGGAATATATTTATAAATTAACAATTATACCCTTATAATACAAATAACCTGTGGGCCCCCAAGTTAATCAATAATAATAATAATAATAATATAATATATTCTACAAATAGGAAGACAAGAATCATTCGTAATTTGAATGAGAAAAATTATATGAGCATTGTGCGTGGTAATAATGAATATCCGTGCATGGTAAAGTTACTGTAAATTTGAAAACCCCCAAAATGCTGAAATGCCTCTACCCTTTATTTCCGTGTTGAACTTATTTTACATAATAATTGAGACCTCTAACCCCCCAATCAGCAGTAATCTGATCGAAGCGGCTGCCAAGGTCTTATCATTAAAGTTGCAAAAGCATGAGGTCATTTTCAGAGACCTTTCTTGCGATATGACGTGAAGTTTACTTTCCTGTCCTTTCCTAAATTACCGAAAAAGTAATAATTAGGAATACTGTAGTTTTTGTTGCTACAGTATGTTTAATAAATAAATGAATAAATATTGCCTTTGTTCCATTACTAAGCCAACCTAGCGGAGTTAGAATTCTAAAGCCCTCTCTTACACTCAACTAGGAAGACCCGGGACCGCCTGCTTTACATGCCCTCCGAAGCATGGCCAGAAAATGTAGCAAGTGTGGGACTCGAACCAACAACCTTTCGGTTGAATGTCTGTACCACAACTCTACGTATGCTGTTAATATTGATGGATAGTATGCCAAGTGACCACCCTAGCGAAGTTATGACCGTAGGACATTCTCATAAACTCAGCTATGTGGCAAACAATAGTTTGATATTGTACAACTACGCTGAGTAGAGCCATCCCTACCTCGCAGCATACCTACTTTGCTTGCAAGAGAATAATTTTAGTTTGACATTCTATTGTTATAAAATTAACTAAATCTTTTATTATTGCACCTACAAATGTATGCAATTTTTTTACTGATTTGGTTTAAGAGCACATCACTTATTTTTCAGTCATCTATGTTACAACTGGTATATACGAAAACTCGCGTCGCATAATCATTTGTAAGATGACTGTTGTTCGCGTAACACTTGCACAATATGCTTCTGTCAACTTACCGCGATTTTTCTCCTGTGGCGTATGGCTGAACTCAGCGTAGTTTTACTCAACACCATTTTGACTTGTATTGAAATTTGCTTATTGAACGTGGAAATCGTATCTTTCCATGATTGAGTTTGAATCCCTGTATGACATCAGGCTGACAACTTTCGTTGTGATATGCAGGTTAATTGTATAATTTATATAACTTTCATCTATTGATAACATAACCATACCACGTTATTGCATTCCTCAAGCACTTTCAGTCATACTTGTGTTGCAAACACTCTATTCTTATGTAATAATTAGTAGTAGTAGTAAATTTGGCAAAGTCCCAGGCCACGGTGAGGGCCCACAGGACACATAATAATTAACTACCATACGTCTTCAAAATTGTATTGTACTTCCTGTATTATATATTTAATGAGATAAACAATATTGAAGCCCGGCTTTCGCAAATTTGATTAAGTTCTTAATTTTTAACAATGATAAACTCAGTTTGATAAGCAATTTGCAGTTAATACTTAAAACAAATTTTCTTGTTACAAGAGCAGTGACGGCCAATCTCGCCAACTTTGACATTTTATGAGATAATTAATTTTTTATGGAACTTATCACGACTTCGATCAACCAAAGCATTGGATATTCTCATAACTTAAGAGTTCGCCCTCGGGTGGAGGAATCACTTTTTTTTCAATCTGCACCAATGAATTTAAAGAAAAAAAATGTACACTAACCGTAAATACAAAGCCCAAGGCCGTAGGTAGAGGGGAGTCCAGGGGGTCTGGACACCCCCCCCCCCCAAATAATATTTGCAGCGTACAGTAGATAGAATGGAGTTTTTAATATATTAAAGTTAACTCACCTCCGGTGACGTCAGATAGCCCCCCCCCCCCCAGAAACAAAGCCTATAGAATATGCAAACGTGGGGTTACCTATACTTTTCCGGGTCTAACTATTGGGTTGCCAGGTATAAAGGGATATTTTGATTTTAATTAATTATAGACTGGCCAGAATATTTTCAGATAACCAATTTTTTTTATAATTCTTAACTTACTAATTTACTTATAAAGTAATTTTCATCCATTTAACAGGTGGGCGACAGTCGATCTTACTTCAGATCTTAGACTATGAATATTTCCAAGCTTTTCAATGGTCCTTCTTCATTCGTATGCCAGTCACATAAATGAACCTTGAATTCCAGTCAACTAAGTAGGCCTACTAATAACCAGGCACCAGCACCGTAGCCTCGAAGCAACTCAACTGACAAGTCTTCTTATAATGTTGAGTGGAAAATAAATTTTTCCGTAGGCTACTGCCTACAGGTATAACATTTATAAAGTAAACAAGGAATATTACTGTATGTATTGCGACAAAATTATGTCGTGATAATTTATATGAAAAATGACAATTGTAACATGTAACTTCATTGCAGGCCTTGGATTTTATTTTAGAGCCAAGGTAGAAATTTGCGATACAAACTTCTGGGGCGACCATTACGAAAAGTATTTTATGTTTAAACCATTTCTTTCAACACATGTGAATTCGTATGTCTGTTATTTTGAATGAAAGGTATGACTGATACTCTGTACGAATGTAGTTTATAAAATTATATTTCAATCAAACTGTATCGTTGATATGTACAGTTAGGTGTATGAGAGGGCCGTAGGCCCTAATCTCGCTGTATCCACATATTTTGTTTTTTTAATAAAGACAGTTATAATCCTAGGGTATTTATTTAACCCCGGTATTATAATCGCCTCGATAACGCTGCAGGAATCCACCATATATACTCATGTCCTATTTAAATGTTTTGATTTAATTTAATGAATAAAAGATTAATTGGATGCAAACAATATAATAAATATATCCGAATATAACTTCTTCAGTCGCCTCACTGTCCTAGTGGAACTGATCACTAGGGCTACGATAATTTCTGTGACATTGGTTAACAATGATTGGAATCTAGATTGTTTCTACGTAAGAAAGACGAGTATGTGACGTTTGTCCAGTAACAAGCATCTTGGAAATAATAGGTTAAGTCATATGATGTGGACGATAGTTACCTTCAGCTTGAAGTACAGGGTCCCCTGGCCTACTGAGTGTCCGAAGCCGACTGGTCTGGTGAGTAATCGAGAGAAACTCACGCTGATGCCATGCGAGGGACCATCAAAAGATATCGACCGGAGTTAGACAATTCCAGCTATGCTATGGTGTGTAGCCGAAATTAGAGGATTTAGAAAAATCGGGACTTGGGCGGTTGTGGGTTCGAATTCAGGGGCGGCAGTTGAGGGGGGGGGGGGCTAGGGGTGGCGGTTGTTCCGGCCTAATTTAGGCTTCAGGCCTCGACGCGGCTCTGATTTTAATGTCCTTATGCCAACAGTACTTAGCTTTCAAGTGGCTGGAGTGATGTGCTCCAAGGTCATGAGCTTTAAAGAGGCTGAGATTATTTTCTATTATGCGACATTGCTGTCTCTTATCGCCGTGTCGAACCCATTTTATGGTCTGGTGGGCGAACGGCATTTATGGGTTTATATACGCAGATTACGTGATTGTACCTCTTCAGGGGACTTTTATTTTTTGTGATATGAATTTTTTACTCTTACCGACGTCTTATACACTATCGCAATGCCCTGTGCCGTAGGCTGCGTTGTACATAATAATAAACTAAATCTCTCTCTTCCTCGCCCAGGACAAGGAGCATATATTATTATCCAATACAAGTAGTCAGAATGGTTTAGCCCTGATAAGGATTGATGGTTTCTGGACGATTGACTCATTATTATTATTATTATTATTATTATTATTATTATTATAATTATTAATCGCATAGAGAGTCATTGTGTAAAAGACTGCGATCTGGGAGTGCAGCTCTCCATAAATTAAAATACGGGATGCCAAGGAAAGTAATAAAAAATGTTTATCACGCCCTGATAGAGTCTGTAATAACTTACGGAATAACATCTTGGTGCAGGGACGAAAACACTTATGTAAATAAAGTGCAAAATGCCCAAAACAGAATAATTAAGAATATATTGTCAAACAAACTAAACAAAAAATTTAGCCACATTGATGATAAATATAAGTACCTCGAAATATTAAACCTAAAACAACTCTATACATTTAAAGTAATTAAATATAACTTCTTTGACAAGAATTTTAACATAGAAACAGAAAACAATTCACATCACAATACTCGAAATCCAAGAAACGTCAATTGGAAACCAGCCTACAACAAATACGGGAATAGATTAAATAGTATAACGAAAATTTTTAATGAATTGCCCATACAACTTAAAAAATTAACTAAAATAGGAGAGATAAAAACGAAAATTAAAAAATGGCTTTTGAATTAAAATACTTCGCTTTAAAACTTACTTTACTTTTTACTTTAATTATTTTACTTTTTACTTTAATTATTTTACTTTACTATAATTACTCTTTACGTTAACTTACAATTTTAAATGGTATGAATTAAACTGATTTGAAATTAAAACTAAGTTTTTTTTGCTAACACAGACGTGAAATAGAAAACATGTTGTTGCATCATCTACAGCGTTTACTGTGCGAGCCCCCGACAAGTTGATTAACTTGGGGGCCCACAGGTTATTTGTATTATAAGGGTATAATTGTTAATTTATAAATATATTCCTTCGGCGCATGGGAGTACCGGCCGAAGAAGAAGAAAAAAAAAAAAAAAAAAATTATTATTAAAAAAGAATACCAAATAGATGATAAAGGGAAGTACAATACAAGAAACCCAACAAAGCTTAAGTTTGAGATAACATATAACAAATACGGAGGGAGATTGAACAAAGTACTTTTACCAAAGATATTTAATGAACTTCCTCCACAAATGAAAAACTTTAAACAGATGGGTGAGTTAAAAGCGGGTATAAAAAGATGGCTGGTCAATGGGAGTTAATAATAATAAAAACTGACATTAAAATAGCAATTAAAAATAAAATAAAGTAAACATTATAAATAAATAACAAAAATAAATGATTAAGCCTTGTTTAGCAGCACTATATGAGTCTTTTGTCCCATATAAGCGCTAGCTTGGGGATGTGGGATGGTATTATTATGTATTGTATTTTTGTAATATATGCTCCTTGTCCAGGGAATACTGGACAAGGAAGAGAAAAAAAAAAGTTTGAGATAACATATAACAAATATGGAGAAAGATTAAACAAAGTACTCATACCAAAGATACTTCCTCCAGAAATGAAAAAACTTAAACAGATGGGTGAGTTAAAAGCGGGTATAAAAAGATGGCTGGTCAATGGGAGTTAATAATAATAAAAACTGACATTAAAATAACAATTAAAAATAAAATAAAGTAAACATTATAAATAAATAACAAAAATAAATGATTAAGCCTTGTTTAGCAGCACTGTATGAGTCTTTTGTCCCAAATAAGCGCTAGCTTGGGGATGTGGGATGGTATTATTATGTATTGTATTTTTGTAATATATGCTCCTTGTCCAGGGAATACTGGACAAGGAAGAGAAAAAAAAAAGTTTGAGATAACATATAACAAATATGGAGAAAGATTAAACAAAGTACTCATACCAAAGATGCTTCCTCCAGAAATGAAAAAATTTAAACAGATGGGTGAGTTAAAAGCGGGGATAAAAAAATGGTTGGTCAATGGGAGGGAAAAATAATAAAAGCAGACTATTAACATAAAAAATAAAAATAAAATAAAAAAGTAAATAAAAAAACCGTATAAATAAAAAATAATAAAAATTATTATTTTAAAATAAGAAAAAATAATATGATAATATCTTGTTTTAGCAGCACTGTATAAGTCCTTTGTCCCAATCAAGCTTTAGCTTGGGGATGAGGTATGGTATCATTATGTCTATTGTATTTTGTAAATATATGCTCCTTGTCCAGGGGATACTGGGCAAGGAAAAGAAAGAAAGAAAGAAGATTATATTGATCCAATACAATACATTATATTGATACAATAAAATCATATATCGCAAGGCTTCAGTCAGCCCGACCGTGTGAGGTTTCGCTTTTGGATATACAGTACATGTAATTCAATCACAATACAATACAATACATTACTCTTGTATTCTACTCTGAATTATTGAGTAAACCCGATCCCCTTGAGAATTCAAACTGCCGTTCTCCCGATTGAAATGCAAGCTTTCTGACCACTCGACCGCGGCCCTCGCCTTGCTTCCTTTTGTAAAGCGTCCTGTTAACAGCGCGTTTCTCGGCTTTGGGTGACATAAAATGTATGTCATGACGCCTTCCTTAAATCTCTGTATGTTTCATATTGTAATCGCTTGCTTGTTAGCTTCTTTCGCACACCAGCAGATGCAAAATAAATGTGTTGACTACAGTAAATTTTTAAGGCTATTTATATTGAATTTTCTTATTTCTACAGCAATTTCGCCGTATAGGCAATATGAGCTAGGGAATGATATGGAGAGAGTTGCTACCTATCAATCGTTGAGATTGTGACCTCAGGAAAAGAAAAGGCCCTATAGTAACTTCTTGACACACTCTGCGGTTGACTATTTGGCAGTCGAATCGCACTTTGACTGTCCATTGTGCAGTATGACGTACAAGGCATTCTCCAAAGTCTAATTATCACTTTGCTGCTTGAATATTGTCGTCTGCTGGGGCCATTTGCTACATCCTGCGTTTGGCCTTGACTTTGTCTTGACCCCTGAGATTTGTAAGCTAAGAGTGCTTGCGAAATAAGCGTCAGGTATTGTAACTGTAATGTTTAGAGGTCTTCTTCTATAGTGGCTATCTATCGATTGGTTTGCAGCAATCTTCTCCATTCTTCTCTGTCCTGGGCCGTTCTCTTTAGGTCCTAGTAGGTTTCGCTTCTTGCTTGAGGTATTCCGTACGTCTTCCTTTGTCGGCCCCTGGCATTGGTGCCCTCAATGATGACTTCTAATATGGTGCTATGGAGTATCATTCACTGGGTATCGTAACGTGGAAACTGCCAGCAGTAAGCTTACTTCATGGCATATTGATATAGGTAGAAGATCATTCATTGGGTATCTTACGTAGAAACTGCCACTTCATGGCATATGGATGTAGGTAAAGTATCATTCACTGGGTATTGTAACGTGGAAACAGCCAGCAGTAAGTCTACCTCATGGCATATTGTTATAGGTAGAGGATCATTCATTGGGAATCTTACGTAGAAGCTGCCACTTCATTGCATATGGATGTAGATAAAGTATCATTCACTGGGTATCGTTACGTAGAAACAGCCAGCAGTAAGCCTAATTCATGGCATATTGTTGTAGGTAGAGGATCATTCATTGGGTATCTTACGTAGAAACTGCCACTTCATGGCATATGGATGTAGGTAAAGAATCATTCACTGGGTATCGTTACGTAGAAACAGCCAGCAGTAAGCCTACTTCATGGCATATTGTTATATTCATATTCATATTCATATTCATTGGGTATCTTACGTAGAAACTGCCACTTCATGGCATATGGATGTAGGTAAAGTATCATTCACAGGGTATTGTAACGTGGAAACACCCAGCAGTAAGCCTACTTCATGGCATATTGTTATATATGATCATTCATTGGGAATCTTACGTAGAAACTGCCACTTCATGGCATATGGATGTAGGTAAAGTATCATTCACTGGGTATTGTAACGTGGAAACAGCCAGCAGTAAGTCTACCTCATGGCATATTGTTATAGGTAGAGGATCATTCATTGGGAATCTTACGTAGAAGCTGCCACTTCATTGCATATGGATGTAGATAAAGTATCATTCACTGGGTATCGTTACGTAGAAACAGCCAGCAGTAAGCCTAATTCATGGCATATTGTTGTAGGTAGAGGATCATTCATTGGGTATCTTACGTAGAAACTGCCACTTCATGGCATATGGATGTAGGTAAAGAATCATTCACTGGGTATCGTTACGTAGAAACAGCCAGCAGTAAGCCTACTTCATGGCATATTGTTATATTCATATTCTTATTCATATTCATTGGGTATCTTACGTAGAAACTGCCACTTCATGGCATATGGATGTAGGTAAAGTATCATTCACAGGGTATTGTAACGTGGAAACAGCCAGCAGTAAGCCTACTTCATGGCATATTGTTATATAGGATCATTCATTGGGAATCTTACGTAGAAACTGCCACTTCATGGCATATGGATGTAGGTAAAGTATCATTCACAGGGTATTGTAACGTGGGAACAGCCAGCAGTAAGCCTACTTCATGGCATATTGTTATATAGGATCATTCATTGGGAATCTTACGTAGAAACTGCCACTTCATGGCATATGGATGTAGGTAAAGTATCATTCACAGGGTATTGTAACGTAGAAACAGCCAGCAGTAAGCCTAATTCATGGCATATTGTTGTAGGTAGAGGATCATTCATTGGGTATCTTACGTAGAAACTGCCACTTCATGGCATATGGATGTAGGTAAAGAATCATTCACTGGGTATCGTTACGTAGAAACAGCCAGCAGTAAGCCTACTTCATGGCATATTGTTATATTCATATTCATATTCATATTCATATTCATTGGGTATCTTACGTAGAAACTGCCACTTCATGGCATATGGATGTAGGTAAAGTATCATTCACAGGGTATTGTAACGTGGAAACAGCCAGCAGTAAGCCTACTTCATGGCATATTGTTATATAGGATCATTCATTGGGAATCTTACGTAGAAACTGCCACTTCATGGCATATGGATGTAGGTAAAGTATCATTCACAGGGTATTGTAACGTGGGAACAGCCAGCAGTAAGCCTACTTCATGGCATATTGTTATATAGGATCATTCATTGGGAATCTTACGTAGAAACTGCCACTTCATGGCATATGGATGTAGGTAAAGTATCATTCACAGGGTATTGTAACGTAGAAACAGCCAGCAGTAAGCCTAATTCATGGCATATTGTTGTAGGTAGAGGATCATTCATTGGGTATCTTACGTAGAAACTGCCACTTCATGGCATATGGATGTAGGTAAAGAATCATTCACTGGGTATCGTTACTTAGAAACAGCCAGCAGTAAGCCTACTTCATGGCATATTGTTATATTCATATTCATATTCATATTCATATTCATTGGGTATCTTACGTAGAAACTGCCACTTCATGGCATATGGATGTAGGTAAAGTATCATTCACAGGGTATTGTAACGTGGAAACAGCCAGCAGTAAGCCTACTTCATGGCATATTGTTATATAGGATCATTCATTGGGAATCTTACGTAGAAACTGCCACTTCATGGCATATGGATGTAGGTAAAGTATCATTCACAGGGTATTGTAACGTGGGAACAGCCAGCAGTAAGCCTACTTCATGGCATATTGTTATATAGGATCATTCATTGGGAATCTTACGTAGAAACTGCCACTTCATGGCATATGGATGTAGGTAAAGTATCATTCACAGGGTATTGTAACGTGGAAACAGCCAGCAGTAAGCCTACTTCATGGCATATTGTTGTATAGGATCATTCATTGGGAATCTTACGTAGAAACTGCCACTTCATGGCATATGGATGTAGGTAAAGAATCATTCACTGGGTATCGTTACGTAGAAACAGCCAGCAGTAAGCCTACTTCGTGGCATATTGTTATATAGGATCATTCATTGGGAATCTTACGTAGAAACTGCCACTTCATGGCATATGGATGTAGGTAAAGAATCATTCACTGGGTATCGTAACGTAGAAACAGCCAGCAGTAAGCCTACTTCATGGCATATTGTTATATAGGATCATTCATTGGGAATCTTACGTAGAAACTGCCACTTCATGGCATATGGATGTAGGTAAAGTATCATTCACAGGGTCTCGTAACGTGGAAACAGCCAGCGGTAAGCCTAGTTCATGGCATATTGTTGTAGGTAGAGGATCATTCATTGGGAATCTTACGTAGAAACTGCCACTTCAAGGGCAAAGGTAAAGGATTATTCACTGGGTATAGTAACGTGGAAACGGCCAGCAGTAAGCCTTCTTCATGACATATTGATATGGGTAGAGTAAATTGGGTATCGTAATGATGAAACTGCCAGCAACCGTACTTCATGAGATATTGGGTTTTATTCGCATTATGCCTTAGGCTTATTTTCCTTCGCTTTTCTTCTCGTTCAATATCAGTAATAAATAAATATTGACTTTCTTTGTTCTATTACTAAGCCAACCTAGAGGAGTTAGGGCAAAAAGCACTCTCTTACAGTCAACTAGGAAGACCCCGGGACCGCCTACTTTACATGCCCTCCGAAGCATGGCCAGAAAATGTAGCAAATGTGGGACTCGATCGAACCAATGTGCCGTAGTTTAGCCTCATGCTGCTAACGGCTTCATTAGAGCTTATTTATGAGACTTGCTGTCTTCGCGAAGTATTTCGGACCTAAACATTGAACCGGCCTGTCATCGTAACTGAGCCCATTAAATGAGCTCAGTTACGATGACAGGGTTGGGACAAATTTTGTCGTCTTAGGTGTAGGGCAGCGCCCATAATTTATATGTAGCTTGAGTCTCTTCTTCCAAATTCCAACACTACCCTCCCCCGTCCTCTGCGTATTTTCCATAGATCTTGTTATTTTATGGAAAAAATTGCCCGGAAGCTTTCACCGCCCCTGAATCTGGTTCTTTTTCCCCCTTGAAAGACGAAAGGTATAAAAATATTGGTTTGGTACGTTTGTTAGGTTCTCTGGCCATGTTTCGAAGGGTATATAATTGTTAGTTCCTATCCACACTAGTTGAAGACATGAAAAAGGCCGTGCCTTCCTACGTCCGTTCAACTGGAATAGAAACAATATTAATGTGGCAATATAACAAGAAAAGAGTGACAATTATTTATTTTTGTCTTATGACTTTCTCTTACCAATATTGCCTCAAATACAGGGGCATCATTTCCATATTTTTCCGCGGGGGGGGGGGGGGGGGGGGAGGTGACAATGAGGTACATTTTTAAATTACATAGTACAATATACAAATAAACATTGTAATTATTTTATCATTTGTCAGGGTAATTGTCATGTTTTTTTCAATCGCAAGGGGGGGGGGGCAATTTATTGATCTTTTTTTTAAAAGGTTAATCCAATACAAACAATTCAATGAATGTAACAGATTAACCTCTTCAATCGCCACACTAAGTAACCTAATAGGTACTTGTGTCGAGTTACCACAAGTCTCCGATCGCAAGGTGTGTAGACACTCGCACAATTACAAGCACGCTACCACCTGGCCAACGAAGTCGCTAAAAACTTGAACCTTGCCCATAAATCGAGCACCTGCATCTATTTTGCATGAAACTGTTAACAAAATAAATTGCACTGTGCGTCAGGACATGTACAGTAGTGGTATAGACTCCAATTTTCACCCGAAAGGTTGTTGGTTTCGAGTTCCACACTTGCTACATTTTCTGGCCATGCTTCGGAGGGCATGCAAAGCAGGCGGTCCCGAGTCTTCCTAGTTTAGTGTAAGAGAGGGTTTTATAGACCTAACTCCGCTAGGTTGGCTTAGTAATAGAACAAAAAAGGTCAATATTTATTTAGGCGTCTTATCAACATACTCTCCACACAAGCGTGTCACACGTGAATATGAAGATCCCCTCTATAGTTAGCATTAACGCCTTGGTTCCTGACGTCATATCGATGTTGGCCTGCAAACGGGTATTAGGTGAACCTTATCACTACTGTTTTTGTCATTATGACGTCGTACAGTACTATTAGGGTCATGTTGTTGTATAAAATATTTGCGTTCTGATGGCAACTTTATCAACATGCTCTATGCACGCAGAGTACCTAACATTAAATGAAATAATTCCATATTGAACAGTCATTTATACAATAATGTCATTATACAGTCAATGCGTCATAAAATATAACTTATTCATAACATCAACTGAAGAGAGAAACACACTGCTTTTAAACTTTCTCTAAGTTGCTGCAACGTATAATATGTGAGTCATGCGTTGTCACAGCTTTTTATTATTATTTTTTAAAAGAACCGGTCCGAGTTTACTCGAACATGCTTTCCAATTTATCGATTAGTAGAGAGAGAAAATGATTAATTTCATGGTAAATAATTTTCGTATGGTTAAATTTCGGATATCTTGCGGGGGGGGGGGGGGGGGTGTCCACCTGAAGTCACTGAAGGTGACGAAAATTCTAGATAGGTCAGACCTACGCATTACCACACAGCAATAATGGCAGGGCACGCAATGCATTTGAGCGTGAATTTGTTTTCATTTTTTCAAAAAAAAAAAAAATTTTTGCACAAAACCCAATAGTTTTTTGGAAAACCAAACTATCCGGTTTCATTACTCAATGTAACACCTAAAACATGCTTGAAGTTAGAAATCATCGATAGAAAGGTTTCGCAGTAAAATGATTTTTTAGTCATTTTTCACTAAAAAATTTTATTTTTTATTTTTTTTTACCCCCAGAAGTATAAATTGGAAAGCAATAATAGAGAGTTGAATGAATGAATGAATCGTTTACTTCCCACCCCTACAAAACAAGCTGACATAGGTCTTGGGACACTTTAAACAGCATAATTATTGGGATCACATCCTAATCATTCATACAATAGAATAGAATATTTATTATATGCCAACAACAGAAATAAATCGATCCAATAACGAAGGCATTTACAATAACAACATAGCAATTAGCAATTTACAACACAGAAATATTTCACAATTAAAATTATAAGTAATTAGGTAAGCGTTAATAAGCAATCGTCAATTCAATAAAACCCCGTAAACACATTTTAAACAGAGGTAGGCTGCAAAAGGGGTCTAGATCACCGTGTTCGTTAATTGTTTTTAAAATTCTAGACAGTCCACTGTCAATTAATCAACTGTTTAAAAAACAACAGCTTCACCTTGTTCGCAAAGACAAGCATGTCCTTCAGTGGCAAGTCAATCAGATCGACCTGGTCGATGTAGGCAGCCCCAAAACAGTCCAACCGCGCCCGCCACAGGGATGAAAGTGGCCAACCACGTGTTCCGCAGTTTCCTTGGACTCATTGCAGTGTCGGCAGACGGTAGGACCTCCATGACCCAGTTTAGCTATATGGGCTCTGAATAAACCATGACCAGTAACCTGGTTAACCAATAACTTGGCCTTTTGGCTGGAGAAATACCTAGGTCCTAGGTAACCAGAGAGATAATTGGCTCCGCCAAGTGGCCTTACATGAAAATTATTGTGTGGGGCTGGATTATTAATATTTATAAAACTTACGTTTGTTGGTGCATGCATGTCCCTTTCGGCGGCCATTATAAAACAGAACAAAAGGGCGTTATCTGCTGGGTTTAGTGGTCAAGGTGTCGCGTTCGTTATCTATCACCTATTATTTGTTCTGTTGGTGATATCACCAAACCGTAACACTGACGGATATTGTGACCGCCTGTTTACGTGGGACCATTTTAAAAAAAATTAGAAAAAGAATAAGGAATTTTTGAAACACGTTTTTTTCCCCTGAAATTATTGAAGCGACTGGTTAAAATAGAACCGGTCCGAGTTTACTCGGACATGCTTTCCAATTTATCAATTAGTAGATAGACAAAATGAGTAATTTCATGGTAAATAATTTTCGTATGGTTAAATTTCGGATATCTTGCGGGGGGGGGGGGGGGGGGTGTCCACCTGACGCCACTGGAGGTGAGGTAAATTCTAGATAGGTCAGACCTGTCCGGTTTCGTTACTCAATTTAACACCTAAAACATGCCTGAAGGTAGAAATCATCGATAGAAAGGTTTCCCAGAAACATTATGGGCAAGCGACCCCCTGGATTTTATCAACATTAATAACAACTACAATATATGTGAATTTAAAATAAATCGTTGGAGCCGATTTTGGGAAATAATTTTTTTAGACGTTTTTTTTAGTTTTTTGTGAATAACCCCCCCCCCCCCCCCCCAAATTGAGTTAGCCCCAAATAAAACAAATGGTCCCGAGGTATGATTTTTGTGAACCTATACATGCCTAATTTCATCACAATCGACCGAGTAGTTTGCCCGGAAATCGACGCACACACAGACAGACATTTCGTTAAAATCACTTTTTTGGTTCCTGGGACCTCAAAACGTGTAAATCCATTGAAATCTCGGAATTGAAAATCTTGACCATCACAAATCTTTCCTTCTACTACGTATAAATTGGAAAGCAATAAACTCCAAGCTGCGAAAGTAGTTTACTTCGAGGTACACAAAATATTCTTCAAAGTAGCTTAGCTTCTGAGTAATATGGTCTTAGAAAGAAAGTAAGAAAAATTACTTTTTTTTACATTTTTCAGGTGAGCCCACTCTTACAATAACTAACCCTTTAGACAAAATAATATTATAAAATTAATAGACCTGCTTACTTCCAAATAATTTAACCAAAACAAAATTTAATTGACCCTTGAAACTGTAAATACAGGAGAGACAGAAAATTTCTAAATTATGGGTTGCAATATTTTAATTAATATTTGATGCTATACGTGTTTTGCACCAAACTAACATTTGTATTTTGTAGTAGTCAATGCGACTCATAAATTATTTTTTGTGACAAATCAACTTTTGCCTACATAATATGCTCTTCACTTATACCATTTGTTAATATTGTATATGACACATAAACTGGCCAATTATAAATTTTTAGCCATCATGTCATCGAAGGTGTGTTCTTAGACACAAATATATATGACAAGGATGGATGGATCATATTGAACTTGTGTGCAATATAAGTAGGTGGAGCGGCAAACGGATTGACGCATGAATTGCTAGGGTTAAAAGGTTGCTTGCCATTATTATGATATCATGCTGCAGTGGCGGTCTGACAGTTTGTGTTATCAAAAACTTTATTGCTTTCCTACTTATACGTAGGAAATCTTTGTGATGGACAAAATTTTCTATTTAGGGATTTCAGTGGATTTACACGTTTTGAGGTCCCAGGAACCAATAAAGTTTCTTTTATTTTAATTTTTTTTTGTTTTTGTTTGAAAGCGCGGGTCCCTATTGGGAATGTTTACCGATTATTCTGTGGTAGAGAGTTGTCCGCTCTGTTGTGCAACAGGATGCCTGTCGCCGATTTGTGGGCAAACTACTCAGTGGATTGTGATGAAATTTTGCATGTATGTAGGTTCTCAAATGTCAAATCTCAGGACGATTTTTTTTCTGTTGGGCTGACTCAATTTGTCATGTGAATTAGCCATTATTTGCTTAACTGAAGTTTTCAATAGCAATGTCATAGAGCGTCTCCAGTCGCCCGGGTGACGCCAAAGACCATTTCTACTTTTCTCTACATTGTGTAATCTGTAGTATATTGCAATATTATGAGTTTTACATGGAAAGTAATGGGCCAATAGACTACTTACTTTTACCGTGCCTTATCCTCATGGAGGGTCGGCGGAACGACAGCAGCGTTTCCACACACTCCTATTCTGTGCGTCCTCGGTGGAGAGCCCCAAACTTGTCATATCCCCGGCGTTCTTTCTTCGCAGTGTAACTCTCGGCCTCCCTGGTCGTCTTCTTCCTTGTATCTCCCGGTTTGTTACTCTTTTCACTAGGTGGTTTTCGTCTCTACGTAGTACGTGCCCCCACCAGTTCAACCCCTTTTCTCTGGAGTTCGGAATATTCTGTTTCATTTTGTGAAGGCTAGTCGCCACTGCTTATGAGTCATAATGGTGTAAAGGACGTGTTTTGACAGTTTTCTGCTGGCCATTATCGAGATTATTTGCATTTTGTTGACACTGGGTCGCTGACCCCCCACCCTTTTTGTTTACATTAAACCTATAGCAACCCTACTTTCTTCTCTTTTTATCTATCGTTTGTGTCGCCTCGAAGACCTCTAATTGAGCTATATAATATTGCATATTTATTAGTTGCTGTATCAGTTACTTACCACCATTTTGTAATTAAATATAAATATAAACCGACTACAAGAAGTCTCGTATGTGTCGTATTGTTCTTTTACTGATCAATGTAATTTATTCTGATTCTGAACTTACTAAATTATACAGTCCAAATATACATACTGTATGTACTATGCATAACTAAAAAACATTAATGTTATTATTAATGCACCTGCATAAAAAATTTGACTAATATTGTCTGTTCCTGTTTATTACAGTTACCAGCCCTTGGAGCTTACAATGGAACGTACAACGACCAGGTAAGTTCCATCTTTCTGTAAATATTTTGTTTGCTGAGAGGCAATGTGTGTTGAGATTAAAAATACTCTGCATTGCAGCAACTACGAAGTGAAACAAATTGTATAATCGTGAAACTGCAGGCGCTTCCATGAACTCAACTCGGCTGTTCGATAATACTCAGGTATCCTCGCTTCTTGCTGCATAGTTTAAGATTAATCGCACAGAAACAAGCTAAGAATGAGTACTTAAAACCTCAGTAATGTAAAATAATACTGGTAAATAATTTACCTTGTCAGTGAGTTGAATCTCGACAGGTTTCCGACGAAAATAAGATGTTTGCAGAACCAGTCAATAATTGTACAAGCTTTCCACCATACCAACTGTGCAATCTAAAGGTCTGTATTATACTGTTCGTTGAAGGTTATTTTCTGCCATCTGTACGCGGCATATTTTGTTTCTTTAGACAAAGTTGTGCCTCGGAATTTTAGCTCAGGCTCGTATCGGAATTTACGAGGGCCGTTTTTTTTCAACCTCCGACAGGCTATAAATAAAAGACAAGTACATATAAAACAATAGTTTTAATACCAAAAGATAGATACACTTACGGTTACATTTCGACATATTCACCGAAGAGATTGAGACATTTGCCATATCTGTGGACAAGCTTTTCAATACCCTCTTCAAAGAAAGTTGCCGCCATTAAATTCAAGTAGTCCTTGACGTTGGTTTGAAGGTCCTCATTGGCTTGAAAGCGCTTATGGGGAACTTCTGTCTGAGAACAGTAGATCAGGCAGTATCAACCTTTTTCGTTGTTGTTCTATTACTAAGCCAACCTAGCGGAGTTAGGGTTATAAAGCCCGCTCTTACACTCAATTAGGATGACCCGGGACTGCCTGCTTTACATGCCCTCCGAAGCATGGCTAGAAAATGTAGCCAGTGTGGGACTCGAACTAATAACCTTTCGGGTGAAAGTCGGAGTCTGTACCACTACTCTACAGGTCCTGGCCTTCCCCCTTTGAATCTTGGGGCCGCCTGATACGGTTTTTCAATGACTGGTCATAGCTGGGGGTGGCACCAAAAATTAACAATATATATTTTTTGCGGGAAGTGAGTATCCCATCGCTCCTATCTCTTGATCTCTCGACCAACAACTAATCCCTGTTGAAAAATAATTTGCGATTTAATTCTCATTTCTATTTATTTCCCGTAAGCCAATTTATTGTACATTAAGAGGACGTATGCTACGTATAAAATGAGCACCCCAAAATTTGTTGTTTTTATTGACTTTTTATTTCTTATTTAATTAACAAAGCAAGTCATTAAAGATTTGGCCCATGAAAGTTGTAGAAGGCTACTTCAGGCATAATATAATAAGAAATATTAAATATTTGGTACCTTAGTTCTTTCATAAATACCAGACAAGACTAAAATTTAAAAGATTTTTGGAAGAACTAAAAATCCGAAAAGTAAAAATACCCGATTATATGATGTTCGAAGTAGTCTTCTACAACTTAGATGAGCTAAATTTTTAATAACTTGCTGAGTTAATTAAATAAAAAATGAAAAGTATTTAATTTTTGGAGTGCCAATTTTCTACGTATATCCTCTTAATTGGGGCTTATTTAGGATAATTTCCCTTTATTCCCGAGTGAGTACCCAAAATATTACCCATCGTTGCCTGAGGGCCATCATTTTGTCTTTTTTTCTCGAAAGATTTCCATTCTGGAGTTATTTTCCTATGCCTCCCTTTTATTTGTTTATACTCATATCGATTATGTTCAATTTTGCATAGCTTTATCACGGCTGCTCAGGGCATAGCATCAAAAGCAAGCAGCCTCACTAGTCTGGAAGCTGCAAGACCTTGGAAAGTTTGGAGTGAGATCTGTTGATAAAAATGCAGCCGGGGCCGTGAGCCAGAAGGCAAACGGCAGATTAGGCGGAAAAAAAATAGATAAAAACTGCAACACTGTCTTGATAATAACTACAGTACACCATACGGTATTTTTCCCAGCATTTAAACTAAAGATGTAATCTCTTTTACACCAATTTATCCATACTATGGAAATGGATTATTAATATTAATTTGTAGTAAAAGGATATGCTACGTAGAAAATTGGCACCCCAAAATTGAATAAATTTAATTTTTTATTTCATTACTCAGCAAGTTATTAAAAGTTTGGCTAATTTAAGCTGTAAAAGACTACTTCGTGCATAATTTTTGGCTAATCGGGTATTTTTACTGTTCGGTTTTGTAGTTTGTCCAAAAATTAGATTTAACGCGATTTTTAGTCTGCCAATGTTTTTTTATGAAAGAACTAAGGTACCAAAACTTTAATATTTTGAATTATAAAATGCATGAAGTAGTCTTCTATAACTTACATCAGCCAAATCTTTAATAACTTGCTTTGTTAATTAAATAAAAAGTCAATAAAAACAACACATTTTGGGGTGCTAATTTTCTACGTAGCATGTCCGCTTAAGTTCAATGAATGTTCCTGCCTGATAAATTAATACCTGTAATGAGTTACTACTACGTCTCCGATCGCACGTTGTGTACAAATTCCCACAATTACAAGTATGCTATCAACTAAGGCACTATATACCCGGGTATTGTCATCCGCCATGTTGTATCCCATATTTCCTATATGGTAAGTATTGTAAGAAAAGTAAAAAATTGAAAAAAACTAATACACGTTTTAGTAATTTTTTATTATACACTTCACTACTTGGTAACACGTTTTTTTAAATAAAAATAAATAAACAACGATAAATTTCATAAAAATAAATAGGTAAACACCCAATGCTTGGCTTATACACAAGACTTATATTGGATACAACATGGCGGATGACAATACCTGTCTAATATAGAGCCCTACTGTCAACTATGCCAGCTGTGTCCATCAACTTTATATAATGTTAGCCATACGAGAACGTGTTTTCTTTTAACATGTATTCGCATTGAATACTTATTCTAGCAGCCCAACCACTGTTTTTCTATTTTTCTTTTAAAAAGGTTAAGCGCATACAAACAATTTAATGAATGTATCCGATTGACCTCTTCAGTCGCCTCTGTAGGTGTTGAGTTACGACACGACTCCGATCGCATGGCGTGTAAAGACTCGCACAAGTGCAAGCACGTTACCACCTGGCCATCGAAGCCATCGAAGTCGACTAGACAGGGCTACTTAAATCTTAAGGCAATGCGTTTTCGCTGTGGTTCTACCTCAAATAACACTTGATGGAAAAAATAGCTGCTATGCGAATAGTTAAGAATATTTTTTTGTATTTGCTGTCGTAAGGGTTTTTCGTGGTGAATAGTTGTGACTACTACTGTGCTACTGTTCACACATCAAAAGAAGGATGATTGTCTTTATTTTAATTGAGGAGCAAACTTTCAAAACGTCACAAAACCATGAAAATTAAAAATTGATTTTATCATTGATTTTTGAAGCTGACGTGAATCAGGATTGCTAATCAAAACAAAAACAAACAAATTTTAAGCCAGTCTTCTGAAGGGTTATAATCTTATATTCCCGTTATAATAAAGCCGAAATAATTATGTGTTTCGTGTTTCCTGAACATTTTACGAAAATGGTTTAGTGCCGTTTTGAAAGTTTGCTCCTCAATTATGGTCGAATTTTGGGCCGTTCGGCCCACACCTACAAGTGATTCACAGGAGTCAGGACTACCCTTGTACCTCTCTTTGGCAAAATTGCGCTAATCGTGAAATATAATCAAATTTCAAAACTACTTGGCATATTTAATTACAGTAACGACGCAATTTGTTGTCATACTTATCACCTGTTTCCCTTATGCTCACACATAAATTATTCAGTCTCCAAATGGGACATAAATAAATCAAGCTTTTCGTTAACCATGATGGCATCTGCCGACATATTAATTGCAAAATGCACGTACAGCGCGCAGCATGTGCAGTTTGCAAGTTTCCCGGTTATATCTCTTGCAGCCATTTACAGCATGTGTTAGCAGCGGGCATGTGTTCCAAAAGCCGGCAGAACTATTCCAATGAGGTCATATGTATTTAATCTTGTGGGGTATGAATATTTATTTGGAGGTTAATACACAACTTGCAGCTGCTCTGCGTCAAGTTATATTCGTTTCAAATATACATTACCGACATGGAACTAGGGGTGAATCTAAAATTTTCGGGGGGGCAGTTACAGGGTCCTGTGTCAGAGAAAGATTGCTCCCTCTCCAAAGCTGAAGTATTTGCCTTTACCTTATCCGCGCCTTTTCCCCAACGGGGGATCGGGCGGTACGGTATTGACGCTTTGATGCTAGTGGGTTTCCCACTGTAGATGGCAGTTCTTGCCGAAAGCGCTCATAGTTTTATACTAACACAAGTGGGTTTCTTAGACAAAGTTAATTTCTTAACGATTCTTTGGGTTTTACTAATTCGGGTTGTTATAACAATTTTTTCTAAAACTCTAAGTTTTTGTTATTTTTTGTTTATTGACGCTTCCACAGAGAGTTCTTCAGTATGTATCTGCCTGCATCTTTCTCGGCAGCGTCTTCTTCAGTCTTCCTCTTCTTCTGTTTCCTTGGATCGCAATCTTCTCAACCCTTTTCAGAAGATCAGAGTCGCCTCACTTTGTACACGCTTTGTACGATGCCCATGCCATAACAGGCGTTTTCCCTTAGCTTCTGAGTGGTGTCGGCTGTTTTCAACTCAGCTCTGATCTGGTGGTTTTGTTTGCTTTCTGCCAGGGTTACTCCATCTGCCCGGCGCAAGATCCTCATCTCTGCCTGCTCTTTTTTCTTCACAGCCCAGCACGCCATAGATCATGCAGATCTCCCCACTTCACCAAAGGTGAAGTAGTGCGTTATAAATTACAAATTAAGAATATTTCATAATACAGTTGCTAAATAGTAGGTTTTTATGCATTTTACAAGCATTTTTTGAACCCTGAAACCGTCAGTTTTGGAAGCCGAGAGTACGGGTATTTTGTTCAGAGTACTCAACATCGACTTCGATGGCCAGGTGGTAACGTGCTTGCACTTGTGCGAGTCTTTACACGCCATGCGATCGGAGACGTGTCGTAACTCAACACGGGTACTAACCTACAGAGGCGACTGAAGAGGTCAATCGGATACATTCATTAAATTGTTTGTATGCGATTAACCTTTTAAAAAACTTATTTAACTTTTTAGAAAGCCTCTACCGACAGGGTAGTTAGAAAAAGGAAAATTTGGGAAAATAGACGGAAATTAGATTTGAAGCCGAGTCTCCACCTTGTCGGGATGATTTGTTGACCTCTGCAGATTTGATGTACCCCGGCAAGGTGGGAACTCCAATTCGAATCAAGTTTCTGTCCATTTTTACATTTTTTCCTTTCCCTAATTGGCCTTTAATTGGGCTCTCTATTATTATTCGTCCTGTACGATATAATCTCTTATAACGTCGAGCCTTCCTGCCTTGTCCTCGTGGCTATTTGTGCGCCAATAGCCTATATATCACGTGCGCTAGTCTAGCTTTCTCAATTTTGATCACGGGAATTTCATTTTCCCAAGATTGTTTGTCTACATCTTTGGGTATTTGCCTGGAGTTTTATAAGAGCTGTATTATCGTAGTGCAGTGTTTGCGAACAAGGTAGTTAGCCATTATCAAGAGGTGGTGATATCTCTAAAAGCTTATAGATAAGCCTGTCGCGACCTAATTAGTTTTTGGGGCTGCTGTTAACACTCACATTACCTAACACCCTGCACGATTAAAAACATAAGACTTTGTTTCTTGCTAACCTACTTACTCATGCCAGTTTTGCGCTGTTAAACCGTCAGTAATAATGGGTATTGAGCCTTTTGTTTTAAGAAGATATGCTACGTAGAAAATTTGCACACCAAAAAATACATTTTTTTATTTTATTAACTCAGCAAGTTATTAAAAGTTTGGGTCATTTGAGTTGTAGAAGACTACTTCGTGCATCATGTAAAATCAGGAATTTTTACTTTTCGGTTTTGTTGCTTTTCAAAAAATCCTAGATTACGCGAAATTTTAGTCCCCACTGGTTTTTATGAAAGAACTAAGGTACCCAAAATTTAATATTTCCTATTATATGATGCATGAAGTAGTCTTATACAACTTACATGAGCCAAATCTTTAATAACTTGCTTTGTTAATTAAATAAAAAATGAAAAGTCAATAAAAACAACAGATTTTGGGGTGCTAATTATAATAATAATAATAATAATAGTGTAATTCCCAAAATAAATTCAGTTACATAAATTTAGATAATACATTTTTCTTCTTTGGGTCCCTTGCCATTGTGCATCCAATTTGCACGTGGAGGCAAGGTGCTTTCTACTTGTCGAGTTTTGTCGAGTCGTTATCCAATCATTATCCCTCTGGGAATTATTTATGTAAGATCAGTATCGACGTTGGACTCAAGGGAAAGTCAAATGAGAGATCTGAAATTAAATTGATCCTTCAACATCGATAGAGCTGAAACTATACACACACACAAAGATTTCATGAAAATCCACGTCAGTACCAAATTTCAGCTGAAACAATGAGCTACACAAGTTTTCTTTTATTACACTTCCCTTTGTTTTCCCCTTGAACAAATAGTTATTATTGTAGCTTCGCAAATATATAATATCAAAATTTCAAAGTCAAATGTCAACAATATTGCAGAAATTTTGACTGCGTGATGTATTTGGAAGGTCAATGATTTTATTTATAAATTACTGGCAATGTCAAGTCCCGGCACGTCAAAGGGTGCGCTTACTTCCGTCAAATTGAAAAAGAAAGCTTATTTTGATTTCCCCAGCCGCCACTCATTGCTGGCTCAGCGTATAAATGTGGTGTTTTCAGCACTCAATAGTCAATCTCCATATGGACTTTGTCCATCAAAATAAGCCTCGGTAGGCCTTGCATTGTAGGGTTGTACGATTGACCGACCTCGAAGTCAGCAGAAATTTGAGGCCGTCTATTTTAGCTTAGTCATCAGAGTTGGTGTTTTTTCATATTTTTTTCCTCTTGCTTTTTGAGTCAGTAGGACGAACTTGGAATGCAGGAATAGATGTAGATTCTGTTAGAGAGTTAGACCTTTTGATTTGGTTCATTGCTCGTGCATAAACTCAATTCAAATTATTTATACTGAAATAATATTGGTTCAGGTGGAACCGAGTTTATTAACTTGATTTATGGAAATCGCACTTTAGATACAGTAGGTAAGTAGTTGTGCTGAAATATTTGATCTAAGATTAGGTCTCATTATAGCTAAATCGTAGTGACAATTTACCATGATCTAAAAAAATATTCTGTAATCTTTCAGAAATAATGATAGCTTTTTGTTTAAAACCAATAGAAACTGCAAACCAAGCTCTACAAAAAACTTGGACAAGGCAAACCATGCAAATCTGGCAAGTGCGTTAATAGACGATATTGGAATAAGGGTGCACCCCTGAGCCACAAGTTTAAACAATTATTGCAAATCAAAGTTAAAAAGATTTATGATTTATGAGCTCGGAGGAAGTTAAATGTACAATAGCATAAAGCAAGCCCATTTCCAAGTTCGAAATGTAATGAAGTGAGGAAACAAAACCAAATTCAGTGATTTCAAAGTTTAGACTTAATTCTCTTATCTCTGCGCTACCGAAGAGATTAATTTTCTCCTTGTTTTATTGAAATGGCAATTAATTAATTAATACAATTTATCCCTCATTTCCTCGGCACTCTATAGCCCCAATATTCCTGGACCTTTTATACGTCTCTCTAGTTCTGAAATTCCTGATAAATATGTATAGATATCGCTGAGGTGATTGCCTTATCAACCTTTGGAAGTAGGTCATAAAAAACAGCACTTATGATATCAGCACAGGACTATTCCTGTTTGCGTCCCAATTCCTCAGCGACAAACATGCACTGGCGACCTATTTTTGTATAAAAAAAAATCGTTTGCTTTTTATCAGCGATACGCCGATAACCCTTTTGTATAAAAATGGACTCGTTGGAGTTCTATTATATGCGTCACGGCTGAACAATGTAATGTTTGCAAATTGTTAAGGCGTGTATTCCACTGGTCAATATTCCGTCATTTTTGATTAAAAAGAAGTCTGCTACCGTATTATAACTTAATATAATTTAAATATAATTTTTTGCTTGCTTCTAGGGTACTGTTTATGTCATATATTATTGCAAGTGATGTCATATTTGGACTGTGTCTGTTGGCAACGCAATACAAGCTTTATTTTTATTTTTAATTTATAATTGATAAGTTACGTATCTTCATAATAGTCTCCTTAAAACAAAAATCGCAACTTTTTTTTAATCACAAATGACGGAATATTTACCAGTGAAATACACGGCTAAAGCTGGCCATTCACGAGGGCTCCAAACGAACTCGCGCCAAGCCATTCCATTTGGCGTTAGCGCCATTTAGAGGGTTCTGATGACCCGACTACGCTGAACCAGTCGCTCCAAATCTTTCAAATTGTACAGTGTGACGATATGGAAGAGGTACTTTTACACTGTACAATTTGAAAGATTTGGAGCGACTGGTTCAGCGTAGTCGTGATGACCCCTCTAAATGGCGCTAACTTCAAATGGAACAGGACGCGCCAATTGGCTTGGCGTGGGTCCGTTTGGAGCCCTCGTGAATGGCCAGCTTTAGGAACAGATTTCAAAATGTTTTTAAAAATTATTTTTTCTGGCGGTACCTACGATTCCATGTGATGGTGGGATGCTTCATTGTTTGAATAAGTGGCCCTCTTAAATTCGGTGATCCCCTTAATTCGCTACTCTTTGTATTTGGCTATCTAGACAGTGGTCAAAGGTCAATGTATGATGTGTTAAGACAATTGTGCCGCTTGCACCGGTCCATGTCATTCAGCAATATTATGTTGGCTGAAAGCTGACGTCATAGATTATTCAAGCCCAGTCCATTAATTGCAGTCAACGAGAATATAAAAGAATAGATGGCACCGAACCATAAGCTATACCTCATTATATAATGTAGCAGAGTGAAATGGGTAGGGCATTTATTAAGAATCTGGTACACACCATCATTGAGGGCACAGTGGAAGGAACCAATAGAAGACGATGGCCGAAGGAGGAATTCATGGAGTAACTAGAGGACACAGGAGCTCGAACGTACCAAGAGCTGAAGAGGAAAGCTTGAGGATGATATGCAGGGAGTTGCTGCCGACCAATCGTTGAGATTGTGCCCTCAGAAGAAGAACCATAAGTTAAGTACTGCCGATTGAGGGGAAACATAGGGGAAAATGGCAAAGGAAGCGTTCCAACGTGAAAAAATGGAAAAGCGTCAAATGAAAAAAAAGAAATGAACAATTCCAACATACAGGGCTGATGGCAGTAAGTTTCTGCACACATGACTCAAAATCTAAATAGCTACATTATGACTGTGATTAGCTTATGGCGAGAACCTCCAAAGCTTAATCAGTCACAACTTTTATCCACTTCATTGCTTGCGCTGTGGATGGCCACGTTACCCACCTGGTATCATTAGTGGCATGTTATGTTTTTTCAGCATGATTTTCTGCTCCTTTAACGTCCGAAGCTCCAGTTGCCCGGGTGTGATACGTGGGACTCCTCCACTCCCCACATCTGGCTATTTAATACTTGCTTAGGTACTAGTCCTCTCCTTCGTGTTCGATCTATAACCTCCTCAAACCATTTCACAATCGAAATCGATTTTTTTATTTTTATTTTTTTTATTTTATTATTATTATTATTTTAATATAAAGCGCCAGACCCGTGTGGGTAAACGCGCTTTCTGGTTTGTAGTTAGTTTGCAAGTGTTGTCTGTATTGTGTGCGTATGCGGTGGTGGTGTGTGGCAAACTGCGATCAGGAGGGCATTGACCATCTAAGGGCAGTTTGCCGATGCTTGTATTACACCAGAGTGTTGTTTGCTAGATGAGGCTTGCGAGACTGCTTTCTGGAAATGTGTATCAGCAGCCTGATCGAGGCGATTATAATACCGGTATTTATTTAATCCCCTGGTAATAAAAATGTAAACAAGATAATTTTATAATGGAAAGTGCTATTCAAAATTTGTTTGTTTACAGTTATAATCCTAGGGTATTTATTTAACCCCGATATATGGGTGGTGGGGTGCCCGCCATTAGGTGTCCATGTGTTAACCTTGTTTTGTTTTGTTTATATATTTACAATTTCTAATTTGACATTTTAACTAATTTCCCCACTTTACCATTGGATATAATGGGGAGCCCTAACGCAATCAACCGTCTTATAGATTCCCAAGTCAGTCAATCCATCTTCAGTTTCCCCACTCGTAATTTCGAGAATTCGGGCCCGAAATCAGCGACAGGGGTTATATCGGGATAAGGCCAATATCCGGGTCAGCAATTTCAAAAATAAGTTAATTTTTTCGAATATTTTATTAAATTTGGAAGAGCCCCACATATATCTGTCAGCGGATTGTCCTCCTTTCTAATTTTTATCGCCCGACTCCTTTCATCCTTCCCCCAATGGGCAATTATTTGACCACAATTTGGCACATTGCCTCAACAACGTCAAAAAAATACGATGTTTACTATCTGCATACGCTTTCGTAGCTAAACTTCGACACGGGGACGCCTTCCTCTATACACTCTAAAATATTGGCTTCGAGTTGTTTTGGTTTGAGAGGTGCCAAGTATTTAAGGAAAATTACACGTTAAATACACTAACAGAGCACGGGACTGACTCAGTTAGCATGTACAATTAGCGTGTGCCAAAAGGCGCCATTTTTATGGTAATATTTTTTGTTTTCTGATTGAAATTGGGTGAAAAAATGAAACAGAATTATGCATAGTTTGTGCCAAGTGCATTGATTGCTGCGCTGCTTACCGGCCAAAGGGGTTATGGCCCCATTTTGTTTTTGACCTGTCAATCAGTTAGTACAGTGCATTATATTTATTATGATCAACATGTTTTCCCCATTATGACTCGTATCTGTACTTGGTTAAGTCATGCTTTCGCCTGTTTCATTGCGTCAATGGTAACCTTGTCTCAGCTTGTCCATTATCGCTTGAAGCCGGTGTGGGTTGACATCGAGAACGTGTACCAGTTGGGCCAAAAATACATACGGAAACAATACAAATAATGTCCGAAATCCATCGGGTCGTTGGCATTGGACAAGGGACCTATAAAGTAGGCCTGGGTCCATAAAAAGTCCTTAAAAAATAACAATTACAAGTTCCCGATTATAGATTTAAAAAAATACCTAAGTACGAGGGAGCGCAACCAGTTCAAAAACTGTATAAACATTGGATCTTGTAAATACATTATTTTATTATTATTATTATTATTATTAATTATAAAAATAAAAATAAAATAAAATAAACATTATAAATAAATACATAAATAAATGATTAAGCCTTGTTTAGCAGCACTGTATGAGTCTTTTGTCCCAAATAAGCGCTAGCTTGGGGATGCGGGATGGTATTATTATGTATTGCATTTTTGTAATATATGCTCCTTGTCCAGGGAATACTGGACAAGGAAAAGAAAGAAAGAAAGATTGTCGTGAGGACTAGTAGAGGACCCTCTTTCATAACTATGCTCTGTTTGGGATGTTACGGTCAGCAACAGGCTAAGCAGCCTCTAGCTATCAACTCCTTGCCGCAGGCAAAGGCCCAAGACGACGTTGAAAGATACCGCATACCACTTTATGCTTACCTGATATACTGTATATTAGATCTGGCAAATTAAACATTGTAACAACCCACTTTAGTTAATTTCGTCTTAAAATCCGCCCCCCCCCCCCTTTAATGCCACTGACACTAAAATTTATCGACGCGCGTGGCACGGCCCCAACGTAATTGCTAATTATTAGTCACCCTAAGTCACTCCATGATCAGGGGTATGTACGTATACTAGAAACTATGCGTTAAATAACAATTTAGTTATTTCTGCACTTGCTTCATTAGGCCTTAACACGTGCCATATCATTTTAAGAAAAAGATGCAAATCATTGTTATGTACATTCAGTATGTAAAATGGGAAACATCCTGTGAAATAAATACGTGGAATAATTCTGTGCCTATAGTGCATTATGCTCCTACACAAGTCATGTAATTTTAGCTATAAAACGTTCTTTCGATAAGAACAAGTACAACACGTTTCCGCCATTAGGATAATCCTCAGCTTTTTATTATATTGCTGGCACCAGTGTCTCATTGGATTAATATGCAATAAATTCAACTTCCACATGAATAGAGCAATGGAGTGGTTTCTCATGATTAACTTAAGAGAGAGACAAACAAAACATCCAACGACCGAGTTTTACCTTTAAATTAATTTCATGAGCTTTCCGCTTGGCCTAGTTACACGATGTAAAATCTCGGCCTAATACATTGTAGACAATAATTCGCTCATGCACGAGAAAAGTGACACATTTCTAAATATTGACTTTTGAGATAATTCAAATTTTAGTTCTGACCATTTTTTAGTTTTTACTTGTAGTGCTATCGAGGCACTTAATCCGTTTGAGATGTGACAGTTTACTTGAAAGAGAAGTGTAATTACCACGTCAACGCCTGGAGCACATTCCGAATTATGTCAGTATTGCCAAACCCGAAGTAGTCAAAATTGACAATGGATCAGTGACAAAACGCAATCTTATGGAAACAAATTAAACTAGATATGTGACACTACATTCATAAAATTCGCTATATTTTCCTCAACATTTTTGAATAAATAACTCAATTTTGCAATTTTTTGAAATGTGTCACTTTTCTCGTGCATGAGCGAATTGTCAATGGAGGCATTTCAAGACATGTAGCGTAGTGGTACGGCCTCTGACTTTCACCCGAAAGGTTGTTGGTTCCGAGTCCCACACTGGCTACATTTTCTGGCCATGCTTCGGAGGGCGTGTAAAGCAGGCGGCCCCAGGCTGTCCTAGTTGTGTGTAAGAGAGTGCTTTATAGCTCTAACTCCGCTGGATTGGCTTAGTAATAGAAACAATAAAAAGTCTTTATTTATTTATTTATTGTATTACTTAACAATAATAATAATTCTTGTATTTTTCATGAGTTTTGCTATTTTGTTATGTTCGGGGTAACAGTGGTGGCTAGTGGGTTGAAAAATAGTAATGAAGTAAAGTAATAAGATTTCACGCCCCAATTAGGCGTGGATCGTGGGTTCGAATCCAGCCAAGCCCGGTTTTTTCTATATCCCCTAATTTCGGTTCAAACTGAACATGACTGCGAGCTTAACGTTTTTGCTTATTTTATTATTTTACCCTAAATTTGATTGAACAGGCAACTTCCTTGGCATCCAATCCAATAGTGTATCAAGAAAAACGTGAAACCGGTGGGACTCGAACCCATGTTTTGAGATTTAAAACAGTAAATCCTCTGCTTTCGGTTATAACAAGGAGATTGCCTCTTCAACCTAAGTTAGTTTAATGTCAGTATTATGTATCATATAATGCTACAATAGATATAATTTGGGATTTAAATTATTTACCCTATTTTTGATATAATGTCCCAAGTTGCCTCGTCAACCAAAAGTCGATTTGGGATTAACTTAACAACGGTGTTTATTTTTAATACCACAAGGTGCCACGTGACGGTGTAAAAATATGCGCGGGAAATTAAAAGTAATAAATTATTGGAATACAAGAGATTTTTTTTATTTTTTATTTTTATAAAAAGATCAATCGCATACAAACAATTTAATGAATGTATCCGATTGACCTTTTCAGTCGCGTCTGTAGGTTATTACCCGTGATGAGTACGACACGTCTCCGATTGCATGGCGTGTATAGACTCGCACAAGTGCAAGCAGGCCAAGCACGTTACCACCTGGCCAACGAAGTCGATAATGCATGGTTTTATAATTGAAGAAAATACTAGGGTAAACATTACAACGTACAGTGTTTTAGAGTTTTGAAATATAATAAGAATTTTAATGAATATGTATACACCTAAGGGAGAAAAAATTGAAAACTCACCAAAAATATAGCCGATGAATTTATCAATTTTAATTTCCCGCGCATTTGGCACTTTTGTAAATTGAACTCAGACTGTAAATGGTTGCAGACTTACGGCTGTTTGTTAACTAGCCTTAAAGTATAGAAACCCTGAGTTATTTTCGTGCTTTAGGACATAGTTTTGGTGTTAATAGTCTTCCGGACTCATTAATTCGGGCGGCATAAAAATTCTTTGCGCATTTTTGCACGAGACAGCGTGGTTGGTTTGGTACACGGCTTAAGTTTTATAGCCCTCGAGCGGAGTTGCCTGCGTGACCTCATGCATTTTATTGCTGCAGTGTCAATTTTTAGGACTGTCCTGTTTCTTTAAATCTGTAGAATTAGCTGCAAACCATCATAATGCTATTGTATTTAATTTGCCAGAACAGAACTGTTCTTTTTTTAAACATTATATTGTCTTATAGAGATTGAAAATACATAATTCATGATGAATGTCCTAAAAGGTTTTTTTATGAATGAAATGAAAAACGGCTTTATATTAGGCGAGCTTTAGCCCCCAAGGGCTACTCTACCAGCTAACCTTTTTACAATTTAATTTATTTTTCACGTTATTATCATAACATAACATTTTCAAAAAAAAAAAGGAAAATGAGAAGAAATAATAGCAGAAGTAAAGATAGAAAATAATAACTCATTCATTCATTCACTCATTCACTCCCAAGTAACTGATGGCAGGCTGTCCTAAAATTCCCCAATTTATTATCTGTTCTCGTTTCATTTGGCAGGGAATTCCAAAGTCTAGAGGTGTTCACTGCGAATATGGACCTTGGCCTGGTCCCTTAGGCGGGTATTCCACATACGTACATCGTCAATGAAAATTATGAAATTGAAGGACATTTCAATGTTTCATTTATGGCGGCCATTCCACATGTTTTTTCAAAAATTGACAATTTTCTATTGAAACGTATGCGCCAAATTTTTGAAATTTGTTTGCATTTGTTTCTTGAAATTGTATTTGTTTTCTTCGTCACCTTATTATTTAAACCTTATTATAATTTTTATAATTTTTATGCGTTCTTTTTAAAGAAATGAATTAAAATAGTTGTATTGAAATGTCCTTCAATTTCATAATTTTCATTGACGATGTACGTATGTGGAATACCCGCCTTACCCAATGTCGAAGACCCCATTGATTTTTCCGGCACTATTTACATTACGGTAAGAATTTTCGACAAGTCGCAAACTGGTACAACAAGTCCTCTATGTATTTATAGACGTTGAGGCTTTGCAATTTCCTACCGGATCCAATCAGAAATGAAAAAAGTTTATATAAGTTTAAGAGGGCGTGTCACGATTATTTCATGAGTATGTATGTTGTATAAATGGTGTGGAAATGTCCGCTTTTAGTTTAGTTTTTATTTTAAGTTTTATTATAAATAGTAGGTAGGTATTTAAGTTAGTAGTAGTAGTAGTTTTCGTCGGGTTAATAACGACTTAGGCCTCATATTTGGGCCCATAGAGCGACCCCGACTTGACTGTCCTATGCCAGCCCATAGGACACTGGACCTCCTGATTATAGTGGATTATTCCGAACCACTTGGGAAACACTGTGAAGTCACACGATTAATTCGGAGGTGACCAGGACAAGTCCTACCATGTTTCCCTGCAGGCACTGTGCACACGACCAAGTTGTCTGCAGCTTTGAACCTGCTCTGGTCCGCTGGATTCCACTTGGTATGGCGGCCGGCTAGGTATTTAAGTTAACAAGAAAGAAAATTGTCTTTATTTTCCATATGGGCGAATTTTGGGCCTGTCGGCCCAATCTTACAATTAACCCATAATGTTAGGTATTTAAGTTAACATTATGGGTTAATTGTAAGAGTGGGCCGAAAGGCCCAAAATTCGCCCATATGGAAAATTAAGACTATTTTTTTTCTTTCTTTCTTCTTTCTTTCTATGTCAGCCAACACCGGCTACAAGCGATAATGGACAAGCTTGCACGCTTGCAACACCTCAGTCCACTTACCGTGAATTTTCTGCTCTGACGTAAGGTTCAATTTAGTGTAGTTTTATAATGGGATTTTGTTTCGATATGGGATTGTTGATCAAAAAATTGACATTTTTATAGTTGTAATTTTAATACCGGTAATAATAATTCCTGTATTTTTCATAATTTTTTACGTATTTTTACTGTCTCAGTTTTTACTAATTAATGCAAAGGTTTCGGATGGGAGGCTGCAACTATCTCGGCTTGGACACTAAAGGTCGTCTCATAACACCTCAGATCCGTAGCCAAGATTTTTTGTTAGGGGTCTAAAATGAACACCACAGGCCCGTAGCCAAAATTATTGTTAGGGGGTCCAAGATGAACATTTTTTTCTAAACCTTTCCCAATGGATACATTTTCCTGGTATTTTATAACCAATAGCTTTCTAAATAATAATAAAATTAATATTTATTTTTATTTTTAACTTGTCTAGTATGTACATATGTACATTACATCCTGTGTTTATGTAGAACTTTACGGAAGTTTATGTGAATCAATTTATTTATTTTTGGAAATTTTGGGGGAGAGTTCCAACATCTTGCTCTTGTAACCCTTTCCCCCCCCCCCTCCCCCCGAACTATCCTGGAGACCGCCTTTCTATATTTATTCAGGATAGCCGTGTCTTACTTTCCTACTGTGGTCTAAGTTCTGATTAATGTCTTTCCTCTTTCATCTTGTTGCTAAAAACTCTTGTAACCCGATTTCGTTATCAAGCCGCCCTCCATCGACTACGTAGCCTCCCTTGTCTTCTTCTGGCCCCCATGTCATTTTTAATAAATTAACTGCCATTATTACCGTATAGTCGCAAACGCGATCGTATACTTTCAGACGTTCCTGGCTTGAAATAGAAATTCAATGACCGACCCGATTGCCAGAAAAATGCGGGAAGGATAGGGCCGTATGTAAATAAGTATTTACTAAGTCAAAATTACTTCCGGTTGCATAATTTTTTATCAAGGACTTATTCAAGCTGCGGCTGCAGCCTGTTGTCGGCTGCAAATTTAAATGATATCACCTCAGCCGGCCACGTGACTCCAACAGCCAATAGCCGTTTCATCAATGATGTTAATTGGAATAGATTGACTTGGTTTTTTTTTACGTTTTTAGACCGAAAAGTTGACATTCTCTTATTGTCTAGGACGTCAGTGTTAGACGGTAGAGTAGCCCTTCGGGGCTAAAACTCGCAGTGGTGGCTCGCTGGGATATAAATTGATGAGGCACAGCATACAAAAATAAAAAGTGGCATAGAGCTGTGTGTGTTAAACTCGTTTAGTGGCAGAGTCTAGCGCGTGTCTCATCGGCTCATCATTGAGCTGGGTGCAGCGAATGTTTTGAGTATGTATCTTCACGCTGTTTGAGCTTTTTACAGCTCGAAAAGTTTTAATTGTCTCTTCTAGAATTTGATTAGCCTACATTTCCTAATTCAAAGTACATTGTTTAGCCGAATTATTTGGAAAATTAGTTGCCTCTAATGGCGAGCCGCTACTGAGCTCGATAAAGCTACAATATAAAAATACTTTCATTTCGTCTGCAACGTGATTAAAACGTGTGCCGAAAAATTCTTCAATTTGACTGTTGACCGTGAAATAATAAAATGTGGTTGCATCAGATGTGTCGCCCACAAAATGGTAGAACGTGATTTCAGTGTTAGACGGTAGAGTAGCCCTTCAGGGCTAAAGCTCCAGCTCGATAAAGCTATATAACGACTTTCATTTCATTTCATATCGTCTGTGATTAAAACGTCTAACATTGTGCCGAGAAATTCATCAGTTTGACTGTTGACCGTGAAATAATAAAATGTGGTTGCATCAGATGTGTCGCCCACAAAATGGTAGAACGTGTTTTCAGTGTTAGAAGGTAGAGCAGCCCTTCGGGGCTAAAGCTCCAGCTTGATAAAGCTATATAAAGACTCATTTCATATCGTCTGCAATGTGATTAAAACGTGGAACAGTGTGCTGAGAAATTCATCAGTTTGACTGTTGACCGTGAAATAATAAAATGTGATTGCATCAGATGTGTCGCCCACAAAATGGTAGAACGTGTTTTCTCTAGCGTTTATATTCCAGTTCTGGCAGTGCCATCCGTATAGGACTATAGGTCAATCTAATGAAAATCTTCTTTCTCATCCAACCAGTAAATATTACTGCTTAGAGGTCAGCCACACTACTATGCATGCTGTTTACTATGCTGTTTATCAATTATGCTCTTGCGCAAAAGATGCCAATAAAACGACTCCATAATAAGATGCGCAAATGTAAAATTGGTATTTGTCATAAAATTGACGTTTTTAGCTTGTACTGCACTTAAAAAGAATGGGGAATATAACTGAAATGTAAATCGAACCGATGTCAGCACTGTTGAAAATTAACTTTTCAGACTATAGCTATAATAATGGGGAATATGCTATAAACTGCTATAATGATATTGCGGTGTGAAATCTATGAACTTCAGTATAAATACGATATAAAAAAATGCAATACAAACAACTATTGGAATTTTCTAAAACTCAATATAAATGTGTCCATGTTTATAGGCAACATACACTTTTCTTAGCCTTCACCGATTTCCATCAACATCAGCTTAAAAATCATAGAAGTTTGAAGAAAACCCGCGATCGTGTATAGCAGTAATATATAAAAATCTTGTTTTCTTACTAAGCCAACCTAGCGGAGTTCAGTGCTATAAAACTATCAACTAGAAATGTTCGGGACCGCCTATTATACATGCCCTCCGAAGCAACAAACTTAGCAAGTGTTGGTCTCGAACCAACAACCTTTCATTTAGCCCTGGCCAATATCTTCGAAAAATGTTCCATTTCCCCATTTGTTACTCAATCGGTAGGCCTATAAAAATTATTTTCCACACGCGGGCACAGTCTATAGCAATACAATATTTTTCTGGAAGACTGTATCCATGGTAACGCGAATTAGTTCGGAAGGATGACTTTTTGTGTCTTCACGGTGGCAGACCTATATGTGGTGTTGTTATTTTTATATTGGAAATTTTCCTTCTCTCTTATAATGCAATGACTAACTTGATTGCATCATTTTTTTTGTGGTCATTAAGACAAATGAACCAATCAACTATAGGCTGATCAAAGCATTAGTCATAACATATTTCCATTAGCCTATAATCCTGGTTTTCCGTACTGTTCTGTCGGAACTCGGAAAATGTGAAAGTAGCAGAATCCCTGTTCCTATTCGGAATGTAGTTCTTTCCTAAAGCATTACCAGTTTTGCGAAATGAGTTGTGTGAGTATTATGGTGAATATATTATTATTTATTTGGAACAATGGCCAGCCTTCGCCAATATATAGAACTATTCCGTTGAGAGACTATCTGCAGATCTAGCACCGACGAATAAAAATAAGTTATCCAGGAATTAGTGTAAATTTTCCAAAATAACCCCAGTACCTATAAATTGACTTACAAGATTAAGAGTGTATTAAGAATGTTAATAACAAATTGTTTGTTAACCGATATTAATTGCAGTTGATTGTTGCAAATGCTAAACGTGAGCGGAACAATTTTTTGTCCTTTTGGGCCCAAGTTGACAAAACAGTTATATATCGTCAGCTTTATAGTTAGTTTTAATACCGTGTTTAAATGGTTTAATTTCACCGGTAAGTTTTCGTTGGTGCTAAGCTAAGTTGGACTTTAAAAATAAATGAAATACTCATTGTCCAATTCATAGGTGGATCCAGGATTTTCGTTAGGGGGGGGGGCAAGATAAAATTAGCTTGTTCTGTATTTATTTTTATTTTTGTCCAATACTGGTTCTATCTTGTGCTGGTCAAAAATTTAGGGGGTGGGGACAGGCCCTTAGACCAATCCATAACTATATATGTTGTGCATTCATGACATCGATGTATCACGAGATTCGAATTATTTTGATAGTCCGTCAGTCCCCGCTTTAATTAATTTTGCAACAATGTGTCCAATCCCTTCCACTGTACGCTTGGTATGTAAAAAGGGAACTATTGCATATTCGCTTCCGGGTTTTTTCTTCAAGAAACTTTTGTTCTTCTGTTTGGTCACTTGTGTCCATGCTGCACGAGTTACCGGCGCAGTAGTAGACCGGCTACAATCCACTTGTGTTGGTGTTACTCTGGCGGCCCCTCGTTAGTTGCCGGGCTAGCTTGTTTAAGATTGGTTGTGTTGGTGCATAGTTGTGGGGGGACCCGCGTGCACACTCATGGAGGAGACACTTCATCAGATGAAACGGCAACTCGAGTATTATTGCATTAAAGGTTTTATGGAGGTAATTCACATAAAATTGTATCGCTTATTTATTTATTTTTGCATAGACAAGAAATAATATTTCTGTTTTTTTTTTTTAATTTCCCATGGAAATACAGTTCAGAATATTTTATTTTTTAAATATATTCTTAATTCATAATTCTTTGTTACTGTAAGGCCCGTTCAAAAGTGGTTCAGAAGTTGTTGTTTTTAATTCTTACGATTTTTAATTATCTATATTATTAATTTCATTAGATTTCGTGATCATGTGTCTTATGTGTGCTAACAAAAAAATTACCCCCCCCCCCTGTTTTTAGACTGACAGCCCCAGTTGTCGGGGATGGCAGTCTGTACCGGCAGCTATCTGACTCCTTAGTCATGGTGTCGGAACCGAGGCTTTTTTATTGGTCTCGACCTCATAAAGTCTCGATTCGATACCGAGACCAGGTGATTTACTTGCCCTCTAGAGCATAAAATGGACCTCCTTACAAATTTGGCAAATTATAAGATACCCTCGAATAGGATAAGCTCTTCGTAAGGCATTTTTATAATCAGGTATGGTTAATTGTTTTAGACTGTCCCAGTTTCGCTTGAAAAGCCTCGGCGAAGAATACTGGACGGTAGAACCACCTCCCAATGCCCGTGGCGGAGCCTTTCAAGCAATGATGGGACCCGCTCTTAAAGATTTCGTTACTGCTTCTATGTAAGGCAATTTTATATCAAACCTGTCAGAATTCAGCTGTTAGGTTTTTCAGTAATTTCCCCAAATACAGCAGATTTGACTTGATTGCTTTTTGGCTTTAGATGGAATAGGAGATAGGGGTTAGGCTAAGATTTCGAAGTAAATTTGTATCCACATGAAATATTACTATTCTAGGAAAACAAGATAAACTTTGAAAAACTAATTTTATAGGATAGTCGTAGATTAGGCGGCAGTCGGGTAAATAGCTCGATTTTAGTGAGCTTGTATTTTTTGCAACTATTTCATAAAACCATTTTCTAATCTTTGTGGCTGTGGCACGAGGTATTAATTAATTTCGTTAAAAATACCAGGGTATCCATTTTCTTCGAAATATTTTGAAGTCTCTGCCTTAAGGCTGCTTCTCGAGGTCAGAGATTTACTATCATCTTCAATGACTCGTATGTGTACTTGGTTAAGTCATGCTTTCGCCTGTTGTATTGCGTCAATCATGAGCTTGTCTCAGCTTGTTCATTATTTCTTGTAGCCGGTGTAGGTTGACATCGAGGACATATACCAGTTTGCTAATGACCCAAAATTCATACGAAAACAATGTAAATAATGTCCGAAACCCATGGGGTCGTTGACATTGGGCAACGGACCAATGGGCCACTGCTGTAGGCCTAGGTTCATAAAAATTCATTATTATTATTATTATAATTATTATTATTATTCCACAAATGAAAAAACTTAAACAGATGGGTGAGTTAAAAGCGGCTATAAAAAGATGGCTGGCCAATGGGAGTTAATAATAATAAAAAACTGACATTAAAATAACAAGTAAAAATAAAATAAACATTATAAATAAATAACAAAAATAAATGATTAAACCTTGTTTACCAGCACTGTATGAGTCTTTTGTCCTAAATAAGCGCTAGCTTTGGGATGGTATTATTATGTATTGTATTTTTGTAATATATGCTCCTTGTCCAGGGAATACTGGACAAGGAAAAGAAAGAAGAAAGATTATTATTCCAGAAATGAAAAAACTTAAACAGATGGGTGAGTTAAAAGCGGGTATAAAAAGATGGCTGGTCAATGGAATAATAATAAAAAACTGACATTAAAATAACAAGTAAAAATAAAAATAAAATAAACATTATAAATAAATAACAAAAATAAATTATTAAGCCTTGTTTAGCAGCACTGTATGAGTCTTTTGTCCCAAATAAGCGCTAGCTTGGGGATGCGGGATGGTATTATTATGTATTGTATTTTTTGTAATATATGCTCCTTGTCCAGGGAATACTGGGCAAGGAAAAGAAAGAAAGAAGAATTATTATCATTATCTTCAAATTCTTACTTTTTACTTACTAGTTCCTCCACTTATTCAGTAAATACTCTACTACTCATTGTGAACAAATTAACTTCGTAAAGGTAATTTGTTAACAATGAGTGACAGTAAGTAAGGAGACTTATGTATAATATTCTACTACTCTACTAAATGTAATCTTCACGAAAAAGCCGTTTAAGTTATAATTGTGCACTGAAAGTTCTGATATGGTTTCGGAAATCTTGGGTGATTTAGGTGGACATCCACCGTGAGGAGAAAGTGTTTTATTGTTCCTTAATTCCAGACGCCCCCATCCGGTTTTTAGGTACATGTAACGCAATTAAGAATCTTGGTGTCTTTAAGCTGCATATACCTATACAGGAGGTAGCTTTCTAATGAAGTGATAGAAGCCTTAATGGGAAACAGTGCCGGGTTTGGCTATGGGGCCAGGAGGGCCCCCACAAAAAGCCGCAAAATCCCAAATCGCAACAGATTAAAAGAAATAAGACAACAAACTAAAGCAAATAAATGAACTTTTCGAAAAATTTGGCGGGAAATTAGAACGTGCCGTGGCATTAGTGATAAATCGCCGTACTCTATTGTCTCTTCTATTCTATTACATTGCATCCTGTGTCTCTATTTTATAAATGATAGTGGAATATTCCTGTAAGGGTGCATGACGTTTCTGCCCGAGAAAGGGCCCCCACACAATTCTGTCCCTAGATTTCCAGCCATTTATAGCTGTCTTCCCTTCCAGCGGTGAAGACAACGCCCCGGCTAGGCGTAGAATGTGGGATTGAGTCCCGCTAAGTAAAGTTTTTTCTATATACTCTAATTTCGATCTTCCCTTATAAGTTTACAGCCCGTAGGAAATTGGCAGCCCAAAATTTAATACTTTTTATTTTTTATTTAATTAACTAAGCATCACTGTTATTAAAGATTTGGCTCATCAAAGTTGTAGATGACTAATTCATGCATCATATAATAAGGTATTTTTAGTTTTCGAAATTCTAGTTTTTTTTCTAAAATCGATTATACGTGAAAAGTTATTGATTATAAAATATTTGCATGATTCTGAAAAAACTACAATTTAGAAAATTAAAAATATCGTATACTATAATATTTTGATGAGCCAAATCTTTAATAACATGCTTAGTTAATTAAATAACTAATTAAAAGTATTAAATTTTGGTCTGCCAATTTCCTACGGGTTTTTGTACACTCTTATGTTTTCTTTAATCCCTCTGTACCAAATTATTGAGTATTTCAAGCTGGATGTTATTTACAATTGAATATGCTATTTAAGTTAATTAATATTTGTGTGTTACATTATAGCTACGAAGCTTGTGGTTGTCTGAAGCTAAAAGCTTGTACAAGTTGTACATGCCCCAAATTTCATAATTCGATGTATCATAGAAACAAATACCTGGCATAAGCTGGAGCTTTGTTCTCTTTCCCTAATCCGGTGAATCGTAAATGGTGGACAGCTGGAAGCTGCTAACCCTTGTAGCTTATGCTTCATTTCTTTCCTATTTAAATGTTGATCTATCCAAATGTGGAAAGCTTTGCGATTATCTAACTTTTTTATTTTGAGATTTCATATTTGGGCCCATAGAGCGACCCCGACTTGACTGTCCTATGCCAGCCCATAGGACAGTGGACCTCCTGATTATAGTGGATTCCGAACCACTTGGGAAACACAGTGAAGTCACACGATTAATTCGGAGATGACCAGGACAAGTCCTACCATGTTTCCCTACAGGCACTGTGCACACGACCAAGTTATCTGCATCTTTGAACCTGCTCTGGTCCGCTGGATTCAACTTGGTGAGGCGGCCGGCCCTTCGCTCATGTAAGTTGTAGAAGACTATGCATCATATAATAGGAGAATTTTTGGTACCTTAGTTCTTTCATAAAAACCATTAAAATTTCGCTTAAAATAGAATTTTTTGAAATACTCGATTATATGATGCACGACGTAATCTTCTACAACCTAATTTTTAATAACTTGCTGAGTTAATGAAATCAAAAATTAAAATTGTTTAATTTTGGGGTGCCAATTTTTTTCGTAGCACATCCTTTTACGGCCTCAATGAGTCAATGACCCATGGATTTTAAGTTTCTGTTGGTCTGTGCTTTCTCTGCATAGGAAAATTGTGGCAGAAGAAAATGAGTCATTCGTAAAAGTATTCACTACCATGCATATTAGGTATATTCACATACCTTTGGGTGTTGTGAAAAAAGTGAGGGAAAAATAGAAAAAAACATTTTTTTTTATTTCGCCTTTGATTGCCCTAACTTTTCCCACTTTACCATAGGTTTGCGGGTAAAATAAATACATAAATAAATAAGGACTTTTTGTTGTTTCTATAGCTAAGCCAACCTAGCGGAGTTGGGGCTATAAAGCCCTCTCTTACATTCACCTAGGAAGGCCCGGGACTGCCTGCTTTATATGACCTCCGAAGCATGGAGAGAAAATGTAGCCAGTGTGCGACTAGAACCAACAACCTTTCGGGTGAAAGTCAGAGTCCGTACCACTACGCTATGTTTTGCCCGAGTACCTCTATCAAATACATAAACAGGAAAGTTCTCGTGTGCCTGATTGTAATCATTGTATGAGTTCACTCGTAGTTTTCGTACCAGTTCTTTTCGACACTTCGAATTCTATTGAATGAGGACGACCCAGTTCTTTGTCTCCATATTATGTTACTGTGTCTTGTAACGTGCCATATCTTGTTGAGATTTTTCCGAACGTGACGCTTACAATTTCATTGCGCAGCACTTCGTTTTAAGGTGCGTCATTGTTACACATGCTCTACCTAAAACTGGCACCGCCTAATCTAAAATTTTCATATAGTTCCGAAACCATGTGTTTGGGTAAGGAATAAATCATTCATAATTAGGTTAATGTAAAATGGGGAGTGCGTTTATAGTGGCTGGTCTAGTTCTGCAGTTTTTGTTTTATATACGAGTATTGTTAGCTTAGGTGGCTATTCCACTTTGTCAATATTCCGTCATTTGTGCGTCAATAATTGATGAGATTTTTGTTTTACTCTATGTCATTGTCCATTTTAACTTCCGCATGTTAATATATTAATCAATGATCATAAAGTAAAATCACGCTTTGCAAAAAATATCAAACTAAAATTAAACAATGGCGTCGTCTGGAGATGATAAATAATTGAAATTATTTTCTTGAGAACGAACGAATTATTTCATAATTTAAATCATACAATTTCTTGAAGGTTATAAAATTAAAAGAAAGACTGCGGCCAAAATTAGAAAAAATTGAAAACAAAAATCATCAATTATTGATGACAAGTGGAATGAGGTGTCAAAATATAAATGCACTATTGATGATATTTCCGTCAATGACATAATCAATATTGAAGAAAAACTAACAAGTGAAATAGCCGCCTAAGTCGTGCCTTAGTGTGTCTTCTATAAATTTCGGTCCTATGGGTATTAGTAACGTTTGAATTGTTTCTTCTCTTCTCTTAATGCCTCCTCTATCGAAGATGGCGATCATCATGGCAATTGGGACTAAGAGACTCCTGCACTGAAAAGAATTGAATTGATTGTTGAATGTTAAATTTAAACCCAAAGGGTTGGTATGTAACAACATGCTCCGGGGTCTCCAATCTCTTCTGTCCTCGTCATTTCTTAACTCTATTTTCTGACCAGCGTTCTTGTTGAGCTGTCTTACCAGTTACTTTCATTTAGTGAGTTATTTCCGCATCAGATTGAATTTTCGAGCTATTAGATTGTTATTAGTGTTTAACTAGGAAAATTCACAAAAGTTTATCAAGCCAAACAAATTATTTTAATTTCACACTATTTCTGCGCTCATCTATCATTATGAATTTATTGACCCCCTGGGTTCCGTCACTCGATTATGTACGCCTTTTTTTAACCTTTTTATTTGCCAGTTTTCATTTCTTTGTGGCCTTTCTCTAATGCATGTTCAAATAACCTTCTTATCAGCATTTGTCCCGACCCGTTATCTCAGCTGCCAAATACCGATAAATTATTGCATGTACATAGGAAGCGCATTCAGTCGATATTCGATAGTCGATGAAGTCCCATGGATTGTCTGATGTAATATACCGGGAGTGTTTCATTTTTAGTTGTACTGTCAGTTAAGAGTGTGGTTCACGCTAAGCTAAACATTGCCGCATGAAGATTTCCTCTAATCTACTCGCGGAGAAGTGTGTTAATGATTTTGTTTTTGTTCTTGTTTTGGTTTATTTATGAGCTAGGGGTTTAGGTGATTTTATTTTATACGTTTTCTTTCAGTGCTAGGTCAAATTTAGCATTTTGGGTCCTTGTTAGCATATTTATGGTGCAAGTTTTAACGATAACCCCCCGTGCGACGTTTGCATGTTGTTAGAAAGCCTGTCTACAGTACGTGTGTATAAATTATTTTGGCGTTATTTTAAACCATCACAAGCTATATTGAATATAACTGATTTAAAAAAAGAACCGCTTCGCTCAGCCATGATGTGGACACGCTATTGTACATCGTTTTTTTTTCTTCATATAGATCCTAAAATACATACTGGAAGAAATTTATGCAGGCACATGTCTTTTTTTTTTTTTTTTTATAAGCGCCATTTACCCATGTGGGTAACCGCGCTTTGTTGGTTTAAAAAAAAAGTATTAATTAATTATAAAATTTTCTATTTTAATGCTGGATTTTGGCTAATCTTTTGATGAACATAATATTTTCCGCAAGTTTTAAGGCTGAAAGTTTCTTGGGATATAGGGTAGAGGAATTGGAAATGAGCCTTGAAATACTCGGAATCAGCCGTTAGAAATTGTAAATTTGATTATCCACAAAACCACTAATAAATTTTTCGATTCTCTACCCAATTAGATCGGAAAATCTGCGCTAAGTTAAAGTGGCTCGGGTTGGGTTTCTGGATTTTCAGCACTACATTATTTGATTTTTTTTTTTAAATTGTTCTTTATTCATTCTCTTTCGTTTTCTTTGGGATTTCAGCGGACTTGAGTGATCCAAATCCAATTAATCTACAATAAATAACCCACGCGTTAATAATGTCTGAAAGACTTTTAATGGACCCAGGCTTACTTAAAGTAGCCCAGAGGTCCCGTGGATTTCGGGCATTATTTATTTTGTTTCAGTATGAGTATTGTGTATATAGTATATATATATATAGGCTTACCGTACCGGGGTTGTAATTTGTCAGCCCTTTGTATTGAAAACGTAACATTTCACGAGAAATTAAAACGTAAATTTAAAATTTGGTGCAAATTTGCTACCGACAATATACAGTAGTTGGTGACCTTCTCAACGTTAAAATAAACTCAGATCTCTCGTGTCCGGATTTTTATGAGAAAATCAGGTGCGACAAAACATTTCTTGGCAAAGTGTGTAGTTCGGACCTAGTAGTACCGGCAATAAATAAAATGAAAAGAAAAAATAACCTTTACACTAAATCTATTGTCTCCTTTAATTAATGCCTTAAATGTTTTATCATTAACTTTAAATTTACACTGGATAGAATAGCACTTGGTTACGTGTCCGGGGTTGAAGCCCGAAAAATATGGTAAGCCACTTAACTTTCACAATAATACACCCATTTTGACCAAATTTGGCACCCTTGTTTATCACAGAGATACATTATCTACGTTTCGGTTTCGTTCGCAAGTTCGTTAACAACCCTGATCAGGATGGCTGCCAATAAAATAGAATGAAAATTCAAATCGCATTTTACAGCCTCGTCAGTTTTATCCCGCCCTACGACACCTTATTGACTAGAGACTTTACAATCACGACCTTTGAAGTAATCAACATAAAATGTCTTTGTTGAAAGGCAAATAGAAGATAAAAAGTGGTTTCATCTTGTTATTGCCCGTTTATTTGTTTAATTTATATAGGCTCTATTGAATTTTACACGGTCTCATAAAAAAATTGTTCCCTTATTTAAGAGTGTACAGCCCGTAGGAATTTGGCAGCCCGAAATTTAATACTTTTTATTTTTTATTTCATTAACTAAGCATGTTATTAAAGATTTGACTCATCAAAGTTGTAGAAGACTACTTCATGCATCATATTATAAGATACGATTTTTATTTTTAATTTTCGAAATGTAGTTTTTTCAGAAAAATGCAAATATTTTATAAACAATAACTTTTCACGTATTATCGATTTTATAAAAAAACTAAAATTTTGAAAACTAAAAATACCTTACTATATGATGCTTGAAGTAGTCTTCTACAACTAATTGATGAGCCAAATCTTTAATAACATGCTTAGTTAATTAAATAAAAAATAAAAATTATTAAATTTCGGGCTGCCACTTTCCTACGGGCTGTACACTCTTAATCAATAATTTTTTGGTGGTGCCGAGATTTCGTTGGTTTTCTTTTGACTTTACTTGGTTGTTCTTTTTCTTTTACCAAAATTTTTCATTGGGAGCATTCTGTTGTTTTTCGATAAGAGCATTAAGACATACAGTAGGTAACTTTTCCCCTATGTGATGTGGTATATAATATATTCATTGTCTTAGGTTGAGACTGGAGAAAGCAACCTTCCCTGGACATCATGTCCGGAAAAAGGAATTGATCTGGGCAGAGCTGGACCCGAACCTATGATAATTTAGGTCACTAGTAGGGGGGGACTTGTGCATGTGAATATGAGAGAAAAATATTTCTGTTTGAGAACAACTCCCATGGTGCATCGAGCATAAAATACATTTAAACACGACTGTGTCTTTTGTCATTTTACTGCCATAGTAAGCAAAATATATTTTCTTGCTGTTGCTAAAAAATACTTCGTTTGTTGCTGCTGAAATATTTCTCGTGTGTTGATGAAAAAGTTCCCAAGAGTCACCTCATTCCACAATTTATCCTTTGAATCACCAACGGGTCATGCTTCGGAAGGCATGTAAAGCAGGTGGTCCCGGGGCTTCCTATTTGAGTGTAAGAGAGGGGTTTAAGCCCTAACTCCGCTGGGTTGGCTTAGTAATAAAACAAAAAGTCATTATTTATTTATTTAAAATGTATGGAATCTTTCAGTGTTTGTCGTACTTGCAGTTACTCTTGCTCCTCTCTCTCTCCTTCCCTCCTTGTAAGTTGTCAGCCAGGCCTTTTCTTTCTTGAGACTTTATTTTTTTATTTTCTTATAAACTAAAGGAGATTTATGCCATACTTTCCCATGCGTGGTGTAGTATTTTTGTGAAGGGAATATGCTACGTAGGAAATTGGCACACCAAAATTAAGCACTTTCAATTTTTTATTTCATTAACTCAGCAAGTTATTAAAAATTTGGCTCATTTAAGTTGTAAAAGACTACTTCGTGCATCAGATAATCGGGCATTTTTACTGAAGTAGTCTTCTACAACTTACTACTATAATAAATTGCTTTGTTAATTGAATAAAAAATCAATAAAAACAACAAATGTTGGGGTGCTCATTTTCTTCGTACGTCTTAAAAATTTTCTTGTTAATGAAGCATAAAAATTTCTGTACAATACCTTTGTTGCTTATCACTCGAAAATTTTCCGTCTATTACATCTTTCTATTCTGTCTTGAAATACATTACTAGATAAATAAACTCGTAACAATTGATATTCGGAAAAATTATTGGCTTGGTTTCCGGGAAAATATAGCTGTAAAGGCTTTCTGTATCATTTTCTATGTCTTCTTATTCATTATTGCTTTCCAATTTATACGTAGTATAAGGAAAGCTTTGTGACGGTCGAAATTTTTGATTCCGAGATTTCAACGTATTTACACGTTTTAAGGTCCCAGGAACTCAAAAAAGTGGTTTTTACGAAATGTCTGTCTGTATGTCTGTTCATCGATTTCCGGGCAAATTACTCGGTGGATTTGGGTGAAATTTGGCATTTAGGTTCACAAAAATTATACCTCGCGACCATTATTTTTATTTTGGGCTAACTCAATTTGGGGGGGGGGGGGGTTTATTCTCGAAAAACTCCAAAAAAAAGTCTAAAGAATTATTTCAAAAAACGGCTCCAACGATTTCTTTTAAATTTACATATATTCTAGTCGCTATTAATCTTGAAAAAATGCGGGGGGTCGCTTACCACTTGATAGTTTGCTTCTGGGGGTAAAAAAATAAAAATAACTTAATTTTAATGAAAAATGACTAAAAATAATAATTTTTCTGCGAAACCTTTCTGTCGATGATTTCTACCTTCAGGCACATTAGGTGTTAAATTGAGTAACGAAACCGGACAGTTTGCTTTCCCAAAAAACTATTTGGTTTTGTGCAAAAAAAAAATCTGAAAAATTGAAAGCAAATTCACCTCCAAATGCATTGCGTGCCCTGCCATTATTGCTTTGTGGTAATGTGTTGGTCTGTCCTATCTAGAATTTACGTCACCTCCAGTGACCTCAGGTGGACGACCTCCCCCTCCCCGTGATATCCGAAATTTAACCATAGGAAAATTATTTAGCATGAAATTTTCCTGGTTGGTTATACAAGCTGCTGAATCAGTGCTATTTAGTTATCTACCAGGAAGTTTGGATTGAGATGTTCCGTGTGTCGTCCTCGATGATAAATAGGGGTCAATGCTTCTGTGAAAGATTAATTCGTCGCCAGACACCATGCATGTAAGAGAGGATAGCACGGCCGCCATACCAAGTTGAATCTAGCGGACCAGAGCAGCTTCAAAGCTGCAGTTAACTTGGTCGTGTGCACAGTGCCGGAAGGGAAACATGGTAGGACTTGTCCTGGTCACCTCCGAACTAATCGTGTGACTTCACTGAGTTTCCCAAGTGGTTCGGAATCCACTATAATCAGGAGGTCCACTGTCGTATGGGCTGGCATAGGACAGTCAAGTCGGGATCGCTCTATAGGCCCAAATATGAGGCCTAAGTCGTTATTAACCCGACGAACACTACTAATACTACTACAGACTTAAAAAAAGTAAACACTTTTTAAACACTCACGATGTGTGGTAGTTTGGACAACTCTTTTAACTCGGTAATTTCAATATTTACCCGTAATGTGTTTAAATAAAAAAAATCCCTTTGGGTTCTGGCCGATCAGGTGTAGGGAGATTCCATGCAAACGCAGACCCCGCTTTTTCTCTATGCTACGCTTTGTATGTAAAGGTAGACAAAAATAAAAATAAATACTTCATTCTTTTCCCGACCACAACATCAACACACAAAACACTCTTGTGTTCCAAATTTCGAACCAGAATGACGACTATGAAATTTTACTTATCGAATTATTTTCACTTTGACTGGACGCTGTCTTGATCGTTGATTTGTCGTAAAAGTGTTGATTACGATTATCATAGATAATAATACGGGCTTTCGGTCAGATTTTATTTCATTCCTCTGCAACCAATATTAACTGAGATACGAATTATATAAGGTTTCAATTGGCCGCCATCTTGTAACTAAATTATGGATCTAGCTGGTTAACGAACTCGATCATGACATTTGTATTGTGTATGATCAATTTTTGTGCCAAGTTTCATCAAAATCTGATAATATTTACGGAAGTTAGAGTGTTTCCTAAAATCGATGTACATACATGCATACATATAAATAAATATATATATATATAACATTTTGAACGGAGGGTGGTTTTTGGCTCAGGGGGCTATGAAATGAAAAGTTGTGAAGAAATTTTTCCGGAAGTCGAGCATTGGTCGCCATCTCAATCTCCCTAATAATATATATGTTATACATATAAAATGTTGCCATATCTCAATATTGTGTAAAGGGGACGATCGAACTTAGTTTGATGAGCATTCCACGCATTGATCAATCAGGAGTCAGGGTTGACGTATGCGTTAATACAATTTTTCTCGATCCCAAATGGTGATTGTGTGGGGTGTAGTTTGATCGTGAATGAAAAATCGAAAAATCTTTAGTGTTGAACTCTACGAGAACTTGTTTATTGTTACTTTATGCATTTTTTTTTTCAATTCTTCCTTCTTTCTTTCAGTCTTGATTGATTTTAATAACACAAATAGTGTTTAAGTTCGTATTGTGCGGTGACGTGATATAAAAACTAGTCAGACTTCAACCCCTGTGTGATACTAATTAATAAACAGTTTACTGTGGAGTCTCCGTGCACGGAGGGGGTACGATTGTTTGCAAACATTATTGTGTAATGAATCAAGGTGTACTTGTTAACCGAAAATATCTAACAGTCACCGATCACTTCTCGGAATCGGTCAAATTGTCGGGCATTGAGTGCCTGACGAAGAAGTTCCCGAAGATCCCGAACCCTGGCGAGGTGGGTGGCGAGGCCAGGTGAGAGTGGCTGATTTTCTAGAAGGCAAGCTGTTTGAATCACCCGCCAAAATTCCGGTGGCACGGATCGAAGACTCGGCTGCCTGTGCCGAGGGGGTCACACCCGAACCAATGAGCCCTCATATGGACATGAGCTGGGTAAGTTTTTTTTTTCGTGCGTGTTTCCCTTAATGGGGGTAGTAGCATCCGATTTTTCTGGCGTTAAAATTGAATATCAACTGAGCTATGAGGTTCATTCCTGGTTCATTTTTGTCGATGGCAGCACCAGCTGCAAGAATATAAAAGTGTTGATTTTTCCATATGCCTCAATAATATTTTAAAATTATTTTATTGCTTTCCAATTTATACGTAGTATAAGGAAAGCTTTGTGACGGTCGAAATTTTCGATTCCGAGATTTCAATGGAATTACACGTTTTAAGGTCCCAGGAACCCGAAAAAGTGGTTTTTACGAAATGTCTGTCTGTCTGTCTGTTCGTTGATTTCCGGGCAAACTACTCGGTCAATTTTGATGAAATTTGGCATGTAGGTTCACAAAAATCATACCTCGGGACCATTTTTTTTTATTTTGGACCAATTCAATTTGGGGGGGTTTTTATACTCAAAAAACTCCAAAAAAAAACGTCTAAAAAAATTATTTCTCCAAAACGACTCCTACGATTTCTTTTAAATTCCCATATATTGTAGTCGTTGTTAATGTTAATAAAATGCGGGGGGTCGCTTGCCCCTTGATAGTTTGCTTCTGGGGGTAAAAAAAATAAAAATAACTAAATTTTAATAAAAAATGTCATGACTAAAGAATAATATTTCTGCGAAACCTTTCTATCGATGATTTCGACCTTCAGGCATGTTTTAGGTGTTAAATTGAGTATCTACTAATGTGCGTCAAATGGCCTACCAGCTAAGGACGGGCGTTGGCTGAAGAAGAAGATTACTAATGTTGATAAATTGGAAAGCATGTTCGAGTAAACTCGGACTGGTTCTTTTTTTAATGACTTTGAATAACTAAAGACGCTCCAGTCCGATTTTCTTAGCCCTCTTAACTTTTAGTTAGATAATATCGTGAGGAGCATTTCTCTTGAAAAAACCGCGAGTTGGCATTCATTCCGAGATTATTCGCTTTTACTGGACTATAGTGGTATGTAAACCATCCTGTTAAGAGCAAAATGGAGTACCCCCCTACATGTGTGTTGTGCCGTAAAAAGTATCCTGAATGCTCAAAAACATTCTTCTGTTTGTCCTGATACTTTTGACAACTCTATATCATAGATAATAATTTATTAGAAATAATTAGAGATAATTTAGCGACTTCGGTGGCAAGGTGGCAGCGTGCTTGTACTTGTGCGAGTCTCTACACACCTTGCGGTCGGAGACGTGTCGTAACTCGACACAAGTACCTATTAGGTTTTACTTAGTGAGGCGATTGAAGAGGTTAATTGGATACATTCATTTTTGTTTGTACACGATTAGCGTTTTTTGTAAAATAAAATAAAGAACCGGTCCGAGTTTACTCGAACATGCTTTCCAATTTATCAATTAGTAGGGAGAGAAAATGAATAATTTCATGGTAAATAATTTTCCTACGGTTAAATTTCGGATATCTCGGGGGGGGGGGGGGGGTGTCCACCTGACGTCACTGGAGGTGAGGTAACCTCAATATATTTAAAACACATTACAACACAGTAATAATGGCAGGGCAAGCAATGCATTTCAGCGTGAAGTTTCTATCATTTTTAAAAAAAAAAATTTTGCGCAAAAGCAAATAGGTTTTTGGGAAAGCCAACTGTCCGGTTTCGTTACTCAACTTAACACCTAAAACATGCCTGAAGGTAGAAATCATCGATAGAAAAGTTTCGCAGAAATATTGTTTTTTAGTCATTTTTCATTAAAATTAAGTTATTTTTATTTTTTTACCCCCAGAAGCAAACTATCAAGGGGTAAGCGACCCCCCGCATCAACATTAAGAACGACTAGAATATATGTGAATTTAACAGAAATCGGTGGAGCCGTTTTTGAGAAATAATTTTTTTTTTGACGTTTTTTTGGAGTTTTTTGAGAATGAAACCCCCCCAAATTGAGTTAGCCCTAAATTAAAAAAAATGGTCTCGAGGTATGATTTTTGTGAACCTACATGCCGAATTTCACCCAAATCCACCGAGTAGTTTGCCCGGAAATCGATGCACAGACAGACAGACAGACAGACATTTCGTAAAACCACTTTTTTGGGTTCCTGGGACCTGAAAACGTGTAAATCCGTTGAAATCTCGGAATCGAAAATTTCGACCATCACAAAGCTTTCCTTATACTACGTATAAATTGGAAAGCAATAAATAAAATTGATTTTTACATTGGTAATAATTCTCCCCCGCCCCTGAGTGTCTCCTAATAATGCCAAATTGAATCTTTTGTGAAGCAAAACCTACTTTTGACAAATCTATTAGCTTGTTGATGTATGATCTTTGTATATATATTATGGGTTTCACTAGGATACCAGAGGCTGTTTAACCTATAGGTGTGCTGTAATGGCGAAGCCGTTGACAATGTGTACGTGATAAGCTCCCGGTTATGCCCATTTAGGACATTTATACAGTGTCGTATGAAAAATTGAACGCGTTGGGAAGGTTCTTCATGGCATATTGACTCGTATTTTAAGCGTACGTGTATATTGAGGCATTGATAATGAAGCGTTTGTAACTAATTTGAATGACATTAATATATTTGGGCGTTATATGTGCAAAGGGCGGATCCAATGGAATTTTTTTTTTGAGGGGGGGGGGGGTTTAAAAGGTAATTTTCTTTGTAGAAAGTTGAGTTTAATTCAATTTTTTTTTAAACGAGGTATCTTACAAATTTACTCATTTAGGGGGGGGGGGGTCATGAAACAGGACATGTAGAGTAGTTGGACAGACTCCGACATTCACCCGGTAGGTTGTTGGCTTTAGTCCCACACTTTCTACATTTTCTGGCCATGCTTTGGAGGGCATGTAAAGCAGGCGATCCCGGGCATTTGAGTGTAAGAGAGGAGGGCGCCCTAACTCGGCTAGGTTGGTTTAGTAATACAACAAATAGTCAATCATTAATTATTATAACGTGGTCGGGCAGTACACTGTTATTGAGCGTAGCAGCAGCAGCAGGTTGCATTGAGTTGAGATAGTTCACTTTGACGAGTTGCTGCAAGTCGGATCTGAAAAATAATCACTATGTTTCCACAAGCTATGCCGCTGGCTAAAATAAAGCTAACCATATTATTGTGCAAAGTGAAATTAATTTCCGTTTGTTTGTGATTTGTGATGGTTAGTAAGTTTTGATCTAAAATAAACACATGGGGAAAAAGTAATGTATCAAAAGAATTCATTTAAATAATTAAATTGTGTGCTGATTTCGTTAGAGCGGAAATGTAAGGGTCGTTACTTTTTAGATGTCAGTTAGGTGTAAGAGAGGGCCATATCTCGCTGTATCTACATTTATTTATTTTGTCAATAACGACGTTATGTCCCAGATAATTGCCATATACGTCTATATAAATATATACATCTTAATGATAGCCCTAATCCCGAACGCTTACGTTATTTTATTATCCTCTTACACTTAAAAAAATGACATGTCGTCAATTTATCCCATATCATCATTCATGAAGTGTGCCACCTAAATCGGGCTCAACACAGGTGGAGCCCTTGGTAATTTGGTTCGTTTAGTGACAACTGACTCCATTCTACCTGACCCCTTCTCGTATGTAACAAGGCAGCAGTTCCGAATAATCATACGTAACTACAACACACCCCTCTACATTTATTATTATCTTTTTCTATTTTTTATATACATTTAATTGTTGCCTATAAAGGTACATATTGAGGTCGTCTTTTATTTTATGATAATGATTCGATCTTGCACTTCACAAACGAGGTCTTCAACATTGACTTTTGATCGTATGTTGCAACACTATTGATGTAGCTAAGTTTAGTACGTAGATAAATCTTATTTTATTTTCAATGATTTAGTTTTTTTATGCTAGTGTTAGATTTTTAATCCTACCTGTATTATCCCGCTAAGACCGCTGGGCGCGTTTGTACCGAAAGGGTTCTACATGCACCAAACAAAATGTACAATGTACAGGGGCGTTATTTCTAACAAAATTGTGTAAGTGGGAGGGGGCAAGAGGACGATTAGGTACATTTTTTTAATAAGGTTGTAACTATTTCCTCATTAGCCAAGGGAAATTTCGTATTTGTTTATCGCGAGGTTTTGTTTATCTACGATTTCCTGTGGGCCCAAGAAATACGCCAAACATATTACATATTTGAAAGTTTCACATTTAATTAAGGCCCAATTGGACAATCTAATAATGTTGTTATTGTTTCCAACGCCTGCTTTCAGTATTTCTGCTTTAAGCAACCCTGTCAGCCCGGCGGGGGGAGTGAGTCTGTTTGTTAACTCGAGGCACCCTAAGGGCAGTCTCCTTCACCTCGGGGAGAAGGGGAGTTGACTGATAGGTCGGACCTCCTGATTATAGTGGATTCCGGACCACTTGGGGAACATGGTAAAGTTATACGATTAAATCGTAGGTGGCCAGGACTCGACACGCACGTAGACTGACTGGTAAAGTCTCAGCGCGTCATCATGTCCCACCATGTTCCCTTGCCAACGTTGTGCTCTCTACCAAGTTTGTTGCAGTTTGAATCATGCTCTGCTCTCATGGATTCAACATGGTAAGGCCGTTGGCTATCGAATAATGCTGGGTTTGGTTAGCAAATAATACAATTGTGAATTGACCGCTTGGCCCTGCTGCGGCTGGTCCATGAAGGCAATAACAATCTGACTAAATTACTGTTTGAAGGATGAACTCATAAAACTTCCTCCGGTTCAGTCTGCTCAGTCTACTGTTTTCTGGCCATTTAAATGACATATTTATGTCTCGGTTGAATCCTGATCCGATCAGTCCCTTGTGAAGTCGTATTCCAAGATAAGGGTAGTGTCCCTCAGTTTTTTTTAGGTTAATCGCATATAAACAATTTAATGAATGAATCCGATTGACCTCTTCAGTCGCCTCTATTGGTTAGTACCCGTGTTGAGTTACGACACGTCTCCGATCGCATGGCGTGTATAGGCTAGCACAAGTACAAGCTCGCTATCACATGTGGAGTTAAAGCTAGTGTTGTTCAGGGGGATAGAAGTGGTGTTGGTTTGTTAGTAATTACCATTATCCAGTGCAATTGAACTTTTTACTTGCACAATTAATTATCATATGGGTGTAAGGCAGGATGTTTAGTTGTTTACCCACTCGTATGATGATAGGTGACGTCACTCTTGTTGTGCTCAGTGAGCTTGGTTGATACCGCCTACAGCCTATTTGTGTGTCTGATGCTTTTAATTGCTGCCTTGAACACAAATTTGTGGACTATACCAAATTGACGAGAGTTCATGCCTGCGTGCAAAGTATTGCGTGCAAGAACCACACTAATACAACACCAAACGCAATACGTAGGAATCAAACACTACAACAGATTAAACATGAATTTAAAAGCAATCGAATACTTGACAGCATTCAAAAAACAATTATATATATTAAAATATGGGTAAAACGAGAAATAAATAACACACAGAATATCTCCAATCTTTTACGCACACAATACTAACATATTATTACTACTTACTAATACACTAACATGAGGAGACGGAGGAGTACGAGCGGATCGACCACGGCCTATTAGCCCGGATTCCTTTGTCACCTCATCAGACTCCGGCCATGGCCTGCGTCATTATATTAATACACTTGCACAACAACAAAACAAGCATAATTCTACTTTGGTTTCCATACAGTTATTTGTAGTTATTGAGTTATTTGTATAAAAGCCTAAACCGCACACGGATTAGTCCTGCGGTAAGTCACTCCTATTATTGTAAAAAAAACTTGTAACAATATACAGCTTTTGATTGATTGATTAACATACATGGCAGTGTTGAAGGTAGTATGTCCAAAGAGCCTATAAAATCTACCTGCAGCCCTGTTATGGCGATTTGGGATTAACGTAACACCGGGGTTTATATATGTGTATATACAGTATATATTTTTTTAATTTATATAATACCTGGTTTATTTTTTAATGCCGCATTAGTGAGGTGTCAAGTGACGGTTTTAAAATATGCGTGTATATAAAAAATAGAGGGAGAAAAAATTGAAAACTCACCAAAAATAGCCGAGGAATTATTTATCAACTTGAATTTCCTGCGCGAGTTCAAGAAGTGAGTGGGTGGGTGACCCCCTCACGCGGAACTAAGAGGAAGAAGAAGAATTTCCCGCGCATTTTGCACTCGTTTGTTTAACCCTTTCAGGGATGATGGGCCACTCATCAACCTACCGAGATTTCATTTTTTTCTAGTCCCGGACAGTTGTCCCACGCTCAGACCACCGCTGAAGAACATGACTTAATGGTTTAAAACTTTTCTGATGAGTCTGGCGGCCGTATTTATAATAATAATAATAATAAACGTCTTATATTTACGGGGCGAGACTTATGACTAGAAAGTCTTTTTCTGCCTAACCCACGTCCAAAATGAGTACAATTTCCAAAATACGATACATACGCTTAACTTAAACAATCTTATTCTAACAATGCATAAAAATAACTTATTCTAAACGTGGTTGTAAAAAGACATACAGTAAATACCTATAAGCCTAGACAGTAATCGTATTCTAAAAGCTATTCTGTTCCTCGCAATTTTTTCAGCAACTGGCTTTTGAACCCACGAATCTTTGGCTGCGATCTAATTTCCTTATCTAGGGAGTTCCACTGGCGGCAGACATTTACAAAAAAAGAACTACCATATAAAGCTGTGTTATGTCGGGGTATTCGCATTTATGGAGAAGTCTTTTATTTGTATTAATACAAAATTAAATGTGTACGTGGCGATTATAATACCGGGTTAATATAATACCCTGGTATTAAAAAGATAATTTTACAAAGGAAAGTGCTATTCAAAATTTGTTTGTTTACAGTTTTAACCCCAGGAGAAAGTTATCGTATAATCGGCCCACTGAAAGGGTGTTATCAATTGAATAAACCCCGGTGTTACGTTAATCCCAAATCGCCATAATAGGGCTGCTGAAATAACCTTTGTCAATTGTCATTGTTTACAGTAGTTGCCATCTTACCTTCATGTTGGCCTGGGATAATAGTTTCTGCCTTTCCTACTTGCTACACGTAATGAATAATGTATATATCCCGCAAGCTTATACGTACATAGGCGGGCTCTCAGGCCTATCACGTGTTTCCTACTCCTCTATTCCATGATGCAAATTGTGTTTGACTGTCTAATCTGACAGGACTAACAATAAACTGTGTACCCAATCTATTATCATCGATCACTTCCCTCGAGAAAATCAGTCCCGTTATCTATACAGAAGGTTATTGAAACGTTGTCTATTCAAATTAAGGAAGCGCTGCTGCATGGGAGTTGGCCTGAGCTTTAGTAATCATTGCATAATAGGGTGATAGCGTCAAGTGGTCATGACTAGAGTTCTATATAGGAGGGATGGGGAATTCACTTCCCGTCTCAAATAGGTTTTTGAATTTCAGCGGCCACGTCTCTTATGACCTGTCATTGAAAAGACGTAGCAGATTCCAGTCGTGACATTAACAAGCTTGTATAGCGAAACAGTCGTTTGCCTGTAGAAACGGAATAGGTGTGTAAATACGAAGCAATACTCAGGACTTGTAGAGCAATGGTACAGACCCCGACTTTCACCCGAAAGGTTGCTGGGTCGAGTTCCACACTTGCTACATTTTCTGGCCATTCTTCGTTGAACATGTAAACCAAGCGGTCCCGGGTCTTCCTAGTTGAGTGTAAGAGAAGGCTTTATAGCCCTAACTCCGCTAGATTGGGTTAGTAGTGGAACAAAAAAGGCAATATTTATTTATTTTTATTGCTTTCCAATTTATACGTAGTATAAGGAAAGCCTGACCCCTTCTCGTATGTAACAAGGCAGCAGTTCCGAATAATCATGTATAACTACAACACACCCCTCTACATGTATTATTATGTTTTTATATTTTTTATATACATTTAATTGTTGCCTATAAAGGTAAATATTGAGGTCGTCTTTTATTTTATGATAATGAGTCGATCTTGCACTTCACAAACGAGGTCTTCAACTTTGACATTTGATCGTATGTTGCAACACCATTGAGGTAGCTAAGTTTAGTACGTAGATAAACATAAATAATTAGATTACTCGTGACTTCGTGGTATTTCATTTTAATAAACAAAAAATAACAAAAACTTAGAGTTTTAGAAAAACTTGTTATAACAACCCGAATTAGTAAAACCCAAACAATCGTTAAGAAATTAACTTTGTCTAAGAAACCCACTTGTGTTAGTATAAAACCCTGAGCGCTTTCGGCAAGAGCTGCCATCTACAGAGGGAAACCCACTAGCACAGTTACACCTTATCTGCGATTTGAGGCTTGCTCAACTCGAGGAGAAGATGCAAAATTGTGTATTTTTATGTTTTATACTAACACAAGTGGGTTTCTTAGACAAAGTTAATTTCTTAACGATTATTTGGGTTTCGGGTTGTTATATCAAGTTTTTCTAAAACTCTAAACTTCTAAAAGTTTTTGTTATTTTTTGTTTATACGTAGATAAATCTTATTTTATTGCTTTCCAATGTATACGCAGTATAAAGAAAGCCATGTGACGGTCCATATTTTCGATTCCGAGATTTCAACGGATTTACACGTTCTGAGGTCCCAGGAACCCATAAAAGTGGTTTTTACGAAATGTCTGTCTGTCTGTCTGTTCGTTGATTTCCGGGCAAACTACTCGGTCGATTTTGATGAAATTTGGCATGTAGGTTCACAAAAATCATACCTTGGGACCATTTATTTTTTTATTTTGGACCAATTCAATTTGGGGGGGGGGGGGTTTTATTCTCAAAAAACTCCAAAAAAAAACGTCTAAAAAAATTATTTCTCCAAAACGACTCCTACGATTTCTTTTAAATTCCCATATATTGTAGTCGTTATTAATGTTAATAAAATGCGGGGGGTCGCTTGCCCCTTGATAGTTTGCTTCTGGGGGTAAAAAAAATAAAAATAACTAAATTTTAATAAAAAATGACTAAAGAATAATATTTCTGCGAAACCTTTCTATCGATGATTTCGACCTTCAGGCATGTTTTAGGTGTTAAATTGAGTAACGAAACCGGATAGGTTTCTTTCCCAAAAAAATATTTGGTTTTGCCCAAAAAATTATTTTTTTAAAAAATGATAGAAAATTCGCGCTCAAATGCATTGCGTGCCCGGCCATTATTGCTGTGTGGTAATTAATGTGTTGGTCTGACCTATCTAGAATTTATCTCACTTCCAGTGGCGTCAGGTGGACAACCTCCCCCCCCCCCCCCGAGATATCGGAAAATTACCCACTGGAAAATTATTTATCATGAAATTACTCATATTCTCTATCTACTAATGTTGATAAATTGGAAGAAGCTCAGAAGCTAAGGGAAAACAGAAGAAGAGGAAGACCGAAGAAGACGCTGCCGAGAAAGATGCAGGCAGATACATACTGAAGAACTCTCTGTGGAAGCGTCAATAAACAAAAAATAACAAAAACTTAAGAGTTTTAGAAAAACTTGTTATAACAACCCGAATTAGTAAAACCCAAATAATCGTTAAGAAATTAACTTTGTCTAAGAAACCCACTTGTGTTAGTATAAAACCCTGAGCACTTTCGGCAAGAACTGCCATCTACAGAGGGAAACCCACTAGCACAGTTACACCTTATCTGCGATTTGAGACTTGCTCAACTCGAGGAGAAGATGCAAAATTGTGTATTTTTATGTTTTATACTAACACAAGTGGGTTTCTTAGACAAAGTTAATTTCTTAACGATTATTTGGGTTTCGGGTTGTTATAACAAGTTTTTCTAAAACTCTAAACTTCTAAAAGTTTTTGTTATTTTTTGTTTATACGTAGATAAATCTTATTTTATTGCTTTCCAATGTATACGCAGTATAAAGAAAGCCATGTGACGGTCCATATTTTCGATTCCGAGATTTCAACGGATTTACACGTTCTGAGGTCCCAAGAACCCATAAAAGTGGCTTTTACGAAATGTCTGTCTGTCTGTCGCTCTGTCTGTGCGTCGATTTTCCATAATTTTTCCCCTCAGTACGCCCTATGTCAAGACATGTAGCATAGTGGTACGGACTGTGACATTCACCCGAAAGGTTGTTGGTTCGAGTCCCACACTGGCTACATTTTCTGGCCATGCTTTGGAGGGCATGTAAAGCAGGCGGTCCCGGGCCTTCCTAGTTGAGTGTAAGAGAGGGCTTTATAGCCCTAACTCCGCTAAATTGGCTTAGTAATAGAAACAATAAAAAGTTCTTATTTATTTATTTATATGTAGTTACGCATGCGTGAGAATGGCCACAACCCTTGCCTGTGAGCTGGGGGAACCCCTGGACTGCTGGGGTGCATCCGAAAAACGTTCATATTGTATCGTATACAGTAAGTTGTTCTTAGACAGAAATGTCATAACCTCACGCTCATCTAGCCTTTTTGACATCATTATTGTCCTCCTAATGTAAATAAATAAGCAGAAACACAAAGGCAATAGTGTTTGTTTCTTGACATTTTATGTCTAATGACAAAACCACATAAAGTTTTATAACTTCAACCTTACATAAAACCTTGCGGTGACCTCTGCAAGCCAATTTCAACACCACCTCCAATAATTTACTAAATTTAGCTCATTATATAGTACAGGTGCAGCCTGTGCATTCATATCGATGCCTCCCAACTTTATTGGCTTGAAATAAAGTATAAATCCCACGTCAATGGACACCTGCCGATGACCCTGAGTAAACCTGAGTTTAATAGTCCTGCATTTACAGAAAATTTGCATAACAGCATAAAAACTAAAAATAGAACCGCCTGTTGTTTCCGCAATTGGAAGGAAGCGACTAAAATAAACAAAAGTAAGGATTTTAACGAGTTAACCGTCTGTGGAATGTAGCACACAGGTTTTTTTGCTTGAAAATAAACATGGTCGACTACGTAGCTTAGGTTATATTGCAAGGTCGAATCATTTAAGATAGTTGTATTTGAAAATTACCCCGCTTATAAATACGGAACTTTATTGCCAACATATTTGTACCTGAGTCCTGCATTTACAAGAAAATTTGCATAACCGCCATAATAACTAAAAATAGAACCACATGATGTTTCCTGAATGGCGCCCATTCCACCGACCGGCTAGGGCTACTTACAATAACAGTGACGTGGTAGCAGACATTCAAGACTTAGGTAGCGTTTCCACCGACCTCGCATTGCAGAATGCAAATGACATTGACGGAAATTAGAATTTTCCTTTTTATAGAAATCTATTAAAATATTTGTACTTAACATATCCCATGACGCCATTTTTTAATTTTAGTTTGTTTGTTTGTGATTTTACTGTATGATCATTGATCAATTTTAACTATGGCATAGAGGAAAATAAACATTTCCGTCAATTCTGCAATGCGAGGTCGGTGGAAACCCCGACTATGTCTTGAATGTCTGCTACCACGTCACCGTTTTTGTAAATAGCCCCAGCCGGTCGGTGGAATGGGCGCCAATTGGAAGGAGGCGACAAAAATAAACAAACATATGGATTTTAACGAGTTAAGAGTGTACAGCCCGTAGGAAATTGGCAGCCCGAAATTTATTACTTTTTATTTTTTATTTAATTATTAATCTGGCAATGGTGATGATCTTTTTTTTTCTCTTCCTCTCTTTTTCTTCTCGATCTGATTGTTAATACTTATTAATCATATACAATTGTTTTTGGGTTAGCATGAAAACATGACTATATATAGTCTTTTGGTATTTCAATTAAGTCGTTTCAATTCAATTCGATACAGAAAGCTAGTAGCTACGCGTGCCTATATGCTGGTCGGAAATACGGTATTGTTGTTTTGTTTGAGTGGAATGTCCTTGGGAGCATCACAACACAGGGCTGTGCCAAAAATTTAAATTTCCTTCCATGTTATTTTCGTCAAACATCTTGTTTCAAAATTATTTAGCTTTTTTTTCTTTTTTTTTTTTTTGCGGGAAGGTAATGTTGGACCGAAACCAATAAAAATTTGAAAAAATTAGTTTTGCTCCATACTGGATCCACCCTTCGTTACCCTTAAGAGCAGTTACCATCACCACTTTAAGAGGACATGCTACGTAGAACGTAGCACCCCAAAATTTGTTATTTTTATTGACTTTTCATTTTTTTTTTTTTTTTTTTTTTAATTAACAAAGCAAGCCATTAAAGATTTGGCTCATGGAAGTTGTAGAAGACTACTTCATGCATCATATAATAGGAAATATTAAATTTTTGGTACCTTAGTTCTTCATAAATACCAGACAGGACTAAAATTTCGCGTAATCTGGGATTTTTGGAAGATCAACAAAACCGAAAAGTAAAAATACCCGATTGTATGATGCACGAAGTAGTCTTCTACAACTTAGATGAGCCAAATTTTTTAATAACTTGCAGAGTTAATTAAATAAAAAATGAAAAGTATTTAATTTTGGGGTGCCAATTTCCTACGTAGAACATTAAAGACAGTCTAAAAATGTCTGCTACCACGTCAATAGTGCACAGTAAATGTGGTATTGGTGGAATATGCGCCTTAGGGAATTGATAAATGGCGGAGCCTCCTGTGTTCCTTACGGAGGCTTGTCAAACAATGGCGGAACCAAGGCCGTAGCCAGGTTTTCTTTCGGGGGGGGGGGGTTAGAAATTTCCTTGGGTATTACATAGTGGTTTTCATTTTTCCTCTCAAAATCCGATTCTATCTAGTATCAAGCCATTTCATTTCGGGAGGGGGGGGGGGTTGAACCCCTATGCCCCCCCCCTTGGCTACGGCCATGGGCGGAACCGAGCCTTAATATTGAAAGTATAACTCAATGAATGGCCAAAATGGAACATGTTCCTCGAACCATCAACCTTTAAATTTAGTGTCTTGAGTTCATCATCATTTTAATTTCTAGTAGACTGACGCTACCACCTTGTCATCGAAGTGACACGTGTAATTACACGTGAGCCGCATAATGTTATTGACTCAAATAATTCTGTAGGAAGTGTTGGAAGACTTCTTTAGTTTTTGGACCTTCATCACTTCATTGTGATAGAACGACCTTCAGCTTCAAGATGCTGCCAAGGTCGCAGTAATCAGCCTGCCTGTGTTGTATGTAGGCTGTGCCTTAAAACTGAATACTGATGTGTATTATTATGATTTTGAAACCAATGTGTGCAACATAAACCGAAAATTTTCTTTATTTACAGGTTAATTGTAAGAGTGGGCCGAAAGACCCAAAATTCGCCCATTTGGAAAATAAATTGCTTGTCGAAAGTTTGTGTGAAACAACTTAGAAACTAAGGCCCGGTACACACGGTCTGCCGCCTTTTTTTTCATTGTAGTAAATGGGCTAGCAGAAGATTCCTTGTCGATTTCTAAGGCGCTTATTCCACCTACGTCAATAGTCAATAGTAAATGTGCTATTGACGGACATTTCAATTTTACTCTATGCCATACTTAAAATTGTACAATGATCATAGAGTAAAATCACGCGTTGCAAACAATAACAAACTAAAATGACGTCATGGGATATGTTAAGTACAAACATTTTATATTTTTATGTTTATAAAACAATTTTCATCCATTAAACTGATCGGTGAAGGTCGATCTTACTTCGGATCTCCTACTATTATTAGGTTTTATTAAAAATAATAAGTGTACAAACAAAACAAATACAAATAAAATTTCAAAAAACAAGTGGAATGAAGTGTATCAATGAAAAATTGAAATGTCCGTCAATACCACATTTACTATTGACTATTGACGTAGGTGGAATAAGCGCCTAAAGCTGACGTGAAGCCGACGCGAAGTGCTAGACACGCCTGCCCATAGAAAGCTTCTGAAGGAGTCTCAGTGACTTAGGCGGGGTTTCCACCGACCTCGCATTGCAGAATGCAAATGACATTGACGGAAATTTGAACTTTTCTTTTTATAGAAATCTATTAAAATAATTGTACTTAACATATCCCATGAAGCCATTTTTTTTTAATTTTAGTTTGTTTGTTTGTGATTTTACTCTATGATCATTGATCAATTTTAACTATGGCATAGAGTCAAACAAAAATTTCCGTCAATGTCATTTGCATTCTGCAACGCGAGGTCGGTGGAACATGCGACCAATGAAGAAAAACGTCAGTAACTCGCGACTGCAGACTCGTCCGTGTGTAGTGGCCCTTAAGAAAAGCCGTAATTAAAGCAAATCAGTGTTGCCAAAACTAATTCATGACACATTGTTGCAAAAGTGACAAAGAAACCTTTGCAAAAGTTGGATGAATACTTAGTTATATAAATAGCTCCCAAGGTTTTATTTCTCTGCTATATAACAACATGGCCATAAATTAGAAAACATATTTAATTGCCCACGCTCGAAGCTGCTCCATATCATTGCAATGCATGACTGTTTTGACCTCGAAACTATTTGAATATTTCTCTCTTAAGAGGTCTGCGCTACTGCGGAAATTTTAATCTATTCCTTATTATGAGTATCTTGGAAAAAAATCGGCGGAAGGCTAGCCGGTTTGTTTATTAACAGCTAGAATCTGGGACAGTTTTAAAGGAGGAACTCGGACCTCTTTCATCATCGCTATCATCCTAATTTGTTTCCAGTCGCCCGGGAGATCCAAAGATCCGGGATGCCAAAGATCCCTCCTTCTCTACTCTCCTCTTCAAATGCTTTTTTGCGGTCCCAGTATCTATTATTGCTATTTCTCAATTATGGTGTATAGTCAGGTTGGAGAGGCAACCTAGCAAGAAGCAAGACTTCTTTCTTTTTGCCTTGCGCAAGCCCAAAATAAATTTGCAAGAGAAAAGTGGTTGGAATTATTTCCAAGATGCAAGGCAAGACGAGAAATAATTCTTGCCTTGTGCGTATCACTTATCTATTAACGCTATTTATCAATTATGGTGTATAGTCAGGTTGGAGAGGCGACCTAGCAAGAAGCAAGAATTCTTTTTTTTCTTGCCTTGCGCAAGCCTAGAATAAGTTGGCAAGAGAAAAGTGGTTGGAATTATTTCCAAGATGCAAGGCAAGACAATTAATAATTCTTGCCTTGTGCGTATCTCTTCTATCTATTAACGCTATTTCTCAATTATGGTGCATAGTCAGGTTGGAGAGGCAACCTAGCAAGAAGCAAGAATTCTTGTTTTTTTTTGCCTTGCGCAAGCCTAGAATAAGTTGGCAAGAGAAAAGTGGTTGGAATTATTTCTAAGATGCAAGGCAAGACAATTAATAATTCTTGCCTTGTGCGTATCACGCCTATCTATTAACGCTATTTCTCAATTATGGTGTATAGTCAGGTTGGAGAGGCGACCTAGCAAGAAGCAAAACTTCCTTTTTTTTGCCTTGCGCAAGCCTAGAATAAGTTTGCAAGAGAAAAGTGGTTGGAATTATTTCCAAGATGCAAGGCAAGACAATTAATTATTCTTGCCTTGTGCGTATCTCTTCTATCTATTAACGCTATTTCTCAATCATAGTGTATAGTCAGGTTGGAGAGGCGACCTAGCAAGAAGCAAGACTTCTTTCTTTTTGCCTTGCGCAAGCCCAGAATAAGTTTGCAAGAGAAAAGTGGTTGGAATTATTTCTAAGATGCAAGGCAAGACAATTAATAATTCTTGCCTTGTGCGTATCTCTTCTATCTATTAACGCTATTTCTCAATTATGGTGTATAGTCAGGTTGGAGAGGCAACCTAGCAAGAAGCAAGAATTCTTTTTTTTTTTCTTGCCTTGCGCAAGCCTAGAATAAGTTGGCAAGAGAAAAGTGGTTGGAATTATTTCCAAGATGCAAGGCAAGACAATTAATAATTCTTGCCTTGTGCGTATCTCTTCTATCTATTAACGCTATTTCTCAATTATGGTGTATAGTCAGGTTGGAGAGGCGACCTAGCAAGAAGCAAGACTTCTTTCTTTTTGCCTTGCGCAAGCCCAGAATAAGTTTGCAAGAGAAAAGTGGTTGGAATTATTTCCAAGATGCAAGGCAAGACAAGAAATAATTCTTGCCTTGTACGTATCACTGTTCGAGTTTTTCCACCAACTGCCAACAAAGGCATTAATCATGGTTTCCAATCCCGTTCTGCCCAGACTTTCTTGGACTTTGATATACACCCTCACTCGTATCTTTGTATTTGTACAACACAAACAATAGTATAACCTAATCACTAGTACACCACGTAGTACACCACCTTACCAATTTTGTTTTAAATGGTTATGATGTGTTATCGCGTTCTCTGGTAGTGTGCCCCCTCCTCTCTCGCGTCAGGGCATATGGGGCAGTTATTGTGCGTATCACTTTTCGAACGCACTATCCATGCCTTTCTCAGGGTATTTTTCAATATCATTAACTGTTCCCCGAAAGGCATTGATCATGAGTTCGAATCACGTTCTGCCCAGACTTTGGACTTGGATATACTCGTACTTATTTGTACAACACAACATTGTATGTACAATAGTATAACCTAATCACTAGTACACCACCCCTTCTTTCCAATTTAATATTCTTCATTGGTTATTAGGTATATGTTATGTTATATGCCCCCTCCTCTCCCGCGTCAGGGGTTAGGGAGGCGATATTGCATCATCGGCTTCCAAAGATTTAAATAGATCTTAATAGATGGTGTGACACAATGTTAAACTTATGGCTATTTGTGAAAAATACTACGTTAAGGCAAAGAACTGCAGCCCCCGAAATGTTAAAATTGTCGCAACATGTTGTATTAGCTACTAGGACTGATTCTAATAATGTCAGGTTTCGCCTATTTTCGAAATTATCAATGAGAGGAAAGCGACGATAAACGGTAATAACTTCCCGAAATTGCTTACAGACTATCTATTTTATGGAAAGATGTTTTGACTATTTTAAGTTTTTTATTCGAACGTATACCAGTTTGGTAATGGCCGAAAATTCATACGGAAACAATACAAGTAATGTCCGAAATCCACAGGGTCGTTGGCATTGGAAAAGGGACCTATGGGCCACTTATGTAGGCCAGGGTCCATAAAAAGTCATTGAAAAAATTACGATTATAATTATTATTATTTGAATGTAGTTTGGCAGACGTTTTCAAGAATCAGTTTGCCAGAGATATTTAATAAATTGCCACTAGAAGAATTGAATAAAATAGAGAAAATAAAAATGAAATGTAAAATAATTAATTTCATTTTTAGGCTTAATTGTCTTATCTTTCATAGGGATCCCATTCATTTGGCAGGAGGCTAGAGTGGGTACTCTATAATGGTTTATTAAAATTAATTATTAATTAAAATTATACAATCTTGCAGTGTCACTGCTTTAAGAGGAAATGTCACGTAGAAAATTGGCACCCCAAAATTAAATACTAATCATTTTTTATTTAATTAACTCAGCAAGTTATTAAAAATTTGGCTCATCTAAGTGGTAGAAAACTACTTCGTGGATCATATAATCGGGTATTTTTACATTTCGGTTTTGTAGATCTTCCAAAAATCCCAGAATACGCGTAATTTTAGTCCGCTCTGGTATTTATGAAGAACTAAGGTACCAAAAATTTAATATTTCCTATTACATTATGCATGAAGCAGTCTTCTACAACTTCCATGAGCCAAATCTTTAATGACCTGCTTTGTTAATTAAATAAAAAAATAAAAAGTCTATAAAAACAACAAATTTTGGGGTGCTCATTATCTACGTAGCATGTCCTCTTAAGATCGCTCGATAAGCGGAAGCTTGAGCGTGATAATTATAATGTATAACACATTTTTTCAATGTATTGCACAAGTGATGACGTTACAAAATTGTAAACTCAAAAACTGTTAATTTCTCCGACTTCGTCACAATTGGCATGGCGGGTCTCTTTAGAGTTTAGACAGGCTCAGGCTGAAAATAGTGAAGTGATGACGTCACAAAATTGAAAACTCAAAAACTGTTAATTTCTCCTACTTCGTCACAATTGGCCTGACTTTAGTCATCATGATTATCGGGTCCCTTTAGACAGGCTTAGGCCAGCTCATCCTTAAAGCATTATCATTTTCTCGCCCTTAACAACACATTTAGAACATGGCCTTAGGCGTTGCCCGATTATATGGATAAATGTAAATGTTTATTTTAGGATTTCAGTCTGTGATAATACTTGTAGCAGACCTTGTCCTGTTAGTCTGTGTCCATATACTGTCATTGTTAGGATGGACCGTCATTACTGGAAATCACGCCAATGGATTCCTGTTTGTTAATTTATATTCGGGGTTGACTGTGAAATTGTTGACAATTTTCCCCAAAGGGTGCATGCAAAAGTTTTAATGTTCCTGTATGTCTATTTATATTCGGGGTTGACTGTGAAATTGCTGAAAATTATCCCTAAAGGGGGCATGCATTTTTTTTAAATGTTCCTGTATGTCTATTTATAGTCGGTGTTGATTGTGAAATTTTTGAAAATTTTCACTAAAGTGTGCATGCCGAAGCTCAAAATGTCATTCCCCAACATTATTGGCTAAACCTCTATGTTTAAACAATGACTTATTTTCATGTCGAGCTGTCTTAAAAACAACTTTTCGTAATTCAAAAATAATTATGTAACGAAATTTAAGGCACACAATTATTTCATTTTCGTCACTTTAATGGAATGAGAAATTTCGCATTATGTTGTATCTGATGCCCTAAATAAAAAAATATATATTTTTATTTTTATTGGACAAAGATAATAAATTCAAAATATTGGCGGGGTGGCATGAATTTCAATTATTCTCAATCAAGAACTTTAGTCAATAAAGTAGACATTCTATTAAAAAAAAGTATTGTGTAGTTTCTCAAAATGCCCTATTTTTATTTCAGTAGTATTTTCCACATTCGCTTTGTGATACTTCACCATGGTAAGACATAAAATAATTTATGTTTGTGGTACTGGAAATTGGTGATCTTCCCATAAAAGTTACACGTTTTTCCTTTTCTTTTTAAATTTCTATCACCTCCAGGGAGTCGAGCCATTTTCCCTTAAAAGATGTTTAAAATAATAATAATAATAATGGTTAGCCTGTCATGTTTGTATGTACGGCCAGAGGGGAAGTAGTTTCAGGCTTGCCTTCTCCACTTTTATGCTCTTTAATTCTATCCTGAAAATTTCTTCCGATCTGGCCCACATAAAGACTATCACAGCTGATTTTTTGGCCGAATTTTTTGGTAGAACTTTGTGATAATTTGTGACAAATTAAAACATTTAATTCCTGAGATAGTTTTGTATAACACTAGTAGTAGTATGGTTGGACACAGTCCCAGGCCACGGTGTGGGCCCATATGACAGTGGACCTCCTGATCATAGTGGATTCCGAACCACTTGGGAAACACAGTGAAGTCACACGATTAGTTCGGAGGTGACCAGGACAAGTCCTACCATGTTTTCCTACCGGCACTGTGCACACGACCAAGTTATCTGCAGCTTTCAATCTGCTCTGGTCCGCTGGATTCAACTTGGTATGGGAACCGGCTTGTATAACACTAAGTAACGATTTAAGCTTTGACTTAGTTCACTGACGCTCCTAAACTGCAAGCAAGCTGACTGTTGACTCACTCAGTACTAAAGTATGCTACAGAAGGTCTCGCAGAAAAATAACTCAATTCCAAGCAGTAAAGAAACGTCAAAGAAGTCTTGCAAATAAAAGGAGGGTTTGAAGTGCTGGGTTTTTGATTTGATATTTTGAAATTGGATATAACAATGGTTCTCAGTTTTTAGAAAAAATATTCCTTTGTTTTCTCGTTGCGTTTTTTTTTTTTTTTTTTTTTGCTTTTTCAATCTTTTCTTATAACTAACTGTGACTGCTTCACGGAAACGCTGACGCAAAACATTTTTATGTTTTTATTTTTATCGCTCTTCGGTATGGTTTTATTTTTACGTCAGCAATTGTTTGTTTGCCACAAAAGGAAACAAATTAATGAACTCAAAATTACCCTACCGAAGTGAGCTGTCGTATTTTCGACGGCGGTTCTAGCAACTCCTAGAAACTAGAAACGTAAGTGTCTGCGTTTGTGAGATAGGGTTTCATGGTCGTCGACGGGTATGGAAAGGGCAGCTACCCCCCCCCCCCCCAATTAATTTATTAATGTAGGTTCAATGGGGTTCATTTGTGACGTCAGTTTGTAGATGGCAGCACCAGTTGCAATGATATCAAAGCGTTGATTTTTCCATAAGCCTCAATACTATTTGATTGATGATATCATATTTATAAAAATGATTTTTAATTATGTATTATTTTAAAGTGATATTTTTCTATACATCATGGAGAATATTAAATTATATGCAGCGAAATAAGGTCCAGGCATAGTAAAAATATTATAAAAAATATTAAAAGAATTAATTAGATGCTAAGAGCTTAGCTTTCACATGCAAACGGCGGCCATTTTGAATAATATGGATATCGGTTTGTCATCAGCGAACCAAGTGACCAAAACTGTCCCTACAGAACCTCATTGCATACTTTTATTGATGTTCACTTTTTAACGATTGTTCTGTCTTTTTGAGTACGAATAAACTTTAGTACGTACCCTATTGAAGTGCGTATGCCTATAAAACTAGCCTGTTATTCCTCCCCCCTCTAGCCCTTGCAGGGGCGTAAAGTTGGTGGGGGTACGGTCCATCTTGCCCCCTCCAGCTCCTTTTGGGGGGGGGGGCTTTGCTTTCATTTGCCTACTCTATCATATAATAACCTTAATAAAATACACAAGATAAGATCAGAGTCGCCACAGCCCCCCTCCCCCGGAAAAAAGATCCTGGCTACGCTCTTGAGGACATTGATCATTCGAAGTTCAGAACTATCAAATGCTTTAAAATTTTGTGATTCCGTGAAAAATATCCTTACAAAAAGCCTGATGACAGCATAAGGTCTACTTAGTTTTGCCCCGCCATCGTTCTAAAACTTACGCCTCTGAGCCCTTGAGAGTGCCAGTGTGAAGGTAGAAATTTATTTCAATTTAAGTAGACTTGTTGAGTCTTTTTTTAGGTTTCAGAGGATAATTATGCACCAAAAAAATTTTATACAGTAGAACGTAAACAAATTGTACTTCAATAATTGAGGAGGCTGTTTACAAGCATGGCCAACTCCAAGTTGTAGAATTTTTTAAGAGAGCGGATTTACTGTAGAAAATTGCATTAAGTTTATAGCTAATCCTAGACTTCTCAGCGCTTCTGTGCGCAATCTGGCTGCTTTTGTTACTTTATTTTACAACGTGCAGGTGGACATTAAAATTTTCTGCAAGGTCGGATCGAAACCCCATTTTTTTGAAAAATTGTAGTTGGCCACGTTTGTAACCAAGCTCCTCAATTATGCTATTACTTAATTATACTACTTATACTCTTTGGCGAATTCTGAAACAGTATATAATTCTGGCTGATTTGCAGATTTCAGTTCGACCATGACCCTGATTCTAATCCTTAATCGTCTGAATCCGATCGTCAAAGCCTTAGCAATTAAAATATTTTGCAAAATTCTAATCAATGCCTGTATTCCACTTAATGCCTTTTTACAAGGGTCCTCCTCCCTTAAACGGCTTATTGTTTCACGTTGGGAGGGCCTAAATTTATATATTATTATATATATATGACCAGGGGCGGGCACAGCGATATTTTTTAGGGAGGGTCATCACCAGGGCTGCCAGAACCAGAACTTAATAAAATCCTGAATAAGATGTTATGTGTATTTTTTTAATTTCCAATAAATAAATAAATTTTTTTGGGGGTTATGACCCCTATGAGCCCCCCCCCCTTGTGCGCCCTGCTTACGACGCGACAGCTCGGGGTAGGCTTTGCCCTCTCGCACCGCTTATTTCCAGATATCACGGTCCCTGGCCTTTTATGGCTCGATGATCGATATTTTATGAGAAATTTGCCTTTGTAAAAAAATGTCCGATTGTCTCTTTAAATATTTTGCAGCGTTATATGGTATATAATACTGACATTAAACTAACTAATGTTGTAGAGGCAACCTCCTCGTTGTAACTGAAATTAGAGGACGATGCCCCGGACTCGCATAGATGCATGGACGGGTACAGGGGGGTAGCTGCCCCCCCCCCCCTCAAATTTGGTAAATCTGTTGTAAGTTAGTTTATTACGCTCTGATTTAATCGATAGACATATGTTTTCCTATTCCTATTTTGACCCACAACTACCCCCCCCCCCCCTCCCGCCAAAATGGACTGGATCCGTCCCTTCATAGATGGTGAGATTCAATCCCGCCATATGCGATTTTTTCTAAACCCTCTACTTTCAGTCTCGTTAAATAGTATAAATTGTAAATAGAAAAGGATGTACAGAGTCCTTTTGGTCATATAAAATTTGTTCACGACTCTCCCTTTACCAGTCCATCCTTATACCAAATACTCGCTCAGAGCGTAGGTTGCAGACACTCTGCCTGGCGGCCACACCTTAGTTAGGTCTTCCTAACTCAAATTCATACCCAGGCTGGCCCTGTGCCCATGGCTCGTACCTATAGGTAGTCCTTTGTAGTCGGAGGCCACGTGACCGCCCGGCTGATTTAATACCAGGCTAACCTTGAGAAAGTCTTCCACAAACAGGCTCGCTTATCGGGCACCGAACGGCCAGGCCTTTTGGCTTTATTTATCACCGCTTATACTAATATTATTTGATAGCCTTTCTTATATATTTTTGGTTGTATTCATCGCTTGTGACCTCTCAAGGTGCTAGACACAATGGAAAGATACGATACATTGGGACCTCTTTTCTCCTCATGAGCACAATTTAAATGGATATTTAAATATAAAATGGACAGCTTTCGTATATGAAAATTATTCAGGCCAACCAATCCAAACATTGGGGTTTGACGTCATTTCTCTATGGTTTCCTTTACGAAAGCTTTCCACTAGGATGGTAGCATTAGCTTCACCACTTATGGGATAACCTTTTTCCAAAAATTTCAGGTCGTATTCATCGCTTGTTGTGAGCTTTTTTATGCTCGACCCCAAGGAAAGATATTGTGATTATGACTTTTCTCTCTACATTGGTATGCTCTAAATTCCTCAATTAGGGTGACAGATTTGGCTCTGCCTTTCACCACTTATTGGGTAACCTTTCCTATAAATTTGAGGTCGTACACATCGCTTGTAGGGGGACTTTTATTGCTTTCCAATTTATACGTAGTATAAGGAAAGCTTTGTGTCAAAATTTTCGACTCCGAGATTTCAACGGATTTACATGTTTTGAGGTACCAGGAACCCAAAAAAGTGGTTTTTACGAAATGTCTGTCTGTCGCTCTGTCTGTCTGTCTGTTCATATATTTCCGGGCAAACTAATCGGTCGATTTTGATGAAATTTGGCATGTAGGTTTAGAAAAATCATACCTCGAGACTATTTTTTTTATTTTGGGCGAACTCAATTTTGGGGGGTTTTATTCTCAAAAACGGCTCCAACTATTTATTTTAAATTCACATATATTGTACAAAATAACAAAATGCGGTGGGTCGCTTGCCCCTTGATAGTTTTCTTCTGGGGGTAAAAAAATAAAAATAACTCAATTTTCGTGAAAAATGACCAAAAAAATAATTCTTCTGCGGAACATTTCAGTCGATGATTTCTACCTTCAGGTATGTTTAGGTGTTCAATAGAGTAACAAAACCAAACAGGTTGCTTTCCCAAAAAAGTATTTGGTTCTGTGCAAAAAAAAATATTTTTTGAAGAAATTTTGGAAAATTCACGCTCCAATACATGGCGTGCCCTGTCATTGGTAGGTTCGTTCCAGAATATGCAATTGAGTTTTAAGGGTTTTTTAATATATCGATATTACAAATTGGAAAGCATGTTCGAGTAAACTCGAACCGGTTATTTTGTACTCGTCAAAAAAGAAAGATAGGTACATTTGGACTTTTCTCTGTTTACATTGTAGTATTATATGGTATATATAACACTGACATTAAATTAACTTTGGTTGAAGAGGTAACCTCCTCGTTATAACCGAAATTAGAGGATATGGAAAAAACTGGGCTTGGCGGGATTCGAACCCGCCAAGCCCAGTTTTTTCCATATCCTCTAATTTCGGTTTTCTCTGTTTGTATGAGCACAATGTAAATTCCATAATTGGGATGGCGAATAACTTTTCCTGTAAAATGTTAGGTCGTAAACATAGTTAATTGGTAACTTTTTGTTACTCGCCACAACGGAAAGATACTTTTCTCTCCATGGGCACTGTGAAAATTCCATATTGGGATCGCAGCACTTCCTTTATCACAACTTATGAGATTTTCTTATAAAATTTGAAATCGCATACATAGGGTTACCAGATTTCAGAAGGCTCAATTCCTGACACCTAAAGTGTCACATTATATCTAGTGTAAATTTTCTTCTGCATTTCTCTGTTAAAAACTGCTATGCTTGAATTATAATAAATAACACAAGAAATTTTATATTATAATATACGTAAGTTCCCGCCAAAATTTGAATTAAATTTAAAGCGCGAAAAAGTTTTTCATTTTAGTAAAAAAAAACTTTATTTCACATTTTTAACGTTAGGAAACCCATTTTTTTTTTTCATTTATTTGTTTCTCGCAAAATTCCTGACATTCCTGATGGCAGCCTGATTCTCTGACGTCTGGTAACCCTACGCATACATCGCTTGTTTTGATCTTTTTTTGTTGTTCACGATACAACGGAAAGATTTCCTGGGCTTGTAAATTCCATAATTTTATTGGGATGTCAGAATCATAGGAGTTAACAACAAAATTGCACACCCGATAATAAGTATATTTAAGGCGGTATAGTCCCATTTAGTTTTTGAACCAAATCATATACGAATGGGCTCAGTGTTTGGATTATCCTTCGATACGATTAATTTGTGTCTTCCAAACACATCCCACATGCCGCATGCATTACAATAATTCTGTACAATAAAGGCAAAATCTGTTTGAGACAATAGTTGTTATTGTATTTGAAATGGGGTCGCACCGGAAGTTGTTTAACCATTGCAATCTTTTGGTTGCATTGCGAAGTTTTATCAGCTTCCGTTTCCTCGATACGCAAAAAAAGACTCGCACGAGATGCTCTCAAGTTATCACTGAATTCAATGAAACTGTATGCAAACAACTACTAGGCTAGCAATGTTTCGGCAATCAATTTATGTTTTGTGTCCTGAATTTCTCGTCCTTCAGCCCTATTATGGCGATTTGGGATTAACATAATAATAATACCGGAGTTTATGACTTTATTCAAATGTTTAAACAAATGGGTAAAATTCAAATTGATAAATTAATACTTGACTATATTTTTGGTGAGTTTTCATTTTTTTTCTCCCTCAGATGTTGACACATTAATTAAAATTCTTATTATATTTCAAAATTTTACCTGTATATTTTAATGTTTATTAGTATTTCCTTCAATTAGAAAGCAATGCAACCATTTTCTTGTATTCCAATAATTTATTAATTTGAATTTCCTGCGTATATTTTGACTGCGTCACGTGACACGTTACTAATGTGGTATTAAAAAAGAACCGGTCCGAGCTTACTCGAACATGCTTTCCAATTTATCAATTAGTAGATTGATGAAATGAGTAATTTCATGGTTATTAATTTTCCTATGGTAAAATTTCGGATACCTCGGGGGAGGGGGGGTTGTCCACCTGACGTCACTGGAGGTGTTGTAAATTCTAGATAGGTCAGACCAATACATTACCGCACAGTAATAAAAATAAAAATAAAATGGTCCCGAGGTATGATTTTTGTAAAGCTACATACCAAATTCCATCAAAATCGACCGAGTAGTTTGCCCGGAAATCGATGAGCAGACAGAGCGACAGACAGACATTTCGTTAAAACCACTTTTTTGGGTTCCTGTTACCTGAAAACGTGTAAATCCGTTGAAATCTCGGAATCGAAAATTTCGACCATTACAAAGCTTTCCTTATACTACATATAAATTGGAAAGCAATTAACCCCGGTATTATGTTAATCCCAAGTCGCCATAATAAGGCAAGACCCGAAATTTAATACTTTTTATCTTTTATTTATTTAATTAACTAAGCATGTTATTAAAGATTTGGCTCATCAAAGTTGTAGAAGACTACTTCATGCATTATATTATGAGATTTTTTGAAAATGTATTTTTTTCAGAAACATGCAAATATTTTATAAACAATAACTCTTCAGGTATAATCGATTTGATTTAAAAACTAGTTTCGAAAATTAAAAATACCTTATTATATCATGCATGAAGTAGTCTTTGATGAGGCAAATCTTTAATAACATGCTTAGTTAATCAAATAAAAAATAAAAAGTATTAAATTTCGGGCTGCCACTTTCCTGCGGGCTGTAGGCTACACTCTTAACTGTGAATTCTTTCCCCTCGATTGGGGTCGTCTGTATTTTTATATTGCATTATAATTAATTTTTATTTATTTATATTATTTCTTCTCCTGGCAATTATCCTCATTTTGTTTCTCTGTTGTTTCAGACACACTCCTTGTTCATAGATGCGTTCCTGCAGCATAATCGACTTGATCACGTGACGCAGGTGATGGGGTACCATCCCAAATATTTAGATTGCTTTTTGAAAACGCAAAACTATATTCTGCGAGGGGATGGACCACTGCCCTATGACTACAGGCACTTCATCGCTATCATGGTGAGTAAAATAAATATTGTTTTTTTTTCTATTATTAAGCCAACCTAGCGGAGTTAAGGCTATAAAGGTTAGCTGGTACAGTAGCCCTTCGGGGCTAAAGCTCGCCTAATATAAAGACGTTTTTCATTTCATTTCATAAAGCCCTCTCTCACACTCAACTAGGACCGCCTGCGTTAAATGCCTCCGAAGCATGGCCAGAAAATGTAACATGTGTGGGACTCGAACTAACTACCTTTCGGGTGAAAGTCGGGGTCTCTACCACTACTCTAAACGTCCTGTAAATCTCTTGGCCTATTGCAGTACTTATAAACATTCTGCTGGAATAGATTATTGATCAAGTTTTTGACAGTATTGATGGCATCTGAATTGTACGGTATAGTAGAACAGATTTTAAACAAATGACGGCAGGGGCCATTTTTACCCGGAAGCTTATTTAGTCCTGTAAGAATGACTGCTGCTTCAGCAGGTCTGATCGGGGCGTTTATAATACCGTTATTTATTTAATCCACTGGTAAACAAGATAATTTTATAATGGAAAGTGCTATTCAAAATTTGTTTGTTTACAGTTATAATCCTAGGGTATTTATTTAACCCCGGTATTATAAACGCCTCGATCAGACTGCTGGTCTACGTTGCTATTTGGTGTTGAGACAATCATGGCTTTTTCAGAATGTTTCTTTGCTTGAGACGCACCTTTGAAGGCTAATAGGTTCCATAAATTGAAGTAGTCATCATTGTCTAAATGGAAGAATGGCTCACGTAATAATGTCTGATTTAATTCTAGTATTAGTTACACTAATTAACATGGTCTTTACGCACTACAATAGTAGTCTTTCTCCACTCTCCAGTTGTAATATTGTATTCAACTAGGCGGTTAAAAATAGCATGAACAAGCCCGTAAAATGAACTGGTATTTTAATATAATAATAGGTGTTATCATGATCCTCTGGTGTATTCGAAAGACCTATTGACCACACCAAGGTTATGTTATTTCTCTGGACGACTTCTTTTATATCTCGACGGCCGGGCAGCTTCAAGGGCAGGAGGCCATCTTGGGAAATCATAGCTGCCAGCTTATGTTTAAGATAATAATGGTGGAAACGGAAATGTGTGCACATCATTACTGTATTATCAAGTTCTGGTATTATCCATCAGTTAATTAATGGTATGCATCATTGAGGGCACATTGACCAATAGGCTGGAGAAGGAATTTCTTGGATCAACTGGAAGCTCGAACGTATCAAGAGCTGAAGAGGAAGGCGCAGGACTGAGAGAGCTGAAGGATGATATGTAGAGTTGCTGCCAACCAACTCATGTTACCTAACCTAACCTTAGGTATAAAGATGTCTGAACGGTAGCTTAAGAATTGGCAGCCCGATATTTAATACTTTTTATTTTTTATTTAATTAACTAAGCATGCTATTAAAGATTTGGCTCATTAAAGTTGTAGAAGACTACTTCATGCATCATATAATAAGATATCTTTCATTTTCGAAATTGTAGTTTTTTCATAAAAATGATATTATTTTATTTTAACAATAACTTTTCACGTATAATCGATTTTATAAAAAAAGTACAATTTCGAAAACTAAAAATACCTTATTATATGATGCATGAAGTAGTCTTCTACCACTTAAATGAGCCAAATCTTTAATAACTTGCTTAGTTAATTACGGGCTACCAATTTCCTACGGGCTGTACACTCTAAACCATTATATATTGTAGTTGTGAGACTTTTATTTTGGTTTCAGGCTGCAGGTAGACATCAGTGTAGTTATCTGATTAACCTACAGAAGCAGGAGTTTTTACAGCAGGGAGGGGACCCGTCGTGGTTGAAGGGCCTCCAGTCTATACCACAGAAACTCAAAGATCTCTATGACATTAATAAGATACTCGCCCATCGCCCGTGGCTCATAAACCGCACTCATATACTAGTAAGTATTCTATCTCAATCAGGGTAAGCACCAACTCTAAGTTACAGTACCTGCAGCCTGATCATGGCGATTTTACTGCCGGGGTTAATATAATATCATGTCACGTGGTGGTATTAATTCAATTGTTTAAAATAAATGAACAGCAAATTTCAGAATTTTTTAATTTTTTATGTTGGTCGTCGCAAGAGTGCTAAGTTCGGAAAATTCAAATTGTGTCTATTTGAACAATTCTTATTTTTCATATTTTCTTCATTTTTTCTGCCTTAGATTTAGACAAATTATTTCCTTAATCTTAATCCTTAATATATTAAAACTTGTAAGGCGATATGTGCTTATATTTGCTACGGCAGCGTCTCGTCAGTTCTTCAACATTGCAATTTAAAAAATTCTGAAATTTGCTGTTCATTTATTTTAAACAATTGAATTAACACCATCTCGTGACATGGTAGTATATTAACCCCGGTATTATAATCGCCATGATCAGGCTGCTGGAGAAAGTGTAAATTACCCTAAATGGGTGTAAATTAACTAAAAAAAAAGAAGAGCAAAGTACTAAATTACTATTTAAAAAATGTATTACAAATTGCAAAATAAAATAAAATCGCAGTACCCCCACGTTAAGGCTTTCGCCTCGTCAAAACCAAAGCGTACGCAAGAGGAATGTCATGTTTAAAAGTTGAAAAAAGTAAGTAAACGTGTAACACAAATAATATACATCCCTAGGTAGACCTATAACAATTATAAAAGTAAAGTAAAGTAAATTATATTAAACCAGTAAGAATACAAATTGTCAAAAAAACACATTCCACACCACGTATATGTATATGCAATACATGTGCACGTGGGGGAACCAGGCCTTTGGATCACATCACAATAAGTTCTTTTACATACTTACTTATATAATAATTTAGTACTTATTAATATTTTACTTAGGTATACCGATTTATTCATTTAATAGTGATTTAAGAAATGTTATTTCCGAATTATTGAGGCAGTTCTTTGTTGATTGTAAAAAATCTTTTTTTCTTAGTAAATCTGTAATATGAGTGGGGAGAGCATTTATAATTTTCGTTGACAAGAAAACAGGCGAGAAAGTCGTGCGGCTTTTGGTGATGTTTGGGAAATAACTAATGTTCTGTACTGATCTTGTGTTGTAATATTTAACGGAGGCTGGAGGTAGGCAAATTTTATTATTGTGGACCAATTTTAACATTTCCCAGGTGTAAGGTATGGTAAACTGACGGAATTTGTAATTGATTATATAATGGTTGGGCATGTTCTCTTCTGCTTTTATTTAACATTACTCGTAGGATAATGTTCAGGGATATATTTACCTTATTAATAAGTGATCCAAAGGTCCCTCCCCACGCACATATGCCGTAGTTTACAATTGGCTGAGTGATGGCGAAAAAGATCATACGTAGTAGGTGAACATTCAGAACCTTTCTGAATCGTCTAAAAATGTATATCGTTCTTCTAAGTCGCATAGACGTTTGTCTTACATGTCCCTGCCCTAAACTAAACTAAAAGTACTATTGAACACAAGGCCGTAGCCAAGGGGGGTTCAACCCCCCCCCCCCCCGAAATTAAATGGCTTGATACTAGATAGAATCGGATTTTGAGAGGAAAAATAAAAACCACTATGTAACACCCAATGAAATTTCTAAACCCCCCCCCCCCGAAAAAAATCCTGGCTACGGCCTTGATTGAACACACTATATTAAAATAAGTCTAGTCCACTATTTCAAATAAGGATTCCACCTCTTCCCGTCTCATCTGCCATTCCCGGATAAAAAAAAAAATATATTCTCCCTCGCTATCTGTGCTTTCGTACAATTAAGTAATTAACATGTCTAATATGAGACCTACAGCTGTCCTATCTCTATAGCCTACTTTATATTGATGACGTACGGTCCAGACGTTTAAAGTTCATTTGATATCTGTGCCGTAGTCATGGCAACCACAGGTGCAGTCATATTGCGGTATTGTCATTGCTGTAATTGCTGATTACTTGTGCAAATAAAAAAAGCGTGTGGATAGGCTAAACCACTTGTCGCAGTGGAGTGGAGAAATTAAAATATTTAGGTTGAATTCAGGCTATTGAGATATGATGTGTGGCTGGCCACGGTTTTTTTTTAAGTCCTTCCTCCAGACACCCTCAACCAACCGGTTTTTGAACAAATGATGCTCAATAATTGTGGGCCCAATCAGTGCTACAGACGGCACATCTTCTTGAGTTGCAATCTAGGGATTGGTTTGCAGCGAATGTTTTATTTTTCTCCTCCACTCCTGTCTGTTTTGTGCGGTCCTTTTCAGTCCTTTATAGGTGTCGCACCCTAGGTCCTTCATGACATCCTCTAGGTACTCCTTCCTCTGTCGTCCTCTTGAATTGGTGCCTTCAACAATATGATACATAATATCGATGATGTTCTTGAGGAGCCCTTCGTGTCTCAGAATATGCCCCAGCCATTTGCCTCTTCTTGTTGAAAGAAAAATTGAAAATTTTTTGTTTGACGGCATATATTATAATATATATCAAAATGTAGAGGAGCATTTTTTTTAAGGGACGCGATATTTTTGCCCCCTGGACGATCGATATTTCAGGAGATATTTTGTTTTGTGCACGTGTAAGGCTTCTCCTTCGATTGTCTGGATAAGAGAAACTGGTTACTGTTCTTTGTGTAACTTCGCAAAGTTGACGTTTTTCACTGTGACCTTGTAGTCGTGACGTCACATTGTCCCGAGTTACGCAACTATTTAAATACATTTTTCACAAATTCTGGCTCCCTTCAAGTCGGGGATGAAGTCTATTAAATAAATAAATAATTACTTCATTATTGTCTTAGACCACCCTAGCAGAGTTAAGGCCCTCACTTACACTCAATAAACGCATTAGTACAATTTACGTACATTTTATCGAATTACTATTACCTTAGGCGGGGATTCCACCAACGTCAATAGTGATATTAAATGTTTTTGACGTGGTAGCAGACATTTTCAGACAGTCTAAAGCTATCTGCTACCACGTCAAAAAACATTTAATATCACTATTGACGTTGGTGGAATCCCCGCATTAATAGAACACTCTACCTAGAAAATTAGCAAAATTTGTTGCTTTTATTGACTTTTTATTTTTTAATTAATTAACGAAGCAAGTTCTTAAAGATTTGGCTCATGTAGGTTAAAGAAGACTACGTCATGCATCATATAATAGGAAATATTAAGTGTTTGGTACCTTAGTTCTTTCACAGAAACCGGGGGGGGGGGGACTAAAATTTTGCGTAATCTGGGATTTTTGGAAAAACTGCAAAACCGAAAAGTTAAAATACCCTATTATATGAGGCACGAAGTAGTCTTCTACAACTTAAATCAGCTAATTTTTTTAATAACTTGCTGAGTTAATGAAATAAAAAATAAAAATTATTTCATTTTGGGGTGCCAATTTTCTACGTAGCATCCTCTTAAAACTAAATAAGCATTTACTGGCACACACAAGCATGGGGTTGTTCGATTAATTCCTATCCTATATTATATTTGAAATTAGATGCTCCTAGAGTCGAATCCTGAAGACAGTTAGTGACGGCGATTCAATCTCACGAGGGAGATTGATATTGGATGGCGCGTACAGGTCCCCAGGTCATCAAATTCTAGAATTATCAAGCAATACCTAAAACCCCCCAAGCATTTAAAACTGGATCCCAATACTGTATAAAAACTCACATAGGAATATAGGCAAGGTTTTTCTTGCGAATTCTTCGCACGTGTGTTATTATCATACTCCGTGTTGTCCCATGAATCCTGCTCTGTTGACAGTGCCAGCAGCTGTACTTACGGTAGGGGCCGTTCAACTCTTATTATTTTGAGTGGCAGCCAAGGTCTTGCTTTCTATGAATTCATTGCCGTCCGCCTATGATTCGCTTGTATTGTCACTCTTATCTTGCTTACTAATTTAGGTCATTGCATTTCCTCAGAGCAACAATTGCAATCTTGTTTTTGCATATTGGGAAGAGGAAATGTGCAGATTTTTTTAATATTAATAGACGATCGGAGGTAGAAGATACAATCAAAAATCAATAATTAAGTATCAATCGTAAAACTGTCAGAAATATAAGGACAAACAAAAGAAATTTTTGATACGTCGTGATACCTACTTACCTCTTTCTAATTGGCCACAACTATTGAATTTGGTTTGTACAAATATGCGATTGGTGCGGTAGTGCCGAGGAGCTCAAGAACTGTGTGTAGTGTCTAACTACAAAGGCTTTCAAAGAATGAGCCGTCATTTATTTACAAAACATTTTGTAATCTCTGCCTGAAAACCGGTCTCGTTCGTGGGTAATGCTGGCAAAGTTTTAGATTAATTTATTGGAATTGGTGTAAATTTGGGGGCGATGATGTGAGGTGATGTGATTGCCCGGCTAAATTTAGCCGCCTCTCATGTGGAATGGGGTTATCTTACATTGTTACGTGCATTATTTCACAATCCTACTCTCAGCTATTCAATTGGGCCAGTTTTTAAATTTATTGCCTGCTTCGAACTTTCAAAATTTGTGAGAGACACATTACTCGGTAAACTCTCCGATACGGTTTCTGGCAAAGTATTTTCGAGTTTATCGACATCTCGTTTATTATGTATTGTATTTTGCAATGTATTGTAACCTCATTCTCGACTCGCGAGAACACCCCTCAGTACAAAATTTGGTACAAGGGAACTAAATATTTTACAAAATATACATGTACTGGCTACTGTCTCACAAAGCGCCCTGATTGACAGGTTATAAGAAGCTTTTGTTAATAAACGATTGCTACACAGGTATACTGAGTTTTGAGTTGAACTTAAAGCAAGAAAACAGCAATTAGAATTGCTTGTAGAACCACAACTCTGACTTTAGGGGCAGCAGCTGCAGGATTTGCCGTTTCCTAATATTAAATAAATAAATAAATGACGACTTTATTTTTACCTGGGCGAACCATAAGACCAGAAAGTCTTCTATGGGCTAACCCAGGCAAGGCAAGGAATGGTTAGTATTACAATAATCAAGATTCTTAAGACTAGTGTTGTTAGTATTGTCCTAAAGTTTCCCTAATTCAATGAAAACAAAAATGAGAAAAACAACAATAAGAATAAGAAGAACTCAAGACAGTATGGACTGTGTCAAGGCCTAGTGCTGGGATACCGACCTTTGCCGGGCTAGCAGGTGAGACCTGAGACTTTTTTTGAAAGTGGCAAGGGATGGCTGGGATATTGTTATCACTTCAGGGAGCCTACCCATCAGTAGCCTAAAAGACATGGAACTAGCGCTCTGATTGGCTAATAATGACGCACAAGGATAAGGATGACAGCAGGCCGTAGGTATACTGGTACACATGTGTATTACCTTTAGACCTAGCTATCCAGAGTGAATCGTTATTAAGGCGCCCATTCCACCGACCGGCTAGGGCTATTAACAAAAACGGTGACGTGGTAGCAGACATTCAAGACTTAGGTGGCGTTTCCACCGACCTCGCATTGCAGAATGCAAATGACATTGACGGAAATTAGAATTTTTCTTTTTATAGAAATCTATTAAAATGTTTGTACTTAACATATCCCATGACGCCATTTTTTAATTTTAGTTTGTTTGTTTGTGATTTTACTGTATGATCATTGATCAATTTTAACTATGGCATAGAGGAAAATAAACATTTCCGTCAATTCTGCAATGCGAGGTCGGTGGAAACCCCGCCTAAGTCTTGAATGTCTGCTACCACGTCACTGTTTTTGTAAATAGCCCTAGCCGGTCGGTGGTATGGGCGCCTATGCAATTGAGGACCATTGTTAGCCCAACAAATGTACCCCAAATTAAGAAAAAACACATGGAAACCCCCATCAAACAGAATAAGTTCTCTTAATTGAGCTTGATAAAATTTCAAATAGGATACTTACATGAATTTTTATGGAGTCACTATGTGAACCATTTTATTTCTTTTGTGGTCAGCTGGCTAAACCGTAACATTTGTATTTTGTATTTACCGTATTTATTTTTTTCAGAAATTAACGAAAGGTACGGAGGCGTGGTCGCTCGCCGAGGTAGTACACGCTATCGTGATTCTGACGCATTTCCACGCGCTGTCCTCTTTCGTCTTTGGCTGTGGAGTTAATGAGGAGGTCGACCACGAGGCTGGCCGGCGGTACAATGATGGTCCCGACAAGAAGACTGGCCACCATAACGTCTGGTCCACTCCGACTTTGGAGAGGGAGAGTAAGTATTTTCTAGCTAGAGTGGAACCGAGACGTGGGGAGACCTTGTCACAATAGGTGATAGGAGTTGACTGTATTGATCCCTAGAATAAAACCAGTCTTGTCTATTGAATGAACCCTAGGCACGTTGGTGGTTTTAGAACAGCTCGGCAGTTATCCCGTTCGTGGTCTTGAGCAACCATAGTTTTTGGACCGCTCTAACCCTGGAGAAAGAGACCAACACTATTAGTATTAGCACACGTGTGTGTAGTAAACCGAAAAGATATGATGCCTCAGACGAGGAACCAAAACGTCTTGTTCACTCTGACTTTGTAGAAGGAGACTATGCATCATTGCCTAATCAAGAAGAGACAGGGTCTTAGATGAGATGAACTGTTGGCTTGAAAATGGTTTAATTTTACTTAATTACTTACTTACTTACTAGCCAACGCCCGCTCTTGGCATTTCTGCCATTAAGCGCCGCGCTGACCAGTATAGATGTGCCGTGAGTGGTGCTCCTGTTAGTGGTAGTGTCCGCCTTCCCTCGGTCAGTATTGGGCAGCTATATAAGTGGGATGCATCCATGGTGTGGAAGTCACAAAGTGGACAGGCCGGTGACTGTAGGATGCCTATTCTGTTCAGGTGGGCTGCTAGAAGGTCATGTCCGGTGGTGGTGCGGAAGACAGCGACGAATGTAGGTCGTGGTAGAGTTCTGTTGATGGGTCTTGAAGCCAGTACGTTCCATCTCTTACCTTCTGCCGCTTGTTTAGAAGTGCTAATGATTTTCCTACGCACTGCTAACTGTATGGCATTCTTGGCTGATGCAAGGGACGACCGGCCAGTTGGTTGGTGGAGATGTGTGCCCATCTTTGCGAGGAAGTCTGCCTTCTCGTTTCCATTGATGTCGACATGACTAGGGATCCACTGCAAGGCTACTGTTGTCCCATGCTCCATTAGATTGCTGAGTGACTGTCTGCACTTAAGTGTGAAGGGACATTCTGTATATGTGTTGGACGTTAGTGCTTCAATGGCCGATTTTGAGTCCACTAGGAATACCACTTTTTCATGGGTTTGAGTGTCCCCAAGTCTCTCAATTGCCTTCTCAACTGCCACTATTTCCCCGTCAAAGTTACTGAGGGGTGCGCCGACAGCGCAAAAGCCCTCAAAGAGTCGACAGTAGTAGCCTGCTCCAGTTTTTCCAGCGCCAGGAACACAGGACCCGTCTGTATATATGTGGAGCCATTCTGTTTCAGGATATCTTTCATGCAGTGTTTGATAAGCTGCCTTCCGAAGATGGTCTGGTAATGATTGAGATTTTGGTGCATTGTGGTTGTATAGAGAGAGGTACTTCTCTGGTAGGAAGTTCTGGATCTTGTGGCACAAAGGCATTTGCTCGGGTTCTCCTATATTGATGTTGTACTTGACTGCAAGTTCCTTAGCTCTGGTCAGGGGTCCTCGCTGGGTTGCAAGACGGTTTGAGGCTGGGTTGTAATTGTTCCAAAAACTGGCCCTCGTTCGCTTCATCCTCTCCCATGTCTTTAACAGGGCCATGTCCCTCCTGGCTTCCAGGGGTTGGATTCCCGCTTGGAGCTCCATTGCCGTAATTGGAGTTGACTTCGTAGCACCAGTGATTTTACGAAGAGCTGTGTTTTGGACTTTGTCAAGTTTCATCAGCTGTGCCTTACTAGCCGTACTCATAGCCTCTCCTCCGTATTCCATGACTGGCCGTACATAGCACTTATAGGTAGTTCCAAAAACATCTTGCGTGCAACCCCATGTCGTTGCTGATAGCCGCTTAAGTAGTCTGGATCGGTTTGTTCCTCTTTTTGCTGCGTCTTCTATTTGGTCTTTCCATGTGAGCTTCGAATCTAAGGATACTCCTAAGTATTTCGTGATTGATTTTTCCTCAAGAAGAGAGCCTTTATAGTGCAGATGTATTTTTTTCTTTTTTGTCGATAGGGTAAAAAGCTGGCACACTGTTTTTTCTGCGCTAACTGTCATTGCATTTTGGTCAGCCCATTCAGCCAGGGCGGAGAGCGCTTGGTTTAGGACAGTTTCTAATGCTTGCCAGTTACTACTTGTGGCCCAAATTAGAAGATCATCAGCGTACATTAGCGCGTCTATTCCTGGTATCTTCTTCATAACGGCGATTATGTCATTTATCATAATATTGAAGAGGGTGCAGCTGAGTACCGCCCCCTGGGGTAGGCCTTCACGTTGAATTCTGTATCGTGACATAGCACTATGGTGTCGGACCCTTATTTGCCTGTGTGATAAAAAAGCTATGATCCATTTGAAGAGATGTCCTGATACTCCCATTTTCTGCAGCTTGTGTAGGAGCATGCGCTTCCACACTCTGTCGTAGGCCGCCTTAAAATCAATCAGCACCGCAGCTGTAGTCATTTTGTGATGAAAACCATCTTTCACCATCTGGGAGAATGTAATCACTTGGTCTATTGTACCTCTTCGTTTCCTAAAACCAGCCTGAGCGTCGTCAATTAGTTTATGTTTTTCAATGTAACTGGTAAGTCTATTCGCGACCATCCTTTCTGCAAGTTTGCAACAGACGCTTGTAAGTGCTATCGGCCTGTAGCTGTCTGGAGAGTTGGGTGGTTTCCCTTTTTTTAAGAGGGGGATTATTTCGCCTTTTTTCCATGCGTCTGGCAGATATTTTTTCCAGGTTAGGTTGCATAGTTTTAGGAACGTTAGTTTGGCTGATTGTCCTAGGTGAATAAGAAACTCTGGGAAAATGTTGTCCGGTCCTGCAGATTTTTTTGTTTTTACGCTTTCGAGGGCGAAGTTTAGTTCTGCCAGTTTAAATTGTTCGTAAAATAATTTTGATTCTTCTTTTGTGTCGCAGCCTTGGGTGGTATAGGGCGGTATGGTTCTTCTTAATTTATTGGTTCCGGTTAGTCTGCTAACAGAGACAAAATGGTCACAGATATAATTAGCTAAGTCTTTGGGATGCGTGAGTAGCTTATTTCTTTTCTGAAGCGGCTCTGCTGTCCTCTCTGCACTATTGGTATTGTTTAGTTTAGACATAAAGTGGTGAGCCTTTACTCCGTCTTTACGAAAGTCTAGTTTGGATACGAATTCCTTAAATGTGTTGCGCTTGCTCGTTCTTATGCATCTCTGCAGTTTTGCTTGTGTGCGTCTCAGATTGACACAGTCCGCCAGAGTGTTGCTCTTTTCGGCTTTCCGTCTTGCTCTGTTCCTTTCCTTCTTTAGATATTCAAGTTGACTGTTCCAGAAAGGTCTATGTTTCTTAACTTGGCCTCGTGGTATGCTTTCGTGGGCCGCTTTTATTATTAATTGACAAAACGTCTTAAAGGAAGAGTCGGGACAGTCCGTGATAATTTCCGGAGTTAACAGTCTATTGGTTACCTTGGCGTATTTGTCCCATTTTGCTTTCTTGAGATTCCACCTAGGGAGTTTTCTTCTATTAATAGGCCTACGGTGGGATACTATTTTAACTAGTATTGCTCTGTGGCCACAACCACATGCGTCTTCCTTCAGTGTCGCTTTCGTTTTTGCTGCAACTTCTGGGTGAACTAGGACTAGGTCAGGTCTAGTAGTGTGGCCAGCGTATGACAGGAAAGTGGTGGGGGTGTCAATAACTTGCAACATGTTCTCATCAATGAACTCTTCTAATTTACGTCCAACTGTTGATGTCGAGGTATATCCCCATCTTTTGGAGGGGGCATTAAAGTCCCCTACGATAATTGTGTTTCTGTCGTTCGTGTCAATAGCATTTAGGTCTGGGGCGTTACCAGGTGGGTTATACAGGCCCACCACAGTATATTTCTTTTTCCTCTTCCATATTTCTATTTTTATGGCCTCATGGGTGTCTTGGCCACTCATCTCGTGGATGGTGCTGCTCTTCACCACACTATCCTTTTTTATCCCATACAGTATTCCTGAAGCTACTTGTCTTCCTCGCTTTAGAACCTTAGTGCTGTAGTCAGGCAGCTGGTATGAATCGGGATCGTCAGTGGCAGCACCAGCTTCTACAATAATAAAAACATCTACTTCTGCTTCTTGAAGCGTTCGTCCAAATTGTAACATTTTGTCGGCATTCAGGCCTCCAGCGTTCCAGAATAGGACCTGAAGTCCATCGTCAGGGTCCTGATAAGGACCATTTGGCATTTGGTCGAGATCACCAACCGGCATCTTATGGTCAGCTTGGTTTCGGCGTATCTCCGTTGGTCGTTCAGTTATTGCAGGCAGGGGGCACCACGTGCAGGCGACCAACCTTTAATTTGAAACCCCCGTCGTTAGCAAATAATGGTTTCAAGAAGAAAGCAACAATCTGTTTGGTCCACACCGCTTCGGGAGAAGCATAGTCACACTATCCCATAGTAGGGTAAAACTTTTTACACTTTTTACACTTTTCCCCGCTTCCGTGCAGTACAAAATGTTCCTGAACTATCAGTTGAATAATGTGTCTCCGGTTACTTCCAGCAACCTGGTCAGTGTCACCAGCAGAGTCGGAGGTGGACCTGGAAACGCTAATGGAACGCATGAGGAACTTGTCGCAGAAGTCGGAGGAGTGTTCGCAGGAGGAGGCAGTGAAGAGATTCGAGACTGTAGAGACGCAGAGTGCTGAGATCAACGCCACGGAGCTGAGACTGCTCCACGTCAAGTCGGACGTTGGCCACTTCGTCGAGGACCCGTCCTTCCTTTACCAGGACTTTGCCAAGAGGGGTGTTCATGAGATTGCCACGTTCCGTGTGCAGGTTTGTTATGCTACAAATAATTGCTTATGCTTGCAGTAGGCTTGGGTGCTTTACTTTTTACTGTCCGACAGCAGTTAAAATTTCTTGGTCCAGAAACATGCAGCGTCCTTGCATGGCATTGTGGTTTCCCTCCCATAGAAAGTCCCATGCTACAAATAATTGCTTATGCTTGCAGTAGGCTTGGGTGCTTTACTTTTTACTGTCCGACAGCCGTTAAAATTTCTTGGTCCAGAAACATGCAACTTCCTTTCATGGCATTGTGGTTTCCCTCCCATAGAAAGTCCCAGTCGCATCTGCTAGTACGTACCGCGCAGTTTAACAGGCCTAACATATTTTGCACTTCTCCGCTATCACAGTGTACGTCGAGTCTTCTGCTGTTTGCCGCCATCTTACTCCGATTACCTTAAAGGCTGAACTCTTGTTGTTATTTGATTCAGCTTTCTCCATTATTTCCAATTCGAGCTCCTCCCAGTGACTCTTTTTTCTTCCTGAAGATTCGGGGGGTTTGGCTGATCACCCCTCCCTCCCCCACTTATCTTTTTCTAAGCATTTTATCGGGGAATGGCAGGGATCATTTGAGAGGTGGAAAACGGCTCTAATTCAGTGACTCTTTTGTTGCCTATACCTTCTACTAATTTTGGGTTCTCCTAGTGTACAGTGAAACAATAGTTTTGTTTTATGAATATGGTAGCCTACTTCCCTGTACTTATTACATCGATAAGTAGATGCACGCGTAGAAAACAATACCATGTGATAGCAAATGTCAAAAGCAAGGCCATATGACACATGTAGTGACATAAACGTGATTGCCATCTTGTCTGTGGAGAGTTTTTTTAATTTTTTTTTAATTTACATGCAGGCTCAGAATTCTAAAGCTCTGTGGTTGGTTAGTTACATTTATTCTTTAGGCGGCGATTCCACCGACCGGCTAGGGCTAAATACAATAACGGTGACGTGGTAGCAGACATTCAAGGCTTAGGCGGGGTTTCCACGACCTCGCATTGCAGAATGCAAATGACACTGACGGAAATTAGAATTTTTCTTTTTATAAGTATCTATTAAAATGTTTGTACTTAACATATCCCATGACGCCATTTTTTAATTTTAGTTTGTTTGTGATTTTACTCTATGATCATTGATCAATTTTAACTATGGAATAGAGGAAAACAAACATTTCCGTCAATGTCATTTGCATTCTGCAATGCGAGGTCGGTGGAAACCCCGCCTAAGTCTTGAATGTCTGCTACCACGTCACCGTTTTTGTATTTAGCCCTAGCCGGTCAGTGGAATCGGTGCCATCGCAGCTGTACTGTCTTATGTTGCTGCAATCGTATAATTTAATGGTGAGTACAGTTTTTCAACCAGTAAATCCGTTGGATAGTAGTACTTTAGAGATTACTGCCGTACAAATAGCAATGGTTCTTCAGCTTCTGTTACAATCTATCCATTTGATTGCGGCTAATTTTTCCTTATTGTCTTAGCTTCCATTCTGTGCTATCCCGGAAGTTTTTTTTAGCTCTAGGTAGGTTCCCCATCTTATTTCTTGCTGAAGGTAGTCTGCGTACGCCTTCCGTGGTCATATTTTATGGGATTCATCATCATGAATAATCAGCGCCAGGCGCCCAGGTATGCTACTTGAGCCCCCGGAGCTTCTGATTACTCAGCACTTCCCCTGCCACTACCACCTGGTTCCCATTTTTATGAGACCCTTCTTCCCTTCCTTCGTGTACCCTCTCTTTCTTACCCCTGCTATTATCCATTGCTTTACGTGCCCGTGGAAAAATTAAATTTGTTTCCTCAGCCACACTTTGGCAGTGTTGTGTGGAACAATACCTATAAAAAATTGAATAAACTATGCAGAACAACTGGGAAAACGTGTATAGTCTAAAGCCTGATACTCATGGATGATTCGGAACCCGCGACTTGCTGTTGTTTAATTTTTCAATGTAGCAAATGGGTACCCACAGAGTCAACTTTAGAATATTTCTAAGACTGGCGTGAAGCCGACCGCACGAAAGTACACGGGTTTCCCCTTGACACGCCAGCTCATAGAAAACTTCTAAAGTAGACCGTGATTTTGCACCAACCATTCACTAAACCCATTTACTACAATGAAATCGGGCGTGTAGAATCTTCCGTGTCCGTCCATAAAAGACCAACTTTGTGTTTTCTTTGGAGCAGGATTACTCCTGGGACGACCAGGGGTACTCACTAGTCAATAGCCTGTACAACGACGTCGGCAACCTGCTGGATGACAAGTTCAAAACTGCGTACACCCTCACTTACAACACCATGGGCGGACGGAAGGGAGTCGATACTACGCGATTCCGCATGGCTGTGTGGAACTACATTCAGTGTATGTTCGGAATCAGGTGAGCCATGTTATTTATTTAATTAAATTCTTCTCTTCTTCTTCTTCTTCAAGTTACAGCCGGATGATGGCTGGTTGGCAGCAACATATTGCAGCGATGTCTCCAGTCTCCGCGATTTTGACATGTCCTCTTCAGCTCCACATAGGGCGTTATCCCCATATCATTTTTAACTTGTTGGAGATATTCGTTTCGTGGGGCCGTCCCCGTTGATTTACGCCTTCCATGGTCCCCTTAATGACGCAGCTGACTATGTTATCATGCCGAAGCAGGTGTCCGATCCAGCGTGCCCTCCTAGTGGATATGGATGCAATAAGGGTCCTTTTTTCATTTAATTAAATATATATAAATAATGCAATCAACAAAGTTGTAAGAATGCCAGAAGACCGCGTGCCGAAGAAAATGTACAAAGCAAGCCTGACGTGAAGAAGACCAGTAAGACGCCCACGAAACTGGCTGGAAGGAGTCAGGACGAATTAGAAACTGACCTCCTGGAAGTTCAGATCACCCGCAGCCCATTACTTCTTCATCTTGTTCTTCAGTTCCATAAACTAACAAACTTTTTAAAATTTCAGGCACGATGATTACGACTACGGGGAAGTCAACGAACTTGTGGACAGGTCACTGAAGGCGTTCATCAAGTCAACTTGTTGCTACCCCGAGTGTGTAACCAAAAAGGATTACGACAGGGTCCTTCGTGAGTTCCAACACTCCGAAAAAGTACACGTCAACCTCATGATACTCGAAGCTCGAATGCAGGCCGAACTGTTGTATGCCCTGCGCGCCGTTATGAGCTATATGACATAGTGATCTTATCATTGTGATTTTTATTTTGTATTTTTAATTAAGGCGTGTTACGCGAATCTGATATTTTTAATATGGTGATTCCGACTTTTATAACCGTTTTGGCGGGAAGACTGCATCAATGAGTATACTTGCATATTCTGACACAGTCAATAAGGTGGGGATTTCACAGACCTGCTAGTGCTAAATACAAATACGGTGACGTGGTAACTGACATTCAAGACTTAGGCGGGGTTTCCACCGACCTCGCATTGCAGAATGTAAATGACATTTGTTTTACTCTATGCCATAGTTAAAATTGACCAATGATCATAGAGTAAAATCACAAACAAACTGAAATTAAAAAATGGCGTCATGGGATATGTTAAGTACAAACATTTTAATAGATTTCTATAAAAAGAAAAATTCAAATTTCCGTCAGGCGGGGTTTCCACATACGTCAATGGTCAATGGTCAATTGACGTTTTAGCAGACATTAAAAACATACTAAAAATGTCTGCTACCACGTCAGAACCATATTTCTCATTGACCATTGGCGTATGTGGAAACCCCGCCTAAATGTCATTTGCATTCTGCAATGCGAGATCGGTGGAAACCCCGCCTAAGTCTTGAATGTCTGTTACCACGTCACCGTATTTGTATTTAGCACTAGCAGCAGACTGATCGAGGCGATTATAATACCGGGGTTAAATAAATAACCTAGGATTATAACTGTAAACAAACAAATTTTGAATAGCACTTTCCATTACAAAATTATCTTGTTTACATTTTTTCTACCAGGGGATTAAATAAATACCGGTATTATAATCGCCTCGATCAGGCTGCAGGTCTGTGGAATCCCCGGCTAAGCAAAACACCCCGCAACGCAAACCCATGCGTTGTCAGATCGTTGTCCTCCATTCAAGAAGCCATAACTAGTACTATATGGGAGAAATAAGACATTCGCCTACTGCCAGCTGCTACGTCTTTTTGGCCCACTGGCGGGTAAAAAAAACGGCCATGTGGTGCCGCACCAGAAATTTAAAAACAATATTTTTGGCGGGAACTAATATTCCATGCCTTCTATAAATTACCTGAAGTTCATGAGAAGATTCCAAACCGACTCTCTCGACAACACTATAATAGTTCAATCAAAATTCAACTTTATTTCCTCAATTCATTTAATATCGACCTTTATGATTTCGGGCGCCATTTTTTAGTTTTGTGTACAACTTTGACATTAAAATACCTCCACGTTAATATCGTAGTTTAATTAACATCTAGTCCCAAAAGTATACTTCGTATCCCCGACATGGGATAGGCTGCCTCTACTCCTCTATACATTAGATGATTATTTTGACACAGTCATTTTTTTGTGCTTGTCTCATTTATATGCTTCCATTTCCTTGGAATCTGTTGCACTGTGCTTATACTGCATTAATATAATATATACCCTGTTTTAGTATATCAGATTCGGGTTACTTAGCCACATAGAAGTATATACTGTATGCTGTCTTGCTCCATATGGACCCATCTGCTATAAATACCTGTGCTTCGGTATTATGACCTTAAAATCACTGAGCTTGTGTAGGTTATGCTTGTATAATGTATGTATACTGTAATTTATAATATTAAGAGCCGGAGTGACGAAAGCCAAACGTGATGGAATCAGAAATGATGAAATTAAGCAAGAATTGGTGGTCTCTGGGTGAATAGTCAAAAGAAAACTGTGGTAGAAGTGGAATGAAGCAGATGGAGGAGGCCCTGTATGGAATAGGTCAAAGAGGAAGCCAAAATAGAGTAGCGGAAGAGGGTCGTTGGTCTAACATGACCTATGTTATGATAATCGTATTAATGGGAAACTTGCATGTTCTTTAGCATCTTAAAACTGGCTACATTATAAAAGGTTCTTGTCATCTGCCATGTGTCACCCTACTATTGGTGAATATTTTGGCGTTATTTACCATATGGTTTTATTTTGTTGTTTTTATCCCGGCCAAAACGAAGTATTTTCCACTAACTACAGATTTAAGATTTTCTTATGGTAAGAGGAATCCAAGCCTTCCGCCATGCATGGGAAAAGGTTAGGACTAGAGTTATATATGCAGATGGAACAATCGCTTCCCGCCAAAAATATCACTTTTAATTTCAGGGGCCCGCATGCCACGTCTCCTATGACCAACCATTGATATGACGTAGTAGGTTGCCCCAGACATTTTTAGTAGGAGCGAATGTCCCATCTCTCCTATATGGAACTCTAGATAAAACATAAACCAATATTATTTTTAGAATGGAGTAGTGTTTTTCAGATTCCACTTATCTTGGGAAAATCTACAATTGGCTGTGAGCCACCGAAAGAAGAGAACTGTTTTAAAGAGAAATAATTTTCTTGTGTTTTGTGTATGTTTTTCCTAAGCAAGCTCAAATTCCGCGCTATTTTCACTATTAAAACGGTTACATATGGGGCAAGCTTTGTATTGTAGTTAAAGTTATATGTAACAGGCCCAGCCATGGAGTGTCAGAACTCTCATTTATGTGCATTAACTTGTAGTGGTGCGATAGATTTGACTGAAAAGCAAACTATGAATATGTTTTGTTAGATTGTTAGCTATTTCATCGAACCTCTGTGCTAGTTTTACAAGTGTAGTTCTGAGATACTCTTTGGGCCAAATTTAGTGTCGAACAGAAGTACAAATTGATGGTGTAATTTACATTTAGTGTATTCTCTCCGATTATATTAGGTAGGTAACCATTTAAATTATAAAGGAAACTTTATGGAACTTTTGAAGTAAACGTTGTTATCAATACACTAAATTGATTTATGTTGAAAAGGCAACGCTCGCGCGAGTCATGGACGATTTTTGTCGTTAATGCAAATGGGTAGTTGGAAACAGAGTCAACTTCAGAAAAGTTCTGAGTCTGGCGTGAAGCCTACCGCACATCGGTTCACCGTTTTCCCCTCAACACACCCTGAACGTCAAAGATTTTCTGACGTTGACTCCGGTTTTCCAACTACCCCTTTAAAGTCTTAAGGCCCGGTGCACACGGACTATTCGGCTCGCGTGAGTCGCGGACATTTTTTTTTTTCATTGCAGCAAATGGGTAGTTGGAAACTGAATTAACTTCAGATTATTATTGACGTGTAAGCGCGTTCTGGACTTGTCGAGGGGAAAAACCGTGCACCGGTGTGCCAGACTCTGATAACTTTTGAAGTTGACTCTTTGTTTTTCCAACAACCCATTTGCCACATTGGGGAAAAAACGTCCGCAAGTCGCGCGTGCCGCATCGTCACTGTGTAATGTGTACCGGGCCTAAGTAAACATTGGTTGTAGCGTAAGTAACAAGTTACATTTCGAACTACAGTATTTATTATAATTGATAAATTTAACTGTTTTAGACGGTCCTTGGGTAACTTCGTTGCCCATTATAACCCAAAAACAACAAAAAATAATGTCACATCAAACTATCAATAATAATTTTCGTAGCTACTAATAAAATTGTGACCCGGTACACTCCAGTTGGTAGACATAGTAGAGAAGTATTTATCAACCCAAATGTGTATCTTCAATGGTAAGGGAAAACACGGCTATCGGACATGTGCATCCCATCCCAAATAGAGCAGTGGTCTAGGGAGAGTGTCCTCTACCTTTCCTCAGACCTAAACCCTCCTTGGAGCCACAGTGTTTTTGAGTAATAAAATTAATTCGTTTTTCATTGTTAAATTTTGTTTTTACTGTAACATTTAAATGTTCCCTAAAATTACAGCAGATTTAGCCATTGATTTGACTTCTGTGTTTAATGATAAAATATTGTCAAAGTCATCCTACGAAAAATACGTACCATATGATTATTTTGTTTGTTTTTTTGAATGTTTATTGTGCTAACGAAACTGTCGACGTTTTAGTAGGTAATGATTAATATATTATTATTATTACTCACGCTAATTGGAAAAACTTGACATGTCTTTATTCATGCATTTCTTTAAAATTATAAAACGTAGTTTATAAAGCTTGCCATAACACAGTCTGTCTGTAATTTCCATGAACAGTTGTCAGGGAACGACGCAGTATTCATTTTCTCACATTTCAAGATTTGATTGTTATGGAAGTTTGTAAACCGGCTAATAGGCTAAAGTAGCCCGTACTGAGGTCACTTATAAATAGTCACAACATACTTCGTATGGTTGCTCAAACATGTACGGAAGCTAAAAACGAGCAAAGAACTGTTGGACCTAGGGACCTAGTTGGACCAGGTAGCATAGTGTGCAAAACAAGAGGATGCCTAGCGTTGCCGCAGCTCTCTTCAAGTTCCAGCCGGTTGGCTGGGTGTCAGCAACATGTGGCTGCGATGCCTCCACTCCCCTCCACCCTGGCGATCGAGCGAATACGTTTGCTGCTTTTTATTTACACAGGGTGATGTGTCTTATTAAGAGAATTTTTACATCTTCTTAAAAGGGGGACACGGGTGAAGCAGCAAGTTTACGTTTTTGAAAAATCACTGTGCATAGTGGGCTCAGATTATACCCTTGCTTGCCTGCTAACAGAACATGTATCATAGGCTTATTTACTTTTAATTTTTCCGCGCCTTATCCCCTGCGGGGGGTCGGCGCGGCGGTACGGCACTGGTGCCTCCACAGCCCTATATTTAGAGCGTTTTGGGTTGTGAGTGTGAGTTCGTCCATATCTGCCTGGATCTTCCTCGGCAGCGTCATCTTTGGTATTCCTCTTCTCCTGCTTCCTGGTACCACAATCTCCTCAACCCATTTCAGTAGATGGGTCTCGCCTCCGGTACTATATACTGTACTGTAGGCAGTATAATATCTATCTTGCCAATTCAATTCTTCCCCTCCCCCCCCCCCATTTCATTTTCCTGTTCCGTACTGTAAGTACAAGGCTATCACGTCATTTTTTTGGAAATTTCTTCCCAATTATTATTAGGCTATGCATGGTAGGAGGAGTCATACTAAAATGCACGAAATACTTAGAAAAAAAGAAATTATAATAATACCATAGTATACAGTCTTCAAATTATAACAGTCTCATTGTATTTGTAGCCTACCTGTCAAATGAAAAAAACTATGTATATGCATTAAATTGAAATGACATTAATTCTATCAAATAATATACTATACAGTAGGCAGGTAGTGGAACTGATACTGATAATAATTAGTCTCTGAAATACTAATACTGAGCAAATATTTTATGAAGATAGACCTACAGGTAATCATCGATTGAACAAAGCTAATTGAAATTTGGAGACAATTAAAACACTTGATAGGGCTGACATTAAACTGACTTATGTGGCAAGTTCCTCGTTGTAACCGAAATTAGAGGGTTTAGAAAATCTGGACTTTGTGGGATTAGAACCCACGATCTATGCCTTGCCGGGGCACATATAATGCTGCAATATATTAAATAAGTTAGCTCACTGACCTGCGGGCCTACTACTATGGTCATTATTTTTAATCCCAGGTTCAGATTAGAAATAATTGCCAAAGTAGGCCCACTGGTGCTAATACAAATACGAATCTTGTCGAACAGCATCATATATAGGGTAAGTAGGGGCTTTAGCAAACTCAGTATTTGAGAAGGCTTGTGTCTGGTCCAGCGGTTAAGACGGCGGCAAGGCATAGACCGTGGGCTTGAATCCCGTCAAGTCTAGATTTTTCTATATCCTCTAATTTCGGTTACTTGATAGATCTATGAGAAAAGTTGACATACTGTGATTTGTGACGCATGGGTAACAAATGTGTAGTTTAACCTGTAAGCAACTACCTCAACGTAAGAAAGCGAAAACTGTGCCAGGACAACATATTTTAGCTATAGTCTTCATAAACTTTCCCTGGGAAGAAGTTTTGACACATCGTTTTTGGGTATTACCTATTTGAAAATTCTGCCCACCTACTTTACAATGTTATGAAAAAAGAACTTGGCCTAATATTAAATGACTCCCTTACTACAAAACACTAGCTAAAAAAAATTAAAAGGAACGTAAAACAAGGACCTGACAACCGTGGATCTAAGAGTCCATCTTCTCGCCGACTTCTTTCTTGCCTTTGAGGGCTGGCTGATTGGTCTGCGCAATTGGCACGGCTCGTTCATTGGCTGGCAGTTTTTCTACTTTGGGTGCCAAAATGGTGAGAATGCCGTCAGATGAGAGCTCCGACTTGACTTCCTCTTTCTTGACGTCGTCCGGGAGACGGTAACGGCGCGAGAACTCGCGGGAAATGTAGCCGTGGGCGTCTTGGCGTTCTTTATGTTTACCCGCAATGGTCACGTAGTTGTCGACCACTTTGACCGTTATTTCTTCGGGTTTGAATTGGTTCACGTCTAAGTTCACCTGCAAAAACAGAAAAATTCTTGAACTCTTCTGTCAGGATAGACATGATTTGTTTAAACTCGTGCATGCCGTGACATGGCAGGAGAACAATCTGAATCATGTGCACCCTATTAAGTAGCAGTTTCCTGAAAGGCTTTTTATGGACCTAGGCCTATAGGTCCCTTGTCCAATGCCAACGACCCCATGAATTCCGGACGTTATTTGTATGGTTTCAGTGTGAATTTTTGGTCACTGACAAACAGGCATACGTCCTCGATGTCAACCTACACCCACTACATGCAATAATGGACAAGCTTACCATTGACGCAATGAAACCAGCGAAAGCATGACTTAACCAAACAGATACTAGTCTCATGTGTATACCCGAATTAAAATTAGTTTAGTTAAACTGTGAACGATTGTTGGCAGCTGCCAGCTTGGCTCTTGGCATGACTGGACTTTCTTTTTGGTTTCGCTCCGAAAATAAACTTCTACTGTTAACTTTAATTAAATGCCTTCTCATAATATTAAGGAAAATACGTAAAAGTTGCGACTAAGGATGGGATGTCGATAGTGAGGCTACCCATATAGTCACCGTGTGACGTGCGCTGGCTTGTCGGCTATACGTGTTCTAACTGTTCCAGCTATTATAATGGGATAACGCTACATAGTGCATCCCAGAAAATTACCTCTAGATTCAAAACTCAGATTAAAGTTAAATGCAGTTCTGACTTACTGAAGATTATTTTACACAGAGACCTGACAAAAATTGCACTACATGACTGTGTTTTACAATCTAAGCGCTGTAGACTTACCTTAAACTCGGTAGCACTGTCTGCCACACTGGAGTGACCGCTGTCATTCCCGCGAAATTGTAACAAAGGACGGAGATAAAGAGAGGGGCGCAAACTGACAGGTCTTGGTAGAGAAAATATCTCGTCATCAGCCAAACTCAACCCGAAATCCTGGCCCCAGATTGTGGGAGGAGTAAGGGAGTCGAAGATAGAACTTAGGTATGGCGTCAACATCGACATCTGTAAACAATTAGAAATTATAAATAGCTTGGATGTAGGCACGAAGTGGTTATACACGGTGCATTAGCCGAGTTCAGAATTTAAAATATCAAATTAGATATTAGGGCTGGGTTATGCAGTAAAAGATTTTCAGGGCAGGAATTACACAACTAGGCCTACCTACTTACTAAAAATCAGTAGGCTACCTATTATATTTAAGTAGCAGTTTAAGTAGGCCAAATATAGTCTACTTGATATATTTAAAATTGGGTGAAAGTAACGCCTACAATGTGGAGAAAAATTCTGAAAAAAGGTATATGATTTATTTATTATAAAACATAAACTAGAGGAAACTTTTAGAAGTTCAGTAGACCTCAAAGCCCAAAGGTACTCACCTTATTTTCTGTATGGTAGATTAGTACTTTTGATCACAAAAACAAAGAAGCCACTTGAACACTTCAATAGTTTTCTTAAGACTGAGTGAAACGGTCAAGCGCGGTCATGTTTTATACAAAATATCACAAATCAAGAAAATGCGAGAACACGCAAGAAGTTTTCGGAAGTTCGTTGAAAAATCTAGAATGTTATTTATATAAGCTAAGCATAGGAATGCTAATCTGTCGCAACATTACTGAAAATGAGTGGTGTACTGGTGTGTGACTGTGATGCCAATTCCAAAATGGCCGCTTCAAACAGCTGACAACTCCATATTTTTCTTATTATTGTTGTTATTATCCAAGAAATTGTGACTTTACTTAAATAATTTTATGTAATTACCCCTGATCCATATAAAGGCAAGTCTACCGAAAAATAAAAACTTGCAAAAGTTCTAGATTGTTGTAGAAAATACTTTAGATATATTAGAAATCATTTATATATTTATATATGTATATATAATATCCTAGAATATTCTGGAATATGTGGATTGACTCAAGATTGACGATTTATGTTTTTCATGCTCAATAGGCTATAAAAATGTAAGTTCATACAGCTGTATGGCAACACAAAAACAATGAATCCACAAAGTACGCCTCGACGTTTTGTTTGTTTAACTCTACTAGTCTGCTACCAGACCAATAATTCGTATTTACATTCTAGTTCCCAGCTAGCGTAAGCGTAGCCTATTTAAATACAGTAAGGCTGTAAAGCTAATGGACATAATTTTGACCTCTAGTAATCCATAGAACCGCCAAAACCCAATGTTTTGATTGGTTGGGCCTCATTCGGGAAAATAGCCTTCAGCTACTTTGTATGTTTATTCTTTGCAGTCACAAGGTGCGATTGGTCCTAAACACGTGTAATCAAAATCTGGATATTGAATTATTCACGACGAATTCTGAATTAGTGCGTTTATTGCATAGAAAACTGAAATGAATCTGATAGAGCTTTCCTAATGATAACATTCTTTCCTTACAGCAGCACTATGGCTGCTGCAAGCGAAGTTACGCGCGTTCCAATATCAGCATTGCGACAAGCCACAATGGCCGTTCTATCATCAGGGCTGAACAGGCACAAAATCATTCCAAATGACGACGGTTTGCCCCGCGACTGGCGCGGACTTGCCCATCTGATTGGTCTCAATGGAGTGGAAACGTCCAAGGTTGCCTTCTCAAACGATCCAATGGCAGAGCTGATAAAAACTTCGGCATCTCAAGTCACAGTGCAGCAGCTGCAGCATTTCTTGGCTGTTATAGACAGATTTGACGTGCTGGATGATGCAAAAGAGCTTATAGGTAATTGAAACATAAAGCGTGATTTATAAACTAGGTAAAATAGACAGCAAATAGCAAATAGCCAGACGCTATTTATTATATTGCAATAATATATGTTATACATAACACACAATATAATGACAGATACATTTTACATATCATAAAGCCTGAGGTGTGGGCGACATTTAAACAAAACGGGGACACTCCCACCTGCAACGGGGAGACCTTGTAAGGCCAGCGACACGCACAGCCAAGAGTGAGCGACTGGATCCTATACTACAAGGTTTCGCCTACATTAGAAAACTCCCGATTGAACTGAGAGCGGCGAGAAATACTTCTAACTTCCCTAAGTTGCTTAGAAACCATCTCTTAGAAAAAGCTTTCTACACTGTCACGGAGGCACTAGCACAATGACAGAACTACCTGATTTTGACGATTTTACTCTATACTTTCTTGTCAATTACTTGTTGATTACTTGTATTGTATAATTTAACAGAAATATAAAAAAAAATGAATAAGCATGCATTTATGCATTTATTATTATTTTATATATTATATTTATTATATATATATTATATTTATTATATATATATTATATTTATTATTATGCATTTATGCAATTAAGTAAGCTCACAGTTAGATAGTGGTGTAGCTGTGCTAACCATTCTAGCAATACGAATCATGTCAATAACAGCATAAGTAGAGGTTAATACGACGCCCCGGTTAGTCGTAGATCGTGGGTTCGAATCCCGCCAAGTCCAGTTTTTCCATACCACTACTCTCGGTTAGCCTCTATTTAGCTATTAGCCGCTCCCACCAACCCTTGGAAAGTAACAGTAAGGAATTCAGGACTTCATAGCAGTGCCGTGCATTGTTCTTTACCGGGACTTTTCGATGGATGGTGGGCCCGGGCCTTAAGTATCATCGGTTCCTATAATAATCATAATTACTTTATTGGACGAAGCTCCCCTAGCGGAATTAGGGCCTGCGGGCCATTTCTTACACTCAACTAGAGGGCTAGCTAAATAGTGTTAGTCTAATAATTTAATAGTCCTAGGCTGAAATAATATTTGAACAAGGGCTCCAAGCAATTTATTTTACGAGTCAAAACCGAATATTGCAATAGACTGTGTCTGATAACTTTCATGGTCAAATTGGCTTCATTCTTACGCACAGCTGGCCTGTTAACTTGTTAAACATCTAAGGCGGGGTTTCCACCGACCTCTCATTGCAGAATGCACATACGTTGACGTGGTAGCAGACATTCAAGACTTAGGCTTAGGGTTCCCATTGCAGAATGCAAATTACATTGACGGGAATTAGAATTTTTTTTTTTATAGAAATCTATTAAAATGTTTGTACTTAACATAACCCATGACGCCATTTTTTAATATTAGTTTGTTTTTGATTTTACTCTATGATCATTGATCAATTTTAACTATGGCATAGAGTAGAACAAAAATTTCCGTCAATGTCATTTGCATTCTGCAATGAGAGGTCGGTGGAAACCCCGCCTTTATTAATGATATCTGCTACCACGTCAACGTATGTGCATTCTGCAATGAGAGGTCGGTGGAAACCCCGCCTAAGGGAATGTAGGAAGAAAGCGACTTAGTCGGCGATTATAAAAAAAAAATATGCGAATACATCGGGAAACTAACCACAGAAAACTCATAGATATATTTTTTTGCTTATTGCAGATAAGGACGTAGAGGTATTTTTTAATAGAGCGTCCATTCCAACTAGGAGCAATGTCGTGAACAACGCCGGCGACTCGGACATCTTAACGGTTGATGACGTGGTCAGGTTAGAGCAAGGATTAAACCCTCAGATCTATGATGGCTATTTACTCTTCGCCGAAGAGGACATAGACTTCGCTTCAAAAATTGTAGATACAATGGAGCAGCAATACAATTTAAAGGTTTGTTTATAACCTGTCTTCATTCATCTCTGTCTTTTACTTGTGGTTTTCTGCGTAGACCTTGGTAATTCGTACCTTCAATGGGGTCTTCCAATGTGATGTTAACGAGTCCTTCATGTAGTATCTAGTGCCTCATTCACTTCGCTCTTCTCACGGATATGGTGGCATACCTTCCTTCGTTTATCATTAAGAGCCCAGGACAGAGATGAATGGAGAAGAAGATTGAAAGATTCGCTGCAAACCAATCGATAGATTGAGACTCAAGAAGAAGAATATTTCTGTCTAACCAGCGAATATAATTTCGAAGAGGCGCAACAGTCACAGTTGAAGGTTTCTTATAATAGTGACACTATGCGTCGTAGCAATCAATTTTTTTACATGCGGTAGTCTGTCGCTCGTTTCCTCCAACGCCAACATGACGTGCTGTTCATTATCATCAACAATCAGCTCCAGTTGCCCGGGTGTGCCACGTGAGACTTTTCCACTCCCTCATGTCTTTCCACTTGTGTTTGACTTAGGTTGGCGCGTCCAGCCCGGGGGGACTTTTGGCCGCTGCCAATACACCACGCCACCTCGGACGATCCTCCACCGCTTGCTTCCAATCTCGGGTGCCGGTGACGTGCACATCTTCGAGCACTTAGTCTCTCCATCTTAGTCTTGGCCTACCGGGACGCCTAGGGTGGTTGAAAGTGTCTTCGAAAACTAGCTTCGGTGACCTCTCCGCTTGCATACGGTGTGCATGACCCAGCCATTGGATTCAACGCCCTTTTAGTTCTGATATTATGTTCGGGGAGTCGAATAGGTCATGTATTTCGGCATTGTGTCTGATCCTCCAGACACTTGTGATTATTGAACACTTTCCATGGTATCAATCCCACTCTTCTGAGATTGTCCTCAATCTGTCTCCAACATCTCTTCCTGGGTGTTCCTCTTCTTCGTGTTCCCTTTACTTTCTCCTACTGCCATTTTCTGCCGTTACCCATTCGCTTTACGTCTTTACCTTTACCAGCGTCTTCTCGCTATCTTCTCACCCAGCATTATGACGCCACATTTCTCTCGATGTAAAATGTACATTAGGTTATTAAGTCTACGATGAATTTAATTTAATTAATTTTTTTTTTTTAGTTGTGTATCCGAGACCGTGATTTAGTAGGTGGCATCACCTTCGAACATGAGGCAATCATGAAGTTGATTGCTGAAAGATGCCGCCGACTGTTAGTGGTTGTGACTCCAAGCTTCCTCAAAAGCTCAGCGAATAAGTTCTTCGTAACTTTTGCCCAAGCGTTGGGAATAGGTGAGTAACCGTATTCTAAATTGATTGAAGTAGATTTTTTTTAAATTCCTGATTTTATTATGGAGTAACACGCAGCACTTTTTCTATGTGCATGTTACCGCCTTCTTCAACTTGTACCAGGCCTTTCAAATATATGTGAAAGGGAGGGGCGTAACACAGAACACCTTCCATGATTAAATCCAAATGTACTACCCGACCACGATAGGATAGCACTTGGGACACTTATAAAAATCAAATAAACTCGGAATTCCACTTATGCAAGTTTTCGAATAAACAAAGTGTTCCAAGTGCCATCCTATCGCGGTCTTGTAGTATCATTGTACGTTTACTTAGGTGGCTATTCCACCGGCGATTTTTCTTCATATTTGATTTTGTCATTGACGTTTGTTTTGTTATAAATTAAGTTATAACATGGTAGCAGACATCATTCATAAGTTAAGTATCTACATAATAGCCTCCTTAAAACAAAACAAACGTCAATGACAAAATCAAATATGAAGTAAAATCGCCGGTGGAATAGCCGCCTTACTACATGTATGCATATGGATGACCAATTAAGAGACAATCGGATGGGGAAAAGCCTTATAAGTGTAAAAATCAAATATCTTATCAAATATCGATCGTAGAGTTGTCAAAAATATCAGGATAATCAGAAGACATTTTTCTGACCATTTTCAAATGTGATATTTACCTATTTCTAACACAGATTGAATTTGATTTGCACAAAAAACTATTGTTGTGGTAGTACCGAGGAAGGAATCCAAGAACTGCGGCCAGTTGGGGTTAGTGTTGTCTGTAGCGAAATATAGAAGAGTACTTCTGCTAATTTAATGGTTATTTATGACGGCTTTACGATCGATATTTCCTGAAAAAATGTACTGTGTACAAAAAACGCGTAGTGGGGGGATTTGCTCTTAAGGCTTAAGGCTTTGTAAACAAGAAATTTTACTGATTTTTTGACGAAAATAAGTTATTGCTTATTCCACAGATACAAAGATAACAAAGTGAACAGATAAAAAACTCATAAAAGATCCAAGTTATCGCAGGAATTTTATATTTTCTGAACTGAAATATTATTGCCTTAAAAAAATTGGATAAAGAGTCTTAAACCCGTTTTGTAGCACAGTTGTAAATCTGTAAGGGAAATAGACAGCTTCCAACTCGTATTTTTTAAGATTTTTTCATCTGTTCCCTTTTATATCTTTGTGGCTGTGGAACAAGCAATTAATTAATTTCGTCTAAAAATTACAATAATTTCTTGTTTTGCAAACCATTTTGAACACTCTTAACACAATCTATGCAACTTCAGTTGACTTATGGAAAATAATAAGCTCCAGCATAATAATAATTTCTGAATTTTGTCTAAAATCAACTTTTTTTTTAGATCAAAGGCAGCGCAAAGTAATACCAATACTATATGAAAAATGCGAGCTTCCGCCCGAACTTAGCTATTATTTCCTTCTCGACTACACACGTTCTGGTGTTCTCTGGAACTTTTGGGAGAAGTTGAGGGATTCCATACAGACCTCCGATGTGGGACAGACAGCTGTTACGCAGTCCTCCCCATGGATGTCCAAGAGTAGATTAGAAACCGCAAAAGTAGTCACTCCTGAAGAGAAAACTGCTTTAGAGTTGAAATCGGCGGAAAAGGGAGTTTCCCAGCAGACACCCAAGAGTTTGGAAAGTGGAAGAAAGCCGGTTCTCAAGTATTTGTCGTCTTCCATTACCAATTTAGTGTCCACGAATAAAGAGAAAAAGAGGATTGATAGGGAAGAAAAAAGTGGTTCTAGCAAACAATTTAAGAAGTTATTTACAAAAAATAAGAGCAAGAAGCAGAAGGAAGCATTGGTGTCTTAAGATGTGATGCTGTGTTTTCAGCCTCAGAAGCCTTGCATTTACAGAAATCACTGCAATTGTGGCCCTAGTGTTTTTAGCGTGCTTAGGGCAGTAAATACATTTTTTAATTGCTTTAAATTTACGAAATTACGAAGGAGACAATTTTATGTATTCAAAATGCATGTGCAGCTATTGTCATGTCTCGCATATAAATAAACAAACATAACATGAGCTTCTGGAAACTACCGAAGTAAAGACTGGGTTTTAACCATTTGCATCACTATTTTCCTCGCCCCTGTTTATTATTTCTGTAGACGGGATTGGCATTCCTCGTATAAAAGTAATCTAGCCTGCTAGCATGCCAATTTGAAGCTGAAAAAAAATAATAGTTCTTTTTATATTTAGCTTAGACGTAGACATAAAAATGTCTCGTATATGAATCCTAAATGGCGGCTATACATGCAGCGTACACAAAATTGATGATTGGGTGTGTGCATTATCCTATTAAAAAGATGTCTACTGTTGAGTTTGAAGGCATTTTATAATAGCCTCAGGCTGAGTCTTACTGTGGCGTTACACCAAAATGCTTGCAGCACTGCCTAGATTTTAGGCCATAAGTTAAGCAGTACTCCAATACAAGTAGGTATTTAACACATCAGTCGTTACGATTTGCTCAATATCTATAAACATAACATAGTTATATAGTGGAAATTATGGGACATCCGAGCGCCAAAAATTTATACCTTGGGGCCACTTGATCTTTTCTGACCAACTATTTAAAAATGTAGGTACCAGCGTATGGCGATTAATTTTAATCTTAGCCTGGACTTAAAAATGTGCAAGATAATTTTACCATGGTTAAAACATAACGAAGGACGCTTAGACCCTTAGACTATGGACCATATAATACTCTAGACACGCCACGTTAGAATTCCCGAGGGACCAACATAAAATGACGTCACACACTGGCAAAATCAGCTGCTTTTACAGGCGCGAACCTAATATTTTAAAGTTTTGTTTAGTTAATTAATTAGAATTAGAGAAAACAATTGTTAATTTTGGTAAAACTTATTAGAAACTTTTAACGTTCAGTCCGTTATTTTTTAAAAAAACAAACTAGTCACTCGGGTGGCCAGGTCATACCAAACCAGGTATATATTATGTTGTTCTGTGGACCAGGTTACCTAGCAACAAAGTCTGTTTTTGTAATTTGGGCTGTGACGTCATCCACTGTCAAAAGATAAACAAAATGTTGGTGTCCTAACTTTTTCATGCAGTGCATAGAGAAGGCCGGCAGAATATTACATATACATATATCTACTATATACATTATATACTATATTACATATACATATATCTACTTTCCAATGGTTGTTCCAGTTGCAATCTAGCGATTGGTTTGCAGCAAATCTTTTCCACTCCTCCCTGTCTTGGGCCGTTCCCTTGAGTTCCAAGTAGGTTCCGCATCTCATATCTTTCTTGAGGTATTCTGCTTTCATTGGTCGCCCTCTTGCATTGGTGCCTTCTATTATGGTGCTTAAGAGTCCTTCCTTTCTGATCAGGTGACCTATCCATTTTGCTCTTCTCACCGAAATGGAATTCATGCTGAATTAGAGCAGTATAATGGTAGTACAGTTTTAAATTAGCCATGCTCATTGATCAGTAGGGTCTATTAATTGACTAGTAAATAGTCCAGCCCGAGGTAAAACAAATAAAATTGGAGTTATTTGACTTATAAGGTAATGGCAACAAATTCCAGTTGCCTAGTTCAAAATTCAAATTATGAACAAAAATTGTGCCATCACATTTTCCCATATAAAATTAAATAGCGACAATTTTGAAAATTGGCGCCAAGCGGCAATGACTTAAAATTTTGTTGCGTTTCAGTATTTAGATTTCTTAAATGTTTAACTTACCTATGAATCGGTCATCGATCCATCCTCCATTTTGTCAATGCCGTTTTCTTTCTATAAAATATTGGTCGTTTATGTGTAATTTTTATCCAAAAATATTTCATCAATCCTACTGTGGTTTCGTGTTTTTATAAGCGTATTTTATTTGTGATTATAACATCTCATATATTATAATATTGCAATGGAAACATAATTGGACCATAAAATAGAATTTAAGATTACTATTCAAATAACCAAACATTGTCACCATTTCTAAACATAAACAAAGATTTATTCATATCGTGTTATATTTCTGATTTGACGCAAGGTGAAGTCATAAGGTTGTCCTTAAGGAAGAAAGGCGTCTAAAAAATAAATTTTCGACCTTTTATTGTTGTCACTGGTGAGTTTAGATGCTTTAAATGAAATGTAAAACAGGGAGTTTCCGGAGCCCGATTTGCGCGTCTTTATTTAAGTGATGTGTCCTGTCTGGCTGTCTATTATGTTACTATCGCCATGAAGCTGTTGGTGATCCGCGAAGCCAACTGTCTACCTCTCATTTATATGCTATTAGCTGCATTTTTACACATAAAAGGGCAAGCTTGTTGGCACACCCCTCTACAGCTGATTAGTTGTAGAAAACATAGAAGTGGAGCAATCATTTGTTTTGACAACAGTCATTCTTTTAGTCTATTATTCTTTAGTATATTGCCACAATAGTTACTTAGCACCTGCTAAGCACAATCACTTACCTCAATTTGTGCCTGGCACTTTTAATTAATAGTTGATACACTCTTATACCTACTTAATTGTATTCGTAAATTCCATCTTGGTAAAGTGTCTTTTCAGTCAGATTTTCCCGATTTCTAGTCTCGTTAACGCAAGGTATTCTGGTTTGAGATCATTATATAAGTGTTGAATATAAGTCCAAGTAAATATTTGCTTCAATTTTTGAAAGCTTACTTTATTTAATACAGTATCTGCTTTATAGGAGTACCGTCAGCACAAAATATGACCCTCATAATACTTGTTTTCATATTATATGGAATGTTGACGTAATTGCTTTTAGCGTTAAACCGCAGAGAACAAATAACTGATGGGAGATTTTGATTTTTGAGTGCCACTTTGTGGTTTTCGTAATATTTTAACCTTCTGAGAAGTGACATCTTACGTTTTAATTTGTTTATTACATACATGGTCGTAGTGTCATTTTTTCACATTGATCTATATTATATATTTTTCATCATATTATATAAAACACCCAAGTATTTCATCTCTAGTACAACCTCTTGTCTCTCTGCAAAACTCTTCAAAATTCTTAACCGTGTGCAATTAACCAATTTTCATATTAAAGACATAATTTTGTTCTAATGACCATTTTTCCATCAACAAATAGAATAATAAATAAAGTTGGAAAGTGTTCACCAATTTCACACCATCTATAGAGATATAATGACTTTTATAGACTGTTTTACTCATTATCATTGCCTTAGGCCTTTATTAGTAACTTGTTCACCGCTAACCAGTGGAATAGTCTTAGATATCTTCATTAGAGGTGTGTCGTTCTAGAGCCATGAAAAGTGAAAATTATGAATTAATAAAATGGTTTTGATCCTCTTTTTTGCATCCGTTAGGCTATTTTTATCAAAGCAAAGCTGCCGCTTAAAGTAGGCTACATAGAAAAATTGTTAACTATCCTTTTCTTTTGAGAGTTCAACGATTGTTGTAATTCAAATACTCTACTTTCAAATGTAAGAAAGAACGGGGAACCCGTAGTAATCCCCTTTCACGAACGCTATAACCATTGGCAAACTGGCTCTGTTTGGGGACTGGAAAGTGGATAGGGAACGATCAACGAGTGAAACAGTTGCCAGTGATGGGATTGAGCCGCAGCCATGAACCGGTTCTTAACATAACGCATGATGAGAACCTTCCTTTTTTAATCACATGAACTGAGAACGCAAGTTCTTGAGAAAACCAAGAACGGCCCACCTCTAATCTTCATTCTTTTTTTTAACTATTTCAATACGTTTATTTTCTCCTACCAGGCTGTGGTGCGCTGGACTAAATAATGAACACTTCGAACAATATTAAAGCTGTAATTATTATTTATTTATTTGCATCGTTACCTTTTCATTCTTTAAATTTAGTTTTTTTTTTGTTAATTAATGAACCTAAATGACAAATTTCATCAAAATCCACCGAGTAGTTTGCCCGCAAATCGATGAACAGACAGACAGACATTTCGTAAAAACCACTTCTGGGTTCCTGGGACCTCAAAACATGTAAATCCGTTGAAATCTCGGAATCGAAAAATTTGACAATCACAGAGCTTTCCTTACATTTTCCGTGTAAATAGGAAAACAAAAATACATAAGTAAAATAATATAATGTAGCCTCCAAATAAATTTTGTTCATGATCAGGAAGATTATTTACAAGCATAGAAATATATTAACTGGAGCGGCGGGAGCCATAATATGCCTTACGGGGCACCAGTTAACTATAAGCGAACTATCAGAGATAAGTACCAACGTAAAAAATATCGAAGTCTTACACATTGCAGGGTAGCAGAACAGATACCTGGACCCGGTCAAAAACTCTACTTAGTTTGTGCAGGCTATTTTCCCTGCGAAATTGCGTACTTATCTTGTGCAGGCTACACTAGCAGCCATATTGATAACGGTCTACTGCCACGGGATGGTTATAATCACAAATAAAATATGTCTATTATTTTACAGTTTTTGAAGTCTTGCCACGATGGATGCCGACGATAGACTTAATATCGACAGCATTATTTCAAGATTATTGGAAGTTCGAGGTGCGCGCCCTGGAAAAAACGTCCAACTTCTTGAAGGAGAAATCAAGGGACTTTGCATTAAGTCGCGGGAAATTTTCCTGTCGCAGCCGATTCTGCTCGAACTAGAAGCACCTCTGAAAATATGTGGTGATATCCACGGCCAATATTACGATCTCCTGCGTCTCTTTGAATACGGCGGGTTCCCTCCCGAATCCAATTACTTGTTCCTAGGAGACTATGTGGATCGCGGGAAACAGTCCCTTGAAACGATATGCCTACTCCTGGCGTATAAAATCAAGTATCCGGAGAACTTTTTTCTTCTTCGGGGAAATCACGAATGTGCAAGCATTAACCGTATTTACGGTTTTTACGACGAATGTAAGCGCCGGTATAACATAAAACTTTGGAAGACATTCACTGATTGTTTTAACTGCCTACCTGTGGCAGCAATTGTCGATGAGAAAATCTTCTGCTGTCATGGCGGTCTCAGCCCAGATCTGCAGAGTATGGAGCAAATTCGAAGGATCATGAGGCCAACAGACGTCCCAGATCAAGGTCTTCTTTGTGACCTCTTGTGGTCCGATCCTGATAAGGATACTCTCGGCTGGGGTGAAAATGATCGGGGAGTCAGCTTTACATTTGGGTCCGAGGTTGTGGCCAAGTTTCTTAGGAAACACGACTTCGATCTCATTTGTCGTGCGCATCAAGTGGTAGAGGATGGCTATGAATTTTTCGCTAAACGCCAGCTGGTGACCCTGTTTTCCGCGCCAAATTACTGCGGGGAATTCGACAATGCTGGAGCCATGATGAGCGTCGATGAAACACTTATGTGCTCCTTCCAGATCCTTAAGCCAGCGGACAAAAGGAAATTCGCGTACGGCGTAAATTCGGGCGTACCTGTGACACCTCCCAGAAACGTCGCCGCGGCAAAGTCGAAAAAGAAGTAAAATGTTTCATCTAGGTGTTTCCAATATTCAAGCGCATTCATACTTCTTTACGACTTCTCAATTTGAGAATGTAATAATTGTTCTGCTTTGCCATTTACTTTGCATGCTGTATGATGAGGTAGGATGAGCTATGTACAGTTGGTCAAGATGGTAACCCTCTCTGGTAAAAGTTTCTTATATTATTGTCCGTCGGCCTCTTTGAATATAATTTTACTTATTAGCCAGTATTAAAAGCTTTATCATTAAATTATTGACTTAATAATTTTTTTTTATAGCCTAACCGCTAAATTTAAGTAATTTTGTTTATGGAATAGTCAACATTGCACGATACATATATTGTTGGGCTGTAATTGGATTGCTTATTGGCAAACCCTTATTTATTATAAATGCTGTTCAATGCATGGACCATTTGATTTTTCTAATATTGGCCCTTTTATGGACCGGTTCTTCTATCTATGTTGCTTTGACCCATAAGCGTTACAGCAATGCAATGATAACATAATATTTTGTAAGTCGCTCAGTATGTCTCACTCAACGGAGTTGGATTTTCCTGCTTTGACGCATGGGTCAAATCACCTTTTGCCGTAAGAGGCATACTGGAGTATGGAGCATAGGAGTACTACTGAAGTTAGTATAAGACAACAACTTTCGCATTTCTTTTCAAAACGTTAAAAATTTCCAATGCCACAATGAATAGGTAATTAGGTATCCTGTGATATAGTTAATCAAAGGCTCTCCGTAGTAATTAAAGTTGGCTCATATTTTAAATTTTGGCGCAAAATATAATGTCGCCATTTTATTAACGCTTGCTCTGTCTTCTGGTTGTAAAATAAATAATGTAAACAAAATACAAATAGCAAATAAAAATGGTCTTCAAGCACACATATTTTATTGCTCGCACAGTTTTAGTTAAAAATAATAATACTGAACAAGCGTGCGGGATATTAAACCGCATACTCGGAAAGGAGGGGATTCTGGATTTGTACCGAAGAACGCGTTATTACGAGAAACCTTATCAAGTAAGACTTTGTCAGAGCCAACCAAACTATCAATACAATACAACAAATTAAAAGCAGTAGTTCCCTTTTATTATTTAAGTTCAGTGCTCCACTATTTGCGTTATTTATCTACAGTCAAATTTAATTACAAGTTCAAAGCATTTACCGGTACCGTGTTGATGAAATTTACTAAAGTCTGCTGTCTGCTGAGAGGAATCAGCACACCGCAGTCCGCTTGTTCTATAGCTTTGACCAGGGACGGCCACATGCCATATACACAAATGTAGAAAACTTCTTCTTTTAACTAGTTTCCCAATGATATCGATATAGGCCCATTCTTTGGAAATGAGTGAGGGAAGGGGATGTGCCGGTCATGTCTTAATTCTTAGGTGGTAATTAATTTTGAGGGTTTTAGACATGTATTTGTTATTGTCGGCTTTTGGTAGTCCTTCAGCTTCAGGGCGGCGTGTGTCATATGTAGTAACCTGTAAGACGTAAGTACTGCACTTTAACACATGTTTTAGGTTCGTAAGAGGATTAACTTCGAGAAATGCAAAGCAATTTACTGTGAAGACATGGACAGAAAAATTAAATTCGTCTTGCGCAAAAATAGAACGGAGCCATATCCTGGGTGCTATTAGAATACGACGTAAGTACATTTTTACTTTTATTTCATATGCGTTCTGTGTTTGAACTTTGCTCTGTGGTTATGGGGGTCGCCAGCTTTCGGGCTAATGGTAACCCATGGTTGGCGATGCCTTTGTGTATGGCAAGGGCACTCAGTAGTCAATGGGTTAATTGTAAGAGTGGGCCGAAAGATCCAAAATTCGCCCACATGGAAAAAAAATACAAATTTCTTTCTTTCTCTCTTTCAATCGTTTTTGGGCAATATTGATGTTGCCAATACAACAAATACACGTATTTATGGGCCCTGACCAGCCAGAGCAATTTGCCATTTACAATCTATTGCTAGTAAATAATAAAATAAAAACTGTTAAATAAATAAAAAAATGTTCAAAGGGAACGGTGTACTCAAACCGTCCAGTTCCTCGGATCGTACTCAGGCTGGCTATTGAGAGGCGCGTCAATAAATGTGTCCTTTTTAATTTGTTCTAAAACAGGCAGCATCCTACTGCCTTGTTTCCATACGGTATTGCCCATTGGTTATCAGTTATATTCATGCCATTTTCAAGCCAGCTAGGGCTAGCTTCTGGGCGTCGTCATCAATTTCTGTCGTCTAAAACAAACAATAATAAATAAATAAAGAACACAATCACCGTATTATCGGGTTCGTCAAAAATTCCCTAACCTAGTAGGGAACTTGTTCCAACAGTAGCCGACGGACGGCCCCTGAAAAAACCTTTACCTCATCCAGTGTCCTAATCTCCCTGGGCAGCTTGTCAAACAACCGGATCCCCATCTCCCTAGGAGGCCTAAGGGTAGCCGTAAGACGACTGCTCTCCCGGAGGAAACAGTCCCTATTTCTGGTCGCATAGGTATGGGTATCACCTGATCTGGGGGAGCGGGTTTTTCCGGTTTTTGGTATACAGACATATGTTCCGGACGTGGACCCACAGTAACGAACAAGCAGAGGTTTGCTGAATATTTACTGCATACGTCACATTTGCTGCCTGTGTGCTTGGATGCCATAAATATGTGGGCGAGATTTTAGGACAAAATAACTGAGAAATAATGTGTAATGGCTAAAAATCAGATAGCCTCATTGGTCAGGAAAATCTTTTGCTTCTTAAAATATTGAATCTAAAATTAGCAAGGGTTTGTTCAGTTTGCTAGAGTATAACAGTGGGCAGAATGCGTATAAATCATCCAATATATTAGTAGAATGTAAACAGTTTTCTTTATTTCTTTCTTATAATAATTATAGGCTATTCGATAATAAAATAGGAGACTAGTGTATGTCCCATTTGTTTGAATTAATGTGGCATTTTTATAGAAACTAGAAACCCAACAGTTATCAACCAATGTTAGAACCCAGATTTGATAGCTCATTTGATTGTACAAATCTTCCTTGGATGCTATTAAAAATAAATTAAAGAAAGTGAATTCTGCCTATATACGAGCTGCATAATTTATTATATAGGCGACAAGTACATATAACACTTACATTGAATCAACTTTGGTTGAAGAGGTAACCTCCTCGTTATAACCGAAATTAGAGGATATAGAAAATACAGGACTTGGCGGGATTTGAACCCACGATCTATGCCTGACTGGAGGGTCTCATGGGTTCGAATCCCGCCAAATCCAGTTTTTCCTATATCCCCTAATTTCGGTTAACCTAGTAGTAGTAGTAGTGTTCGTCGGGTTAATAACGACTTAGGCCTCATATTTGGGCCCATAGAATGACCCCGACTTGACTGTCCTATGCCAGCCCATAGGACAGTAGACCTCCTGATTATGGTGGATTCCGAACCACTTGGGAAACACAGTGAAGTCACACGATTAGTTCGGAGGTGACCAGGACAAGTCCTACCATGTTTCCCTACCGGCACTAAGCACACGACCAAGTTATCTGCAGCTTTGAACCTGCTCTGGTCCGCTGGATTCAACTTGTTATGGCGGCCGGCTCGGTTAACCTAAATCCCTAAAAGAAAATGTGAATGATAAACCCAAGAAATACGCTAGAAGAACGTTGGTGTTGATCAAAGAGAGTTTTATAACTTCGCCTATAATAGGTAGACAGGGAGCTGCAGGTACCAATGAAAGACAGGTTTTTCCTTCTTAGAAAGAAGGAGCTGTCAGTGTCTAAACTTTCACAGTCTAGTTGTATTGATAGGGTATTCGTTAATCTTAATCTCTGCGCATCACTTTTGACATTTTTTTATTTATTTATGGCGTTTTTGGCGTCATTAATGTGGTGAAAAATTTGCTCCGACCGAGATTCGTACCCGGTTTGCCTTGATAGTCGATAGTCTTTTTACCACTGGTCTGATTGGCCAGTCGAGGCTATACTGCATACTACACCAGTGTGTTGCTACGATCTTTCGGTGGCCGGTACAGATAGGCAGACGGATTATGTGAATTGATGTGTAGCGACTGAAAGAAGTGGACTTTTTTTGTCCCAATTTGGCAGCCATATTCACGTCATTCTAGTTATCATCTCTACACTATCCTTTTTAATAGTACCGTCATCTCTTTGATTTACTTTGTGTCATTGTAGTACAACTCGAAAGTAACAAATAAAAAATACCATTGCACCTTAACACAAGGAAGGCTTAGGCGGCCATTCCACCGGCAAATTTACTTCATTTGTGATTTTGTCATTGACATTTGTTTTGTTTTAAGGAGACTATTATGTAGATACTTAACTTATCTATTATAACTTAGTTTATAATAGATAAGTTAAGTATCTACATAATAGTCTCCTGATAAGAAAACAAACGTCAATGACAAAATCACAAATGAAGTAAATTTGCCGGTGGAATGGCCGCCTTAGGCCTGAGATCCTCTTACTTAGCCACTGCACCATTTGGGTTGCTATGGTCACCAACATGCCTGACAGTGGCGTTTTTCCTCAGCCGGGAAAAGTAAAGTACCTATTAGGGGTTGTGTGGGGGCAAATTCTTTTCCTTTTATGTTGAGCCTCGAACCTCGGGTTTCCGGTTTATAGTTCCAGTTCTCTGCCATCTGAACTACGCCGGTGCTCACAATTTGTAAACACTTCGTTTTGTTTGTTTTCCAACGCTTGTTTTCAGCATTTCTGCTTTGAGCAACCCCGTCAGCCTGGCGGAAACTGTTTGTTAACTTCAGGCACCCTACTGGCAGACCCCTTCACCTCATGGAGAAGGGGAGTCGACTGACAAGGTGGACAGAAGAAGTAGTAGTAGTTGTGGGATAAATAGTCTTCCGCTAAAATTTCCTAAGAAGTAAATAACTTGAGCTTCAGTATGAAGATTGGAAATACAATTTTTTGGGTTGGGTATATGTCTACAGTCAAATCATAATATGCAACTTTTGTGTTTTTCCTTATCAATACAAGAGAGCCGCTTGGTTGTTACTCGTAATTTATGGAGATGATAGCGTCAAAAGTAAGCTAAAGGGGAAGTTTTAAATCAATATTTATGTTGCCTCCTGATTGAGAGACAACTATAAATCTTTAGGAACCTTTTTGGCTGCGTTTTGTATATTTGTTTTCTTTGGTTTCTGCGAGTATATTTACAGTAGTCAATGGTGACTATTTCATAAAAAAAGCCTTATGGGTCTAAAAAAAAATATGATTTCACAGGAAACTTTGGTGTTCGTTTTTCCTGCTTTAAGCAAACCTGTCAGCCTGACGAGGGGAGTGAGTCTGTTTCCTAACTTGAGGCACCCTAAGGGCAGAGCCACTTGGGGAACATAGTAAAGTCACTCGATTAATTTGGAGGTGACCAAGACTCGACACGCATTTAGACTGACTGGTTGTCTCAGCGCGTTATCATGTCCCACCATGTTCCCCTGCCAACACTGTGCCCACTACCAAGTTTGCTGCAGTTTTGGACGGGCTCTATTCTGGTGGATTCAACTTGGTAAGGCCGTTGGCTTGTAAATACTTGTGACGAATAGTTGTCATGGAGAGAGGCGGAGAGGATCGGTGGAGAGATTGATGCCTCTATGTCATTGACCTTCATTGCTTGAGTTGGAGACTGTTGACTCGTTTACCGGCTTGTTTACCTTTTCATTTTTACTTAGGCGGGACCAATGAGTTTTAAAATATAGGTTGTTGTTGTTGTTTCCAACGCCTGCATTTCAGCATTTCTGCTTTAAGCAACCCTATCAGCCTGGCGGGGGGAGTGAGACTATTTGTTAACTTGAGGCACCCTAATGGGCAATGGCAGACTCTTTCACCTCAAGGGAAAGGGGAGTTGACTGACATGGTGGACCTCCTGATTAAATAGTGGATTCCGAACTACTTTTAAATGTAGGGGAAGCTGACCTATTTATTTACTGCTTATTTACTACTTACCAAGACTCGTATCTGTACTTGGTTAAGTTATGCTTTCGCCTGTTTCATTGCGGTAATCCTAAGCTTGTCTCAGCTTGGCCATTGTCGCTTGTAACCGGTGTAGGTTGACATCGAGAATGTATACCAGTTTGCCAATGGCCTAAAATTCATAAGGAAGCAATACAACTAGTGTCCGAGATCCATGGGGTCGTTGGAATAGGACAAGCGACCCATGGGCCACTACAAGCAGGCCTGGGTTCAGAAGTCCTTAAAAAAAGAATAACCTCTATATATAATACTACTTACCACAGCCGTCTGATCCTCCTGACGTGTCATTTAATTATTAAAGTCGGGTCCCACAATTTCATCGTTTGTGAAGTCTTGGTAAGTAGGATCACCTATAAAATACAACAGTATTGCTCGCCACTAGAGTTATATACATAGGAGAAATGGGACATTCGCATCCCGCCAAAAATGAATTTTTCAATTTCCCTCTATACGTCTCCTATGACCAGCCATTGAAAAGACGCAAGTAGCCCCAGGGCTCAAAAAAGATTTCAGGCGGGCTCGAATGACCCATCTTTCCTATATAGAACTCTACACGCAACCACCATGCACTGCAATGGGCTAAAACATTATGCAATATCACTTACCAAGACTTTACCAACTATGGTGGTAGCCGCCCTCAGTGTAGCTCAGTTTATTGCTTTCCAATTTATACGTAGTATAAGGAAAGCTTTGTGACGGTCGAAATTTTCGATTCCGAGATTTCAACGGATTTATATGTTTTAAGGTCCCAGGAACCCAAAAAAGTGGTTTTTACGAAATGTCTGTCTGTCTGTCTGTGCGTCGATTTCCGGGCAAACTACTCGGTCGATTTTGATGAAATTGTAGGTTCACAAAAATCATACCTCGGGACCATTTTTTTTATTTTTGGGCTAACTCAATTTGGGGGGTTTTATTTTCAAAAAACTTCAAAAAAACGTCTAAAAAAATTATTTCCCAAAAACGGCTCCAACGATTTCTTTTAAATTCACATATATTGTAGTTGATGTTAATGTTGATAAAATGCGGGGGGTCGCTTACCCCTTGATAGTTTGCTTCTGGGGGTAAAAAAATAAAAATGACTAAATTTTAATGAAAAATGACTAAAAAATAATTTTTCTGCGACACCTTTATATCGATGATTTCTACCTTCAGGTATGTTTTAAGTGTTAAATTGAGTAACGAAACCGGACAGGTTGCTTTCCCAAAAAAGTATTTGGTTTTGTACAAAAAAATGTTTTTGAAAAAATGATAGAAAATTCACGCTCAAATGCATTGCGTGCCCTGCCAGTATTGCTGTGTGGTAATGTGTTGGTCTGACCTATATAGAATTTACCTCACCACCAGTGACGAGTGACGTCAGGTGGACACCCCCCCCCCCCCGAGATATCGGAAATATAGGAAAATTATTTACCATGAAATTACTCATTTTCTCTATCTACTAATTTTGATAAATTGGAAAGCATGTCCGAGTAAACTCGGACCGGTTCTTTTCAACATGAGAAGCCCTCGGGACCTTCCACATCCGTTGATTTGACAATGAAATGGACAGGATAGGCCCATAGGGGGTGGAATTTTTTTCCCTTCGTGGAAACATGGTTAACTTGTAATGTAACTTCAATAAATGTAAATGGTAACTTGACCGACATGTTTATCAAGACCGGCTGTTGGTATGTAGCCCGCGTGAAGGGAAAATGGAAAAAAAGGAAAAAATTATGAAGATTGGGGGGGGGGGGCACTAGTATATGGTAAAGTAATCAGCCAAATCTACTACTGACTCTTATCGACCTTATTATTTGGAGGGATTTTTATGGATGCAGGCCTACTTATATAGTGGCCCATTGAACCATACCATGCCAATGACCCCATAGATTGTCAGACATTATGGGTATTGTTTCCGCAAGAATGTGTGGCAACCCCCCCTCCCAAAAAAAATCCTGGCTACGGCCTTGCTCGTGAGCATGGTTTAGGTGGTAGATGTACAATTACGAGCCCTTTGCATACAGGATGGGCCATAGGTTGGGTTGGGGAGTTGAAAATTATATTTTTACGAAAATGGAAAGACCGATTGGTCGTATTTTAAGAGCTTTCTCTATAACATGTCTCGTAAAATTCGCAAAATGCATTGGAAAGTATCAATTATGTATAGCAGATCCGTTTTTAACAATGGAAAGTAATACCATTTTGAATGTCTTCCAACTCTACTGCTTGCCAACTCAAGTGTAGGTTGTCCAAGGAAATTTTATTTATTGGCTAAAATGTCTATAATACGTTAAATTTATTATTAGTGAGAGTTCCACTGTCTGAGGACTGATAAAGGATCCTCCTTCACGACGGTGTGAGACTTAATTCTTTCTATAGTCTTTCGAAGTTGCTTTCAATTCTTAACCACCTGATAATAATATATTACTTAATTTCTTCCAATCCAGAAAAAATCACATCTTTTCTTGGCAACTAGATTTTTTAGCGAGTTGCTAATTAGGGTGTCGATATGTAATGCGTAAATATTATTTTATTTTATTTTGTCTTCTTCTTCTTCTTCTTCAGCCAACGCCCGTCCTTTTCTGGTAGGCCATTTGACGTAATAGAGCTGGGCCAATCCCTCCTGTGTCTCAGTTCGGTTTTCTACCTCAATGCCAGTGCAGCTAAATACCTGATCGGCATTCCCCTCCCCTTGGAAGCATAGGGGGCATTAGGATGACTCTTTTTATTTTTTGCCACCAGTCTCTACAATAATTTGTCTTTCAGTATTCTTCCGTGTGTTGATTGGTTGCCGCAAGTCGGATAGGCTGCTCTCTTAGGTTCATCAGTCTTTCTTCGAACCGGCCCTGCGTTATTATGCGGTATTTAGGTACAGTTGTTGCACGAATGTGACAAATTTGATTATAGCATATCCCTGATCCTGTGCAGCTCGCAACAGGACTTCCCTATCCCGACAGGATACTGCTCTCCATCCATATTCCAAGAAGAATGTCTCAACCATAAGTGAAACATAAGCTTGGCGATAAGAAACCCAAACGAAATGAAGCCTAGTATATATTCCAATGGCTTGACCTACATGGACCACTCTCATACCTGTAGGCACGGGTGAAATGCTTTCTTTAGGTTTAGTGTTATAGTGGCCGTCCTGCCGGTGCCACCTGTTTTTCTTGCAACTGTGTAGTGCGTCTTGTACTGGATTATATCATCACGATGTGGGCCCTACTGGTAAGCAATTTTTTTTGTCTTTTTGTGAATGCCCACTGCTGTTATAGAGAACTTTAAGAAAGTCGACAGTTCGAACTCCTTATTTCTCCTAAAAACTTCGGTTTTTTTTGCCGGTTCTGAGTTTACGCAAACGCAAAACGCATCCATAGGCCAGCAAATTACAATACCTTTCAATACCTGAAAACCTCCTAGTTGGTAGAGAACTAAGCTGCGTATAAGTGCTCTGGTTCGATCCCCGACTTGTGATTTGTTTTTGCTGGCTCAAGCTCGACTGTATTGTCCATTGCTAATACCATCATGGTTTAACTGATATATGTATATTTTTATTTCTCATTAATTTTTTATGAACGCCGAAAGCTGATTCAGGTCGATGGTGCATTTTGAACTCATGAATAATTGGGGGCATTCCCTATGTAATTCAGTATGCTAAATGTTTTTAATAATTTTATCATCAGATTGTAAAACTAACTACATATCAGTATTTATTAAAGTTCACCTAAATTTTAATAATTTCGTTCTAATTTCTGTAGGGTACCTACTGTATGTCCCGCGCGCCTCACGCAGGCATACAATACAATATTTTATTTACTTCCTTCAATACAATACATTTTTACATTTTTTCATGGTAAGGGCTGTAAGGGATAAGCCCGCGCTGAACCCTTGATTTATTGAAACTTAAAAATAGAAATTATTGAATTAAGAATAAAAACTAACACTACGTGATCTACTAACTACTTCTAACTAAACTAAACTGACCTTGTAGTAAAATTAATTCTAATTAACTAAGTATGCTTATGTTAAATGGGAGCCATAATTGTGTATTTTGACATTCTTGGCAATAATAAAAGAATTATTTATTTATTTATTTAGTTCAGTTAACGGAGGAGGTTGTCCTGGCTCTTAAATGTTTTTGCCCTTTGTGTGGTTTAAGTTGTTACGCTGGAAGAATGTTACGAGTTGTAACTTATGCCATGTTACCTCTCAACGAGAAATAAAACATGCTCGTAGGTTAGCTATTTGACTAGAAATAATCTGACATTTGATTGATCTGAAGTTTCTTTAATAAAATCCTATTAACAGGTAATAACGCTCGTAGATAGAGTTATAAAAAATGACTCATTCCATAGAAAAAATGTTCCCGTTCATATTGATGCACAAAAACACCAATTGGCCACAGTTTTGAAATTCCTTCGACGTGACTGTGTCCGTTACTTTTTATAAATCAAGTTCCAAAAGCTGTGGCCAATTTTTGTAAGTGATGGCTGCGTACTGCACATTAAAATGGGACATGTAGCGTAGTGGTACGGACTCAGACTTTCACCCGAAAGGTTGTTGGTTTGAGTCCCACACTGGCTACATTTTCTGGCCATGCTTCGGAGGGCATGTAAAGCAGGCGGTCCCGGGCTTTCGTAGTTGAGTGTAAGAGAGGGCTTTATAGCCCTAACTCCGCTAGGTTGGCTTAGTAATAGAAACAATAAAAAGTCCTTTTTTTTTTTTTTTTTTAAATGCATAGGGGCATTTTTTCTAAGAAATAAAACATTTTTTATAACTCAACAATCAATATTTCCTGTGATTTTCTTTGCGCCCCTTCAGTAGTTGGATTTCATATTTCAAATGGAGTTTCTCATGTACGTTGTAAGGTTGGTTGGTTGGTTAATGAATAATACATGTAATAATAATGTCCTGAAGGACGTTTTTATTAACCCATGCCTACTTATAGTGGCTCATTGGTCCCTTGTCCAATGCCAACGACCCCATGGATTATTACATTATTTTTTTATTATTATTATTTATATTGTTTCCGTAAGAATTTTGCATTAGCAAACTGGTATACGTTCTCTATGTCAACCTACACCGGCTACACTCGATAATAGACAAGCTGAGACAAGCTTACCATTGGCGCAGTGTAACAGGTGGAAGCATGACTTAACGAAGTCTAGAGAGTTTGTTGAAGCCTAAATTGTTAATTTAAATATTTAAATATTGTTAACAAGGAAAATAACAATTATTGCGGAGTAACTTACGGACTGGAAAAATTTTTGGTAATGCATAAGAGCCCAGAATTAGTTAAATCATATCATAATATTATGCATAGTATTTCCGGTATAATTTCCTTCTTCAGTGAGTAAGTGATCACGCACCTTGTTAGCTACCAAACTAGTTCTGCAGTCTATAGGAAAACTATTTCCCGCCATGCCATTTGTTATGAATGGCTTTCGATGGCAAAGTGGTAGCTCGTTCGTACTTGTGCGAGTCTCTACACATCATGCGATCGGTGACCTGTCGTAACTCAACACAGGTATTACCTATACTGAAGAGATTATTCGGATACATTCATTGAATTGTTTGTATGCAAATAATCTTTTTTAATCTCTTTCGTGTGTACAGAGAAATCAAAAATGCCGGCTATACATTTAGCCATAGAAAAATGACGTCAAACTCCAATTTTTGCTTTCCAATATATACGTAGTATAAGGAAAGCTTTGTGATGGTCGAGATTTCAACGGATTTACACGTTTTGAGGTCCCAGGAACCCAAAAAAGTGTTTTTTACGAAATGTCTGTCTGTCTGTATGTATGTCTGTCAGTCTGTCTGTCTGTTCATCGATTTCCTGGCAAACTACTCGGTGGATTTGCGTGAAATTGGACATGTAGGTTCACAAAAATCATACCTCGGGACCATTTTTTTTATTTTGGGCTAACTCAATTTGGGGGGGTTTTATTTTCAAAAAACTAAAAAAAAACGTCTAAAAAAATTATTTCGCAAAACGGCTCCAACGTTTTTTTTTTAAATTCACATATATTCTAGTCGTTATTAATGTTGATATAATGTGGGGGGTCGCTTACCCCTTGATAGTTTGCTTCTGGGGGTAAAAAAATAAAAATAACTTAATTTTAATGAAAAATGACTAAAAAATAATTTTTCTGCGAAACCTTTCTATCGATGATTTCTACCTTCAGGCATGTTTTAGGTGTTAAATTGAGTAACGAAACCGGACAGCTTGCTTTCCCAAAAAACTATTTGGTTTTGTGCAAAAAAAAAATTTTTGCAAAAAATGAAAGCAAATTCACGCTGAAATGCATTGCGTGCCCCGCCATTATTGCTGTGTGGTATTGTGTTGGTCTGTCCTGTCTAGAATTTACGTCACCTCCAGTGATGTCAGGTGAACGACCCCCCCCCCCCCACGTGATATCCGAAATTTAACCATAGGAAAATTATTTACCATGAAATTAATCATTTTCTATCCCTACTAATTCATAAATTGGAAAGCATGTTTAAGTAAACTCGGACCGGTTCTTTTTATTGAAATGAAATGAAAATCGACTTTATTTTCAGGCGAGCTTTAACCCCGAAGGGCTACTCTTACAGATAACCTGTATTTCTTTTTTTACATTAAATTTATGCACAGAGATGATTTTCCTGTAAAAAAAATATAGTCTAAACAACATAAGATAAGAAGAAAAAAAAATCATGCACTCACTCCATTTACTCTCACACATCATTCCCCTGAAATTGATGGCAGGCTGCCTTAAATCTCCCCAAACTGCTCTCTGTCCTTGTTTCGTCAGTCAGGGAATTCCAAAGTTTAGAGGTATTCACTACAAAGGAATGGTTGTAGTAGTTAGTCCGGTGATTAGGGATGGAAAGTTTGTTTGAAGCTCTTGTATTGAAATTATGGTAGTCTGACAAATATGAAAATAAGGATGATAGGTAGGATGGGTTGGTGGTTGTCGGGCCGCAAGCATTTTCCTGAAAGAAAGAGGTAGTATTTAGAATATTGTAAAAATTTCCACCCTAAAACGGGCCTAGCCCATAGGTAAGTGACAAAGACTGTAAAAATTGTATGTTTTGGAAATATATTTTGATTGATTGATTAGTGTGGAGCCTGCAGACGTAGGCAGCACGACATCGGTTATACAATATGAATTATACAATTTATGCAATATCCAATATTCTTTTCCTTCTTCTTCGAATGCCTCTTCTATTGGCGATTATCATGGCAATTGTAGTCATAATGACTGTACTACGGAATTGTATTCCAGTGTTTTTTGTTGCCTTCTGGGTCCAGATGCCGTTGACTCTTCATTGAGTTCCTCCACCTTCCAGTTTCTCAACCCCAGGACAAAAGAGTGTCCTGCCCAGAAAGTACTGTGTTTTTCGCTTATCCCAGCTCAAACTCGGTCCCCTATATGTTCAGTCGCCATTACGCGCTTCCATCTTCACTACGAGGAGCTACAGATAAAGGATTTGCGTTATTGTTATTACGCCACTGGTGTTAGGTTGTGTTAAGTTTGCAGATTCCTTATTTTGTCTCTTATTTTTTATTTGTAGTAAATTAGAACAGGAAATATTTTTAATTAATACTGTATAAAATCCGGTTCTGAGACTGGGCGTGGAAATCACTCTACTATGACCTACGAGTGAAATAATAACAATATCTGATTCACTGAGAAGTATAATAGTGTGAGAACTTGCCTATGATACCGTCAATTACGCAACTGTTGTACCAAGCTCCTAATTAAAGTTACTGCATCGTCAATAAATGAGGAGCTTGGTTACAAACGTGGCCAACTCCATTTTTTTTTTACAAAATGGGGTTTTGATCCGACCTTGCAGAAAATTATAATGTCCACCTGCACGTTGTAAAATAAAGTGACAAAAGCAGCCAGATTGCGCACAGAAGTGCTGAGAAGTCTAGGGTTAGCTATAAACTTAATGCAATTTTCAACAGAAAATCCACTCTCCTGAAAAATTCTACAACTTGGAGTTGGCCATGTTTGTAAACAGCCTCCTCAAATAATGACTTTAATTTTATTTATTTATTTAGCTATCCCCATTGTGGAGTTAGGGCCATACGTATGTATAAGTTAACGTATGTTATTTATAAATGTATTTTTTAATGAATTGAGGAAAATTCGAAAAAGCACTAAAGCCAATCATGCCTAAATGCAACTAAATCTAGTCTGCCGTTAAAAGTAACGTGATACCTTCTTTGCCTTAAGCCTTCTTTGCCATGTTTCCAATGATGGTGTAAAAAATCCTTAGAGGTTGATTTAGAACCAGATAACCCCTCATGTAAGCTAACTGACAAATAGCTACATTAAATTTGTTTTCACTGTCAATGACTTTCAAAAAAACATCTACTTCCCCGCCATTACTTCCATCTGCATCTGATGATGTGAACGATGCGGATATCTATTAAATGACATGATAAATGTTACATACCTTAGCTAATGAATCGGATGCATCATGTTAATGTTACGAATCCAGAAAGAAAGTCAGCACCTGTTGGAAGAACAAATTATAATTAAATCATATCCTTCCATGATTGACTATTGAGTATCATTATGATTCGTTATGGCGACGATTTTAATATGTTTTGCTATATAAAATTAGCAAATGTCCGGCTTCAATAATATTATTTTTAATTTTTTTAATTAGCAAAAAACCTTCTTTTCCACATATATTTTAATGTGCGTTAATTTTGATATTTGTGCGGGTAGTTTGTCTTACCACAGCGGTTCCCAACCGATACTTGAGGGACTACACGGTGGAGGGCCCAAGACCTATAGGACGACCGAGGATGTCCCTTGAAACGAAAGTGAGGGAGGACCTCAGGACCCTCGGTCTCTCGCCGGATGATACCCAAAACCGAAACACCTGGAAGATTAAGATCCGTGCCGCCGACCCCGTAGGAGGGATAAGGCGCCGTTAAAGGTAAAGGGTATTCTTGATACAATAGAATACCTAAGCCTCACAAAAGAAGCAGTGAAATGTTTTTAGCCCAACATATCTATGTGAGAAAAAAAAAAAATTAGCCGCTGCTAATTATGACCTTATGTTAAACATTTCAAATATAAATCCTGACATTGACTCTCTTGTGTCATCCAATCAGTGTCAAAAAGCTCACTAATGAGCTGAATTATAAAATTCTCTTTTAATGATCCTGTGTGTTATCATTGCAGTGGGGGACTCTGATTTGCTCTAAAGAATTTTGGACCGGCAACTAGAGAACCGGTCCGAGTTTACTCGAACATGCTTTCCAATTTATCAATTAGTAGATAGAGGTGAGGTAATTTCCACATAGCGATAATGGCAGGGCACGCAATGCATTTGAGCGTGAATTTTCTATCATTTTTTCCAAAACTTTTTTTTTTTTCATAAAACCAAATAGTTTTTTTTGGAAAGCAATCTGTCTGGTTTCGTTACTCAATTTAAAACCTAAAACATGCCTGAAGGTAGAAATAATCGATAAAAAGGTTTCGCAGAAAAATTATTTTTTAGTCATTTTTCATTAAAATTTACTTATTTTTATTACTTACCCCCAGAAGCAAACTATCAAGGGGCAAGCGATCCCCCGCATTTTATTAACATTAATAACGACTACAATATATGGGAATTTAAAAGAAATCGTTGGAGCCTTTTTGGAGAAATAATTTTTTTAGACGTTTTTTTTTGAGAATAAAACCCCCCCAAAAAGTGTTAGCCCAAAATAAAAAACATGGTCTTGATTTTTGTGAACCAACATTCTAAATTTCATCAAAATCGACCGAGTAGTTTGCCCGGAAATCGATGCACAGACAGACAGACATTTCGTAAAAACCACTTTTTTGGGTTCTTGGGACCTGAAAACGTGTAAATCCGTTGAAATCTCGGAATCGAAAATTTCGACCATCACAAAGCTTTCCTTATACTACATATAAATTGGAAAGCAAAAATTACTATACGATAGTATCCAGTATATTATTTCGGGCCAGGATGACTGGTAAGAGTAATGTATTCCGTGTTGGCTGTATATACCCCGATGTGCTTTTACAATGAATTAAAAGGCGGATCGCCTAGAAAGTAAATTATACTATGCGGGATATAAATTTCACAATGGTCGTAACAGAGCCAGGTCATTCTTTGATTTCTTTCAGCCTTGCCAGCAGGTGTTTTCTCCACTACTTCCCTGTGTTTTATTATTTTGCATGATTTACCACTTCAGAAACGTAATAACTCGTGTCCTCTAGTTTTACTACACATTAATATAAAATTGCTTCGTGCTGCGAGCAATTATACTGAGATTTGTGGGGTCATTATGTGCTCTTTCAACTCGTGCTTGTCAGGATCTGGCCGTATAAAAAATTTAAATTACTCTTGACTTCATGGTATTTCATTTTAATAAACATTCAAAAACTTAGTGTTTATCAAAATTTGTTATAACAACTAGAAATAGTGAAACCCAAATAATCGTTAAAAAAATTTGTCTATGAAACCCACTGGTATTAGTACAAAACCCTGAGCACTTTTGGCAAGAACTGCCACCTACAGAGTGAAACCCTCTAGCACAATTACACCTTATCAGCGATCTGAGACTTGCTCATCTCGAAGAGAGGATACATGAAGTTTTTGTTTGTTTATTAAGGGAAGCTAGCCACCCCTGGATCACCCTAAAATAGGTGTGTTTACATTTGCTATTTAAGTTAATACATGCGCAGTATAGAAAAAAACAGTAGTGTAGTACGACAGAAAACAGAGTTGTAGTTGTTGTTTCTAACGCCTGCTTTCAGCATTTCTGCTTTAAGCAACCCTGTCAGCCTGGCTGGGGGAGTGAGTCTGTTTGTTAACTTGAGGCACCCTAAGGGCAGACTCTATCACTTCGGGGAAAGGGGAGTTGACTAACAGGGTGGACCTCCTGACTATAGTGGATTCCGAACCACTTGGGGAACATGGTAAAGTCACACGGTTAGATCGGAAGTGACCAGGACTCGACTTATACTGCCTAAGCGCGTTGTCATGTCCCACCAGGTTCCCCTGCCAACGCTGTGCACATTACCAAGTTGCCGCAGTTTGAAAAATGCTCTGCTCTAATGGAATCAACATGGTAAGGCCGTTGGCACGACAGAAAACATGTAGCGGTATTTTCTTTTTTATCATTAAATAATCATCATAATTCATTTCCACATCAACATATTCGACCGTCTATAAATAAATAAATAAATTTTGACATTTTTTTATTACTAAGCCAACCCAGCGGAGTTAGGGCTATAAAGTCCTCTCTTAGACTCAACTATGAAGACCCTGGACCGGCTGCTTTACATGCCCTCCGACGCATGGCCAGAAAATGTAAATTTAATTGCTCAGTCTAAGGCGGCTATTCCAGCATCTCTCAATATCCCGTCATTTGTGCATCAATAATAAGTCTCTACCATATTATAACTTAATTTGTAATAGATAAGTTAAGTATCTACATAATAGTCTCCTTAAAACAAACATCTCATAAAATTTTGATGCACAAATGACGGATTATTGACAGATGGAATAGCCGCCTGAAGAATAAGCCTATTCTATGTTGCTGGACACTGCACTGGATGCATCCTCAGAACTGACCATGCCTCCTTTCATTTTCTATTATAGGCGTGTTTGGCAACAAAATGTGCCCCATGGGAATTTAGTTATTAGGTACCTATAGTTGACTAGATGTCTAGCAATAATGTCATCACCGTGTAAAGAAGTATGCGTTTTGCATACTGATCAGGGCAGTTTCACTTTCTGGGGTTCAAATGGTGGTCATCTGCTTTCTTGTCTTGGCCAGAAACCTGATCCCGAAATCTTGGCTACTTTCCCGCACGCATCTGGGCTGCGCCTTATGTAAGCCCATGACTCGTACCCTTCTTCTTCTCCCCCCTTAATGCCGCGTACTCAGCGTGGGGGGGGAGGGTCGCCCGGAACCCATTTCGTGAACTCGCCCTGGTCGGACGTTAACGCCTTGAGCTCGGCCATTGTTTTCCCTCTTGCTCCGGCGAGTTGTTCAATCCTTTCCTCGAGGGTTGTCTTCGGTCTGCCTATGGGTCTTCTTCCTTGTGGCCTTGTGTCCGCCAACCTGCGGGTGGTCCTGTTCTCGTCCATCCTTTAGACTTGACTCGTACCCGAACTTAGTTAAGTCATGCTTACACCTGTTGCATGGTGTAGGTGCACTTCGAGCCCGAGGATGTGCGTCAGTTTGTCAATGGCCAGAAATTTATTCGGAAACACGTAAAGTCGTAGCTAGAGGGGGGTCCAGGGGGTCCGGACGCCGAAATATTTGCAGCGTACACTAGATAGAAAGGGGTTTTAAATACATTGAGGCTACCTTACCTCCGGTGACGTCAGATAGGCTCCTCCCAAAAAAATTCTGGTTACGGTTCTGGAAACACGCTGACACCTTTTACATTGTGTCAGTGGTAGGTGTATCCCAGCTTTTCCGACGCTTATAACTAAGGTTACCAGACGTCAGGGATTCGCCCTGACAGTCAGTGATTCAGGCTGCCGTCAGGAATTGTTGGGTGAATGTCAGGAAATTTGCGAGAAACATGCAAATTAAAAAAAAATGGGTTTCGTTCTTTCGTAACGTTAAAAATGTGAAATAAAGATTTTTACTGAAATGAAAATTTAAATTTAATAGAAAACTTTGCGGGAACTTATATTAGAATATAAAATTGCTTGTTTTATTTATTTTAGTTCAAGCATAGCAGTTTTTAACAGTGAAATGCACAAGTAAATTTACACTAGGTATAGTGTGACACTTAAGAAGAAAATTTGCACTATACCTAGGTATAGAATGATTCTTTGGTTCAGTTGTCAGGAATTGAGCTTTCCGAAATCTGTTAACCCTACTTATAACCGATGTGGGTTGACGTTGATGTCCTGTACCAGTTAGTCAGCGGCCAAAATTCATACGGAAACAATTTCAATAATGTCTGCAATATCAGAGAAGTTGTTGGCAGGGATAGGTGCAATGGGTCGTAAGTAAAGTAGACCTACGTCCGTTAATTTAAAAATTTATTCAAAAATAATAATAGATGGCAATGATTTTTAAATTGAGCAAGGACAAGGGGCCAATGTAGCCCTAGCTTTATAAATAGTCTTTCAGGTCATTAGTGTTTATACTTTATGCACCTCAATAATTGTTATTTTCCTTGTTTATTTAACTACTAACTTAACTAACTAACTAACTAACTTAACTAAAATTCTGACCCCCACAAAAGACAGATTCTTTTTATTTTAATAAAAAAAAATTGACAGTTGAAAACAATTTCCAAACAGTTTTGAAATTGGCGGGAAATTAAACGATTTTTTTTTCTTTTTTTTTCTGCAATGTTGGTAGACAGAGTGTTCACCCACAGCCCCCAAAGGGGTTAATCCGGCACTGTTAACGAGGTAGCTTAGGATCTAAACCCCCTAAAAATTCTATACTTGCGTGCCTGCCCTAGCCCCCAACCTATGTGCAATTCTATTGAATTATCGGATTTGAAAATTTCCACCGTCACGTAATAGGAAAGCAATATAAGCCTGTATTGAGAAATGCAGGTCTAGTAATTTTGAATTCCCTTTAGCATTTTGCAATGAATAGAATTATTTAGCCTTTTGTTGTATGGTAATAATGTGCTGTGAATCCTAAACCCCCTCTACTGAATGAATGACCCCAGGCCCTATTACACTCTGTTAAACATCTCATAAAACAATCTAATCCGCCACTGAATTTAATGCATTGTTTAGCGTGCATGTAATTTGCCTCCCATATAAAGTTAGCTCTTTAGCTGGCTAATTGCTCAGCCGACCCTTATGGCGTTAAACAATGATAGTACACTAATAGGACATATTGTACTACTTAGCCCTTCAGGGAGTACGGTATCTCTTGTTTTCGGATATCATGAATGAACAGAGGTATTCAAGAACGAAGCTATTTTTATTCTTCTCTGGTTAAAGAGATTTTCCACAGGGTAATTATATGCCTGTTGTAGTATAACAAATCATTCTATAACTTTAATTCTCCTCCAGCTGTCACTCAATCCCCTAGTATTAAAAATGTAAGCAAGATAATTTTATAATGGAAAGTGCAGTTCAAAATTTATTTGTTTACAGTTTTAATCCCAGGATTAAATAAATACCAATCGCCATGATCAGGCCGCAGGCAGCAGCAGCAGCCTGATCGGGGCGTTTATAATACCGGTATTTATTTAATCCACTGGTAAACAAGATAATTTTATAATGGAAAGTGCTATTCAAAATTTGTTTGTTTACAGTTATAATCCTAGGGTATTTATTTAACCCCGGTATTATAAACGCCTCGATCAGACTGCAGATTATGGGATTATTATAATACCGGGGTTTATTCAATTGTTTTAAACAAATGAGTGAAAAATGCACGGGAATTTTCAATTGTTATTTAATATTTTTGGTGAGTTTTCAATTTTTTTCTCCCTTAGATGCAGACACATTAATTAAAATTCTTACTATATTTCAAAATTCTACCTGTACATTTTAATGTTAATTAGTATTACCTTCAATTATTAAACAACGCAACCATTCTCTTATATTCTAATAATTTGAATTTCCCGCGCATATTTTAACACTGTCCAGTGACACCTTACTACTGCGGTATTAAAAATAAACACCGGTATTATAATAATCCCGAATCGCCATTATCGGGCTGCTGATTTTAATTGCTGAAAGTGGCCAGAGCCACTCCTTTTTATAATTATTCCAGGATTACCACCCTATGCCAATGACCCCATATACACAAGAATTGCTACTTCTTCAATTGGCATTTTTTTGACACTTGCAATTGCCGGATTTACCCAATTAGACGGGGTAGCCCTTGCTTAGAGCCATTTTACTCCGGGACCTCCCTGATTCCCCAAATATACCAGTACTATAGGTACATGACTGTAAATTCCCTGTCAATTTCGATTGAGAAGGTCCAAAAGCGCTTTCTGCGCTATCTCCATTACAGGCGGCACGGGATTTATCCCCACTACGCCAATCATCCGGTTAGAACTTCACAACTTCTTGCTGAGTTTGAGATGAGCTCGCTCAGGAATAGGAGGGTGTCTGCGGACTGTATATTCTTCCACAAATTAATAAACGGTATGCTAGATGCCCCCACTATACTTGAAAGGGTTCAGCTCAGAGTCAATGTGAGGAACACAAGATTAAGAACTCTGTTTGTGGCTAACTCTCTATCCAAGGCCCCACTGTCTAGAATTTTAAAAACAATCAACGAACACGGTGATCTAGACCCGTTTTGCAGCCTACCTCTTTTTAAAATTTGTTTACGGGGTTTTTTAAATTGACGATATTCATTCATTCATTCATTCAAAAAAATATTGTGACATTTTATATTGAACAATTGCATGTGTTACGTTCATACTGTGCTATCTGTTTGACAAATCGTTAAGATGCTATTTTTATTTTATTTTTCTCCTACTGATTGTTTTTAGGGTATTGTTTATATGTTTTAAATTGTAAGTGATGTCTTATTTGGACTGTGTCTGTTGGCAACGCAATACAAGCTTATTTATTTATTTAAATTCCTAATTAGTTTTGTTTTTGTTGACATTTATGATTCAAAAATGTCTAAACTTATTTTGCACTCAATACGCCCCCTGGGGAAGCACTGGATCCAGCCCCGGCTGCTGTGCAAGGGCAAAGAGGGTCTACCCCAGTGGCGGTTTTAGAATTTTCAAAAGGAGGGGGGGGCATAGGCTACTCCTAGTCCTTTCTTGCCTTCTTGGGCTCAACCATAAGCTAAATAAATAAAGTAAATTAAAACATTACACATACATGCTGCGCTTGGAGTCTGTGGTGACCGCCAAAACCGGTCTAGTGCCACTGAACCTTTGAGCGCCAATAAGTTTTCAATTTGTTTCACTTCCAAACACTTTTCACATTATTTTTTCAAAAGGAGTATACTAAAATACTCCATGGCCCCCATGCCCCCCCCCCCCCTTGAAACCGCCAGTGGTCTACCCGGGTAGTTAAATTTGCTTTTAAATTACGTCTACGTGCTTATTAATTTGCCTGTCTATTACGGGTTATTGGTGGATATTACGTTAATGAACTAGGGGATTCCTAAACTAGTCTACTCACATCATGTAATCGAGATCATCTCCAAGAAAACTTGCTCCAAACGAAAGTAACCGCGGCTAACATGCGATTCTATGAAAGTGAAAATAACTCCAACTTCCCTATTTATCATGCCAGTTGTGCAATAAATAAAATTTCAAGTCTTCCGCTAAACTTTCCTAAGAAGTAGATAACTTGGACATCAGTATGTAGGTTGGAAATGTATTTTTGGGGGAAGGACACGTCGTAAGAATGTCAGACGACCGAATGTCAGACGACATGTAGAGTATTTCACCCGAAAGGTTGTTGGTTCGAGCCCCACACTTGCTACATTTTCTGGCCATGCTTCGGAGAGCATGCAAAGCAGGCGGTCTCGGGCCTTCCTAGTTGAGTGTAAGAGAGGCCTTTATAGCCCTAACTCTGCTAGGTTGGCTTAGTAAAATTAGAACAAGGCAAAGCCATTATTAAGCAATTATTAGAAATGCTGAAAGCAGGCGTTGGAAAACAAACAAACCTTTAAGCTTTGAAATTTTACTTACATAATTATATAATATAATTATATAATTGCATAGATTTTCGTGAGGTCAATCAAAAGCAAAATAAATTTGTTTTCAGACAGTGAGATGTTCCATTTAGCTTTTCTTTGTGGCGCTCTGAAGTCTTTGAAGCGTTAAGCCGACCATGATTGATGATTTAACGATGTATCATCCCACTTAGTTCTGAAAATTTCACCTCTAACGGGGTCTCTGACATAAATAAACAAAGTTCATTCAATGAATGAGTACCGTACTTGACACTCATCCCAAGACCGCTTATCATAATCTGTATTTAAGTCGTTTAGACGTTTCTATTATGGTAACTAGTTTGGAGCATACTGCTTTATGGTGTAGTATAAAGAATTATGAAGTATAAAGAGAATCTGAGGAATCATAGGATTATAGCTGCGAAACATGGTAAATACGACATGGACATAAGAAAAAGACAAGAACAAATAGGAAAACATCGAAATGGGGTTCTATAATAGAATACTAAAAATAACATGGAGAGAGCACATAACAAACGAAGAGTTTTTCCAAAGGACAAATAAGGGAAGGACTCTAATTACCTCCGTATCCGTGATAAGAGCCAAGTGGTTGGGCACCTGATCAGGCATGAGGGACTCCTTAACACGTATAGAAGACATCATTGAAGGCACCAATGCATGGGATCGACCAGGAAAGGCAAATGTGGAAGACCTTAAGCAAGATATGAGTTGCGAAACCTACTTGCAACTGAAGACAACGGCCCAGGATAGAGAAGAATGGAGAGGATGATCGAAAGTTCTTCTACAAAAGCTGTGAGGTTCATTTGTGACGTCATTTGTAGATGGCAGCACCAGTTGCACTGATATCAAAGCGTTGATTTTTCCATAAGCCTCAATACTATTTTAAAATTATTTTCTTTATGTATTATTTTAAAGTGATGTTTTTTCTATAAATCATGGAGAATATATATATTAAATTATATGCAGCGAAATAAGGTCCAGGCATAGTAAAAAGATAGTAAAAAAATATTAAAAGAATTAATTAGATGCTAACAGCTTATCTTTCACATGCAAACGGCGGCCATTTTGAATAATATGGATATCGGTTTGTCGTCAGCGAACCTAGTGACCAAAACTGTCCCTACAGAACCTCATTGATAGATTGCGATCTACAGAGAAGTAAGGGGTATTTCTTCTAGAGTTCACCGTTTTCATCAAATTTTCTAATGTTTACGAGTACTCAGGCGGGGTTTCCACATACGTCAATGGTAAATATGGTTTTGACGTGGTAGCAGACATTTTTAGTGTGTCTTTAATGTCTGCTAAAACGTCAGTACCACATTTACCATTGACTATTGACGTATGTGGAAACCCCGCCTAACAGTACTTTTCTCAAACGTAGATAGTAAGAGTATATAAGACAGTACAAAATAACACAATATAAACAATACAAATAATTGTACAATAGTGGAGTCATTACTCTCTAGTCTCTTTTGCAAAGAAGAATGGACACCCGCGCCATCCTCAAGTCCATTGAGGTCGTCACTCCTCCAATGATAGTGAGTTACCCCTAGGCGCCCATCCCACCGACCGGCTAGGGCTATTTACAAAAACAGTGACGTGGTAGCAGACATTCAAGACTTAGGCGGAGTTTCCACCGACCTCGCATTGCAGAATTGACGGAAATGTTTATTTTCCTCTATGCCATAGTTAAAATTGATCAATGATCATACAGTAAAATCACAAACAAACTAAAATTAAAAAATGGCGTCATGGGATATGTTAAGTACAAACATTTTAATAGATTTCTATAAAAAGAAAAATTCAAATTTCCGTCAATGTCATTTGCATTCTGCAATGCGAGGTCGGTGGAAACGCCACCTAAGTCTTGAATGTCTGCTACCACGTCACCGTTTTTGTAAATAGCCCTAGCCGGTCAGTGGAATGGGCGCCTAAGCTACCCCGTGACCACACCCACGGATTGCTGCCACCGATCTGCTAGTTGTTCAGCTAAATGGCCCATAATAACCGCCATTAGTGGTCCATAGACGCCATCAGTGTCCATGACTTTTCCCTGGTTCGATTCACAGACATCTCGTAAAAAACAATTTTTTTTTGTTCTTGGTACCTCAAAACGTGTAAATCCGTTGAAATCATCACAAAGCTTTCCTTATGGCTTCTACTACGTATAAATTGGAAAGCAAAAACAACAGTCTTAAGGCTGAGTGTTCAAAATGTTTTGTAATCAAGAAATTTTTTGACGAAAATAATTGGTTGCTCATTCCACAGATACAAAGATAACAAAGTGAACAGATAAAAAACTCATAAAAAATTCAAGTTATCGCAGGAAGTTTATATTTTCTAAACTGAAATATTATTACCTTAAAAAAATTGGATAAAGAGTCTTAAACCCACTTTGTAGCACAGTTGTAAATCTGGAAGGGATATAGACAGCTTTCACTGAAAACTCGTATTTTTTAAGATTTTTTCATCTGTTCCCTTTTATATCTTTATGGCTGTCGAACGAGCAATTAATTAATTTCGTCCAAAAATTATGATAATTTCTTGTTTACAAAACATTTTGAACACTCAGGCTTAAGAGCGCATTCACTGATTCTATTCTGTTTTGTAACCGAATTTCCTTCTGGTGGTAACAGTTTCATGCGAAATTGTGGCCTTGTCACTGATTTATTACCAAGGAATTAGTTAGCTTTTCTCTATACAACGCAACGATTTTCGCTTTGGTGTTCTTTACTATAAGCGTATAAAACACCCAAGCACAAAAGGATATTATTCGTACTTGAATGCCCCATATTACATGATAGAATTGTGTGAACCCAGAGGCAGTGCAATTTATTCCCAGACTTCCGGAGCACATGTTTTCTATGCTTTACCATAATATCTCCTTGTGATCTGTACACCTAATTCTTCCTTCCTTGCTCGACTTATTAGCTTTATAGTTCCTAAATTATTTGAATTTCTCTCACTGTACGCATGTAATTTGCATTAGGCTCGATCATTCTGGCTGTTCCAGCCAACGTTTCTTTAAGGAAATAGCCACTAGCCGGGTCCGGCATCGGAAACAAGCCAGTAGCGCACCCGGTTGAACGACTTCCATTACTAATTTCCTGCTACTATAACAATGACCAACGTATCAAATCGAATTGACCACTTAATGACTGCCAACTTTATGGTTACAATTGTGGGTGAATTCATTGTGTTTTTGTGGGATAGCGGTTCTTTTATACAATACACTATTTCACACTTTCTGCCCTTGTCGAGGAGATGCCTCTCTTTCTAGACCTTCTATCGGTTGTGGGTGTTTGTTCTACTAGGGTTGGGCTATTATAGCTTCTTGCCGGATGTTGCTGGGCTTTGTCTCAGGTATATATGTTAAAAAGTCGTTGGCGTCAAACGCGGCAAACTTACCCTTTAAGCATTTGTTTCTCTTTCTCTGCTAGACCTTCTTTCGATTGTGGGCGAATTCATTGTGTTTTTGTGGGATTGCGGTTCTTTTATACATACACGATTTCACACTTTCTGGCCTTGTCGCGGAGATGCCTCTCTTTCTAGACCTTCTGTCGGTTGTGGGTGTTTGTTCTACTAGGTTTGGGCTATTATAGCTTCTTGCCGGATGTTGCTGGGCTTTGCCTCAGGTACAGTCGTACATTTTAAAGTCAGTGGCGTCAAACACGGCAAACTTACCCTTTAAACATTTGGTTTTGTTTAAATATTTATTTTATTTACTTTTTTTATCTGAGTAAATTGTCTACTAAGTACTAATATATTAATTAAGTCTAGTACCACCCCCGAGAAAAAATTGAATTGTCTCATCAACTAATATTATTTTTTAATATGGTCTTAATGAGCTCTTATTGTTCGACTTAAATTTCGGTATACCGTATTTTAGGGAGTTGTTTTTGCCCTGCAGATGTTGGCCTGTTGCCATTCATCGACTACAGTAATTATTAATACAATTAATGACATGACATGTAGACTAGTGGTCAGACTTCTACCCGAAAGGTTGTTGGTTCGAGTCCTACACTTCCTACATTTTCTGGCCATGCTTCGGAGGGCATGTAAAGCAGGCGGTCTCGGGCCTTCCTAGTTGAGTGTAAGAGAAGGCTTTACAGTTTTAACTCCGCTAGGTAGGCTTCGTAATAGAACAAACAGTCATCATTTATTAATTAAATTATTTAATTATATTTTATTGTTCACAGATCTTTGGACTTAGCATAGTATCTGCCGTACATTTAGATCACCATGGAAGAAACCAGAGACTATTCAAACTGCATTCGTCGCCTTACAAACACCATCCGCACCACAAGCACATTCGCCCTGGCCCCTTGGGCCCCCATCTCCATTACCACGGTCACGACAGTCACGAGCGCCACTACGAGTACATTCGCCCGAACAGGCCGCCTCCCATACCCCCGTTCGTCAATAACGGGCCAAGCTCTTCGTCCTTCAAATATCTGCCGTCAAGGCCGCCGCTTCACCCATACAAGCCATCACATTCCTTTGGTAAGTTCTCGACATTTTCGAAGTCAAAACGTTTTATAGGGTGACTCCGACCATTTGTTGGAAATTATGGTTTTTTATAGGTTGAAACCAACGATAATGAAATGTAAGAGTGTACAGCCCGTAGGAAAGTGGCAGCCCGAAATTTAATACTTTTTATTTTTTATTTAATTAACTAAGCATTTTATTAAAGATTTGGCTCATCAAAGTTGTAGAAGACTACTTCATGCATCATATAATAAGGTATTTTTAGTTTCCGAAATTGTAGTTTTTTTTATAAAATCGATTAAACGTGAAAAGTTATTGTTTATAAAATATTTGCATGTTTATGAAAAAACTACAACTTCGAAAATTAAAAATATCTTATTATATGATGCATGAAGTAGTCTTCTACAACTTTGATGAGCCAAATCTTTAATAACATGCTTAGTTAATTAAATAAAAAATAAAAAGTATTAAATTTCGGGCTGCCAATTTCCTACGAGTTGAACACTCTTAATAGATGGCGCCTAACCAAAAGCAAAGTATTGCCGATGTTGATATTGATATTGATTGGCCGATATTGCCCGGGGAAGTCGCAAAGAAAACCTATTACACACTCGAATATTGGAACAATCCCCTTCTTCTTTAAATTATTCTGTCTCAGATTGTCATGATGACTCTACTAGGGAATTGTAATGCAGTGGTTTCCCTTTGCCTTCTGCATCTTTATGCCGTTGACTCTTCATTGAATTCCTCCGCCTTCACTGCCAGTTTGCCAACCCCAGGACAAAAGAGTGCCCTGCCCAGAAAATACTGTGTTTTTCGCTTATCCCAGTTCAAACTTGGTCCCCTATCTGTTCAGTCGCCATTACGCGTTTCCGTCTTCACCACGAGGAGGTACAAATTAGGGATGTTCGTGTCTTCGTCTCTGAGACCATAAGCATTACTCGCTACTTTGGGTCGAGCCCATGTCTGTTACAATGTGTCAGGTTTTCCATTGTTGCTTGTAGCCGGTATAGATTGACGTCGAAGACATGCACTTACCATAAAAATGGGTGAATCGGTGACAAAATTTCGCGGATTTCTTTGTATTAGATTCGTTATAGTTTCCTTTGTTTTAGTTTCGCTTTCTTCGAAAATCTGTATTTTGGCCTCAATTCTTATTTCTTTTTTAATAAAAATTTGTTGCAATTCACCCATTCGCTTTGAATGCAATGTTATACCTTAAGGGCGAGAGAAATTAAAGTACGTATGTTGTTCTTATCGGAGCACGGTATCAGTCGATTATCTACTGGAGAAATCGATGAGAGAAGTTTGATTTACTGGTACCAAAAAACGCCGATCTACTGATACAGTACGGTTGGTGGCTCAGAAACAAGCGCGAGGTGTCTTCAATAAGCTACCTTAGAGTTCAGATTGAAGTTAATGGAAGCCAAACCTGCAATTTTTAAATTTTTGGATAACTGCACCATCGACTTCCTGAAACGCTGATCTATGTTAGAAGTCAATCAGTATAACAGTTGCTCAGTTTATGCTCAGCATAAAATTTATTTGACAGTCAGTACATCAATGAATAAAGTACCAGTTTCATAACTAAGTACCGTTAGTCCCTAAATGAGTTTACCCGCAAGTATACACTTTGGTTTCTGTACGCGACTATTAACCTTCCAAAGCGCATAGACTAAGTTTTAAATGAAAGAAATATTTTTCAGAGTTTTTGGAATATATCGCAACCAAAGTTTAGTAGGTTTAAAAGCCAGTTACTAAAGCGATTGCTAGAGACAGAACAGTTTCAGAATACGATTCATGTCTATATACTGTAGGTCTATATTTTTGACTGATACTCTTGGTAAATTGGCCAATGACAAAGATGGCCGGAAACCAAATTCAAGGGATTGTGAGCTAGTGCATAAAAAAATGGACCTAGCAGATTGCAGCGAATGCAACCATAATGATGCGAGGAAAAAATTAAAAGAAGAACCAGAAAAAACAATCGCGTCCTTTCAAAAACTACCTCCTCATTTTGCCACCATAATTATGGGGCTGAAATTACGCGTTTGACGCGATGGCTGCATGCATAACATGATGACAGTGAGAAAAAGTGAGGCTTCGAAGAAGAATTAACTCATGACTTTTTGAACAGATCTCAATTAGGTGCCCATTCCATTGACCGGCTAGGGCTATTTCCAAAACGGTGACGTGGTAGCAGACACTCAAGACTTAGGTGTCGTTTCCACCGACCTCGCATTGCAGAATTGACAGAAATGTTTATTTTCCTCTATGCCATAGTTAAAATTGATCAATGATCATACAATAAAATCACAAACAAACAAACAAAAATTAAAAAATGGCTTCATGGGATATGTTAATTACAAACATTTTAATAGATTTCTATAAAAAGAAAAACAAACATTTCCGTCAATGTCACTTGCAATCTGCAATGCGAGATCGGTGGAGACGCTACCTAAGTCTTGAGTGTCTGCTACCACGTCACCGTTTTTGGAAATAGCCCTAGCCGGGCAATGGAATGGGCGCCTTAACGCGATGGCTGCATGCATGACATGATGACAGTGAGAAAAAGTGAGGCTTCGAAGAAGAATTAACTGATGACTTTTTGAACAGATCTCAATTAATGGTCACAAAAAACACGCGCCATGGGAAAGTGTCTAGTGCCACGCCCTTCTAGGCGACATTAAGCTAGACGCCCGAAAGGGCAGTCATGAAGAAAGGACTCACAATGGAAAAGTGGTCATCGATTGGAGAAAGTGGTCACAATCACGTATGTCGTACGAGTTAGGGAATATTGAAGATCTTGTGGACAACAATACGACAACCTTGAATCTCATTTGGGGTCGGTGACCTTCGATATTAAGGTCAAGTTTGTTTAGGTTCATTAACCCTTTTGTGTGGACTTTCATTTATATGTTTACTGGCTGTCAATCTTGCACGTGACGTTCTTGGTGGGTTCTATTTATTGGCTACCTTGACAGAGAGGTTCGCATAAACCATTAGTTGTGTATTGGACAGGATTCTGGGCCAGATGGAAAATTATTGGTTAAGTATGTCTATACGTTGACTTATTAATTTACGATTTTTCTACGACATGAGAGCTTCACGTCAGTTGCATCACAGAAGGAATCATGGAAGGCGTCCACCGACCTCGTCGCCCAAGAAAGGAATGTCTGCAGCAAGTGATAGAGGATGTAGGGGCCAGTACATACGTGGAGCTGGAGAGGGCGTGCCAGGATCGAGGGGAATGGAGGCATCGATGCTACATGTTGCTGCCAGCCAGCCAGCTGGCTGTAACTTTAAGAAGATACGTTGACTGTCTTTGGGCTGCCTATATCGACCAGGTCGATCTGATTGACTTGCCATTGAAGGACATGGTTGTCTTTGCTAACAAGGTTGAGCTACTGGTTTGGTGCCCATTCCATTGACCGGCTAGGGCTATTTCCAAAACGGTGACGTGGTAGCAGACACTCAAGACTTAGGTGGCGTTTCCACCGACCTCGCATTGCAGAATTGACGGAAATGTTTATTTTCCTCTATGCCATAGTTAAAATTGATCAATGATCGTACAGTAAAATCACAAACAAACAAACTTAAATTAAAAAATGGCTTCATGGGATATGTTAATTACAAACATTTTAATAGATTTCTATAAAAAAGAAAAACAAACATTTCCGTCAATGTCACTTGCAATCTGCAATGCGAGGTTGGTGGAGACGCTACCTAAGTCTTGAGTGTCTGCTACCACGTCACCGTTTTGGAAATAGCCCTAGCCGGTCAATGGAATGGGCGCCTTTTCAACAGTTGATTATTTGGCAATGACAATAGTATGAAGGTAGAAGGAAGCTGCATCAAGGTACTTTAATATATAAAATCCTCAATGGCTTTGCTCCTTCATACTTTCGGTCCTTTTTTCAGCCTATGTCAAACCGTCACTACAATACTCAAAGGGACGATCTTCTCGTTATACCTACTCATTTAACCCAAACTTTTCATGCTTCCTTCCTCGTCTCGTCAGTTCTCCTATGGAACTCCCTCCCCACCCACATAAAAGAATCTCCCTCTCTTGCAATTTTTAAAGTTCGCTATCGGGAGCATCTAATTAGGCTAATACACTAGATTCGCCAAGATCTGACATTGTTTCGCTCTCCATATGTGAATGAATGTGTGAATGTCGCTGCATTTTAGTGTTATATTAGTAATAATATTGTACCTTTGTAACACTATTTAGCTAGCCCTCTAGTTGAGTGTAAGAAAGGGCCCGATGGCCCTAACTCGGCTAGGGGAGCCTAGTACAATAAAGAAACTATTATTATTATGATTGTTGAGATGTGATCCCAATAATTTACATTGTTCAAAAGGTCCTATGTCAGCTTCAACTCAATAAATAATAATAATATAGTAATAGCAATAAATGCCTATACGTTGGAATGGAGTAGATCTGTTAAAATGAAAATGTACAGCCATTATTGTAGGAATATAGCCGCAAAATTGAGTCAAAAATTGAAACACTGAGATATACGGTTACGATATTGAAAAGAAAAGGCACGACATGCAATTATAATATAAGTAATACAATGTATATGCATATAATATAATACTCGCATTTCTTCGTTCGAGGCGCTATGAAAATTGTTTTAAATTTTTATAGCATTTTGTTGCCTACTGTATTTTGCATTGAAAATCGTAGATATAACGCTGGTGCGCCTTTTGAGCCAATTTGGCGACTATATTTAAATTATTATTTACTTTTTAACATTCCTTACGGCTTACACAATACAATACGATCTATTTGTTTCGTATGTTCCTTTGTATACCGAGATTGTCTTGTCTGACGTGAGAGTTTTAGGAATGATTTAGCTATTGTTGGCTAGTCTATTATTAGGCTAGTCTATCTGTATTTCACCCAGTGTAATTAACTAGCATTATTGTAGATTTCTGTAATGAAATATCATAGTACCAACCTATACAATTATGATGTATACATTGCCTAACCAATCATCATGCCATTAATCACTGTGATTTTTACTAGGAAACCAACGCCTGTTAATGAATGAATGGTTTATTTCCCATATAAAAAAACAATATAATATATATATATATATAAAACAGTTTTTCCCTAGACCCGTTTTAGGGGGAAAATTTTAATTTAGACTAGATTAACTGATTTAAAGCTACTTAACTTTAATGGATAATGCACCGTTAGGCCCGGTACACGCGCATGATTCTCTTAGTCGTGATTTGCCGACGTCTTTTCCTTTGTAGGTTGTAGCCAAAGGCTAGCAGAAGACATCTTGTCGATTTCAATGCGTGGGTACCCCTTAGATACTTCAGATCATTAAAATCTTCTGCAGTAGACTCTGTGGATTTGCACCACAATTAGGTTGGGTTAGGTTAGTCCGTACAATGGAAAGTCGTCGGAAAATCGCGACTGCAAGAATCGTCCGTATGCACCGGGCCTCGGATATTAGTAGTAGGTAAAAAAAGTGTTTGAATTATACGTAGCACAGTGTATCTCAAATTTGAATTCTTTGAATAAATGCAGACAACTCATAAAAGCTTCACGTTGAGAACTAGTAGATGATTCGGGAACCATTCCTTTGGGATCCCCCCTTCACAATTGTAAAACTACCTTATTATTAATTGTACACTTATGTATATAAATATACGATTTTCATTCATTTCGTTTTGATTTCATTTCATTTCATTCTTCTCAATTATTGCACATGCTCAACAGCTATGTTTTGTTTAACCATTTTTTTTTATTCTTATGGTGCGCCTTCAACCTAGGCCAGTTCTCAACAAAAGAATAATAATATTCAGCCTAATAAAAATTAATTTTGTTTTATAAATAAATGTCGACTTTTTGTTCTATTACTAAGTCAACCTAGCGGAGTTAGGGCTATAAAGCCCTCTCTTGCATTCAACTAGGAAGGCCCGTGACTTTACATGGCCAGAAAATGTAGCCAGTGTAGGACTCGAACCAACAACCTTTCTGGTGAAATTCGGAGTCTCTACCACTACTCTATATATTCGGACTTAATTTTGTTTTATAATTGTATGTTCCAGGGAGTCTGTATAAGCCCGGAGGCTTCCGATCGCCCATCATCAAGGACCACTTCCGAAGTCCTCCAATTCCTCTGACTCCGGCCAAACCTCCCGTCTCATTCGAATACCTGCCATCGCCGAAGCCGTCACTCAACCACATCATCAACTCCGACGACGACCGAGGCCCAATCCATGAAATCCCTGCACCAAACCTTGGTCCTAAGCCTGATCATCGCGAACACCATCAGGAGCTTCAAGAACATTTCCATAAGGAGCCACAGGGCCAATATCATCAGGAGCCCCAAAGCCAATACCATCAGGAGCCACAAGGCCAATACTATCAGGAGCCTAATAGCCTTTTCAACTCCCCCTTGAAGGAAACTGGTTTCTCAAGTCTCATTAAAGACACGCCCACTATCAATTTCGACAAGAAACCTAGCTATGAAGTTGTCGAAACGAACGACAAAGTTATTGATAAACCTGACGGAAGTAAAACCCTGTTCGCGCCTGACCCAGACCCCAGCCTACCTGCTCCTAAAGTCCCTACAACACATGATCCTCATTCGATCCCTAGCAAGCATGAAAGCGAAAACTTTCCAACCGGGCAAGAATATCAGATCTTAGAAGCCACCCCTGACTTTCAACATGCTCCAGTCCCGAATTTATCCAGTCAGGAACTTTTTGATCTGATGCACAGCTTCCCTAATGACCAATATACTGTAATTCAGTCTTCAAACGTACCGCAGCACTTGTTGCAAGTTGTAGGTTCTCAAATACCCTATCAGAATCAGAATCCTGTCGTTCAGGTGCCCCAACATAATTTCATTCAGCAGCACGGTCCAGTACAGTCTCATGTTGAAGTTGAAAACAATGGCGTGGTTCATGGATCCACTGTTAATCATGTTGATAATCAGCAGTATCATGATTTTAACAATCCTCAATTCCAATCGTTTAACTATGACGAGCGAAATCATAACGCTGGAGCTGTGCCGGTTGATAATTTCCATGCCCAGTTCATGTTTGATCCAGAAGCGTCTGAATCGGAGAGTAAAACTGTTGTCAGACAAACAGATGAAAATTCTGACAAGGGCAGGTACAAGCCATCTGCTTCAGAACTTCCGAGTGAAATTACAAATTTAATACCTGACGACGATTTTGATAAAGAATTAAATAACCAGGACGCGTCTCCGATTTTCCAGTCTAACTCTGATATACCCTTTTATTCATCACTCCCTAACAAACAAGCGGCTGAAGCATTAGCCACTTTGCAAGCAGCTGGTAGTATTGGGTCAAAAATTAAAAGTATGAGAGGAGACCAGTCCCCCGAGGAAGAAAGCAATGAAGACGAGGTCAATTTTGGGCTGCCTAAAGCTGAGTTGGCGAAGCCCCAGCAAATTCATGCTCAAGAAAGTCCTAGTTATGATTATGAAGAGGAGCAGCAACCTAAGACTGAAGAGAAGGCGGTGGCGGTAGAGGTGCAGAAAAGCTTGCCAATTTTCGAGGCTAGCTATAAAGCTACTTCCTTAGTTAGTGAGAATGACGCGAGTGAAGATGAAATTATTTCAAATTTAGATGTTGGACAGGGGGCAGCGAGTGAAAAGTTTGGCCGAAGAATTAGGCCGAAGTGATCCAAAGACTTCTATAATTAGTGGATCTTTTTTACTCTTTTATGTGTGTGTGTGTGAGTGGATTATTTATATTGAGATTTGGGTTATAAGACAGTACAGTACGTAAGACAGAACGTACTTAATACAGGTCGGTACAGATACGTTTTCATAGTACTTTCTAAGGTTGAAATCGAAATTCAAGTCGTTCTTACTTAAACTTTAAGAACCTGCCCGTTGTATTTAGAAAAAAAATTTCAATTGATTGCTGCTATCTAATTTAAGATTTAATTTATTGGTCAGTGAGTTTGGCGAACTGTGGAGGAAATTAATTTGTATGGAAAATCATTCTCGCAGACTGCACTAGTTTATATTGCGAATTTCGGAATTTAACGATAAAACTATCTTCGTAATAATAATGAATGCTTCTCGGATTTCACTTTCATATTTTATTAGCGTATTTTGTTCGTACCTGACAATGTATGTTGCTTATAACGCCTCTTGATTAAATTGCTGAAATCCAAAGATAATACCATAGTTTAAAGCAGTCTTGCGGTAATGCTAAGGCCTGTACGGGAATTTTTGAGGCAGATATGTACGGTTTGCTATTATTGTATGTTGTCTCTGAGCAGATACCTGAGTAATTTATTATGGAATATTATAGGATTAAATTTTATAATAAATTGACGTAAAAGGATGGTGAAGTTTCTGTCTGTTAGCTACCTTTTGGCATGTTAACTATTCTGTTGTTCTGGGTGCGTTGAGGGGATAACAGTGCACCGGTGTGCGGTCGGTTTCACGCCAGACTTATAAATCTTCTGAAGTTGACTTTGTGGTTTTCCAGCCACCCATTTGCTTCCATAGAAATATATTAACTGGAGCGGCGGGAGCCATGTATGCCTTACGGAGCACCCGTTAACCATAAGCCAACTATCAGAGATAACCAACGCAAAAAATATCGAAGTCTTACACATTGCAGCATAGCAGAACGGATACCTGGACCCGGTCAGAACTCTGTACTTAGCTTGTGCAGGCTATTTTCCCAGCGAAATTGCGTACTTATCTTGTGCAGGCTACACTAGCAGCCATATTGATAACGGTCTCCAGCCACGGGATGTTTGCTACAATGAACAAAAAAACATCGGCTAGGTACTCGCGCGTGTCGAATCGTAAATGTAGAGGTGAAAGCAAGAAAAATTGTCAAATGCTTTTGACATTCAGAATGGCACTTGCTGTAGGCAGGCCTACCTATCGAAAGTTTTGATGCATGACTTTTGAAACTAAAATCGATTTGATGAATGATGAGGCCGTCAGCAGATGGGAGAATATGATGAAAGAGACAAATTATCCCTCTCCCCTTCCCCTCCGGCTGCAAATTTGGACTGAGTCATTAATTTGCGTTAGCGTCTGATGACTCAGTTCTCCCTATCACTCGATATATAAGTTTGCAGTTCGGCAATCGTAAAGAATATTGGACACACCGTAGGCCTAGTCTTAGCCATGTGAATTACATAATACTATTGGGACACATAAGAAGCTTTGGACTATCGTTTGTAACATACATGGCCTTGGACGAGTTTTTTTCATTAGCTGACAAATAAGAATTCAAGTGCACCTCTGCGGTGCTTTGGAATCACGGGTAATGTTTAAAATAATGCTGCCTATAGCCCTAGAGTAGAGGCATGCATAGCTTTCATAGCATTCCAAAATTACGTACAGAACCGTATCTTAGCTAGGCTTATAACGATTTAGGTGCAAATAGTATAAAAAACGTTTAACACTTAATCATTTTCTTTCGATTGTGACTACAATTCATAAACAAAACGTCCACGGACATCATGCAATCGAAGTCTCTATGCAGCTGGTCCAAATACTCCTCACACGGGTATATTTAAACTTAACTAAAAAGGCGGGAAAGTAGTGACCCTGGTAGGTGGCGCCCCATGCGGATTTAATTTGAACATAAACCAGAATGTCAGTTCATTCAAAATGGCCGGCCGCGTTGAACACTGAGGGTGTTTTGTGACTAACTTTACCCGAAAAACGTCCGCGAATGGTAAATAATGGCTAATGCTAATTACCAGGGCTATATTTAAGTCCTTCTGTAACTGAAAGCAATAATATAAATATCCGCCCGAGCAGTTTTGTGTAATAATTCGATGAATTCAGTTAGCAACATTTAATAACAATGTCAGATTGTGTCACTTTATTTTGTTGTAAAGAATTCCTTGTGAGAAATTAGTGATTCGTACCAAGGTAAAACCACTAAAACTATAATATTTGTGCTGCTGTGTAACATATTTCAAAATTTTCATCACTGTCTGGTTGGATGGATCCGAAGTACTCTAGTTTGTGACCAAACCGATGCCTGTCAACATGCTCTGCTTTCTTCCCCCTAAACTGGAAATTATTGAATTCAATGTAAGTAAATGCATGGTGCATTGTTAATTAAAAACCGTCATTCTTACTACAATAGTTGAGTATACCACAGTTGATTTGATGTTTTTGGCGAATGTAGGTAGCCTACTGTGTCACATCTCTGGTCGTGTCCTCAATAGCCTTAGGTGTAATGCCTATGCAATGGTCAAAAGTTATTATTATTATTCTAAGCTGAATATAATGAAGAAAAGCGTCAGAGGTTTCCCGAAGGAAGGAGGCAGCTGCCGCATGGATATATTTTGTCATCTTATCTTTCATCTAAGTCGAATGACAAAAGTTAATTTTTTTTTCTTAATTTTTTCTTAGTTTTTGAGCGAAAAACCCTAAATTATATTTGAAAATGAAACAGACGAGATTCAAATTTTTCTTGCATAGAATAAGAGGAAGCGTTTCATTAGAAGTTCACTGTGGTGTTCCCCGCCAAAACCTATTGTTACGGTACCAACTGGAAAATTTGAGAAAGGATTTTTTCTCATTAATTGTTACCTATAATTTATTCCCTAAAATCAACCACACGAAGTATCTTGTATGCACAGTACAATAATAAAAGTAAAATTTGAAATATGAAACAATAATTTTGTTCCATTACCTTTCTATGTCTTCGAAAGTTTTTTTTTCGTTGCATACCTTATTACAAACATGCAGGGAAGGATTGAACACCCCGTGGCTTGCCGGTCATTGGGAGATAGATTTAATGAAGGGGGGGGGGGCACTGTGAAATTTCCCCCATTCAACCAGCATTCAAATGCAGTTTTGAAAGAGGTGTCATAAAGTAGAAGAAATGTTTCTCTTCATTTTGATTCATAAAATGTGGCCGTGACTAACCCAAATTGGCGACAGTTTTGAAACTCCTTCTACGTGACATCCTCATATGATGTCATCCTCTTATCAGTGACTGTTATTCTTTACAATTCAAGTTTACTTACTTACTTATTTCACTGTGGCCGATCGGTGTTAGTGCCGGCTACAAAATGTACATAGCTCAGAGAAATATTTTTTCGAGTTTGTGACACTTCATAGTGAGAGGCTTTATTTGCCCTTAAGAGTGTACAGCCCGTAGGAAAGTGGCAGCCCGAAATTTAATAATTTTTATTTTTTATTTAATTAACTAAGCATATTATTACAGATTTATTTGGCTCATCAAAGTTGTTGAAGACTACTTCATGCATCATATTATAAGGTATTTTTAGTTTTCGAAATTGTAGTTTTTTTTTTTTATAAAATCGATAATACGTGAAAAGTTATAGTTTATAAAATATTTGCATGTTTCTGAAAAAAAACTACAATTTGGAAAATTAAAAATATCTTATATGATGCATGAAGTAGTCTTCTGCAACTTTGATGAGCCAAATCTTTAATAACATGCTTAGTTAATTAAATAACAAATAAAAAGTATTAAATTTCGGACTGCCAATTTCCTAAGGGCTGTACACTCTTAAGACTGAGATTAAGGCATTCTTCTCGGTAAAGGTATTTATGGAGCACTCTTCGTACTCATTGGCAATAGTATGTGTGTATGTACTGTATGTGTGATTATTTATATGACGACATCCTATAACTTACTGTATTTGTTTTAACGATAATATGATTTGATTTGATAGTTCGTAAAAAAAACTTGAGACCCGGTCATTTTGACGAAATTAATTAATTCCTTGTTCCATGTCTGCAATGAAATGAAAATTGAAAACGAAGAGAATTCACCTAGTGAATTAACATTTTCTCATTACTATTACACTAAAAAACGAGACAAAGTACATTAAATACAGATTTTGTAGATTACCTAGGTAGTATTAAGTCAGTTAGGTAAATAGACTGTTCTTTGAGAAAGCTTGGATACATGAATTTTATATAAGACTTTAAGACATAAGAATTTTTGAGTTTATATCTTTGCGGCCGTGGCGCGAGGAATTAATTAACAACTTGGTCTTCTAGTTTTTTACAAAAAAAAAATTGAAATTGCCTTAATTACTAGTAAAAATATCCCTTTCGGCTCTGGCCGATCAAGTGTAGGGAGATTCCATGCAAGCGCCCGCTTTTCCTCTATGCTACGCTATGTATGTAGATAAATTATTATTCGTAGAACTATACAAAGTTAATTTTAACACTGAGGGACAGCAAGTTTTACAAAGTTACTAAGGAGACTATTATGCTTATACGTAGATAAAAATAATGAATACTTAATTCTTTTCCCGACCTCAACATCAACATACAAAACACTCTTGTATTCCAAATTTCGAACCACAACGACGACTATGAACTTTTTATTAGGTCAAATTATTTTCACTTTGACTGGATGCCAACTTGAAACCGTTGATTTGTCGTAAAAAGTGTTGATACCTATTATTGTAGAATATAATAATACGGGTTTTCAGTCAGATTTTATTTCATTCATCTGTGACCAATATTAACTGAGATATGAATTATATCAGGTTTTAATCGGCCGCCATCATGCAACTAAATAGTGGATCCAGCTGGTTAACGAACTCGATCAAGACATTTGTATGATCAATTTTTGAGCCAAGTTTCATAAAAATCGAATGGAAATTTAAGGAAGTTAGAGTGTTTCCTAAAATCGATATACATACATATACTGTATATATAATTTTGAACGGAGGGTGGTTCTAGGCTGAGGGGGTCATGAAATGAAAAGTTGTGAAGAAATTTTCCGGAAGTCTAACATTGGTTGCCGTCTCAATGGGTAGATGAATCTCCCTAAAATACGGGGTCAAGAATGTGTCAAGCGTTACTAAACACGTAGACCAATCAACAGTAAATTTTGAGATAAAAACAATCGTTTCGGGTCAGCTATGAACCAGCTGCTGATAGGAAAAGATGCATACGCTATGAATGAACAGATGCAATGCATGATGTTATCACCAGTAACAACCTTTTGAAGGTCATTGTCATAACCTGTGTGTTGATGGATTTTATACGAGGGTCCCTCCCTTCTAGTGAATTAGCTTTGAAGTGATATGCTTCTCATGTTTATCTCGCATGTCTTCAATCACACAATCTGTGTGGGTTCGTTTTGAATTGACCAGTTGAGATTAAGTGCAAATCGAACTACTACTACACTTTTTTTTGTACCAAGTCGAATTTCTAATGAAATATTCATCATAGAATCAACGGTCATACCAAGTTGAATCCAACAGAAGAGAGCCTTTTAAAACTGCAGCGATTTTTTTTTCCTTTTATAAAAGGTTAAATGCATATAAACAATTAAATGAATGTATCCGGTTAACCTCTTCAGTCGCCTCACTAAGTAACCTAATAGGTACTTGTGTCGAGTTACGACACGTCTCCGACCGCAAGGTGTGTAGAGACTCGCCCAATTGGTAGTGTGCACAGCCTTGGTTAAGGAACTTGGTGGGACATGATAACGCGCTGAGCCTACAAGTCAGTCTAAGTGCGTGTCGAGTCCTGGTCACCTCCGAATTAATCGTGTGACTTTACTCTGTTCCCCAAGTGGTTCGGAATCCACTATAATCAAGAGGTCAACCCGCCCAGTCAACTCCCCCTCTCCCTGAGGTGAATTAGGTATTTTATAAGAAATGTGACTTTATACAAAAAGCTTTTGGTGGGGTGTTTGATTATTTCTTAACTTTTGATACTAAATAGTCATTATAATTTGTCATTAATCGCAGTCATTTACAAGCTACAGTACTTATTGTGAACAAAATAACTTTGTAAAGATTTACATTATACAAATATTTAAATATAAAAACAACACAACCGGTTTCGGCTCATGCCATCGTCAAGTGTAAGAAAACAAAGTTATCTAATTCACAATGAGTAAGTTTTACAAAGTTAATCTTCTTCTTCCTCTTCCCCCTTAGTACAAAGTTAATAAGGATACTATTATGTATATTTACTAAGGCACTATATACCCGGGTATTGTCATCCGCCATGTTGTATCCCATATTTCCTATATGGTAAGTATTGTAAGAAAAGTAAAAGATTGAAAAATATTAAAAAAAAAGTAATACACGTTTTAGTAATTTTTTATTAAACACTTCCCTAATTGGTAGCACGTTTTTTAAATAATAATAAATAAACCACGATAAATTTCTAAAAATAAATAGGTAAACACCCAATGCTTGGCTTATACACCAGGCTTATAATGGATACAATATGGCGGATGACAATACCTGTCTAATATAGAGCCCTAATTTACAAGCTACATAAAAAACAATCATAAACAAAAATAAAAATAAAACCTACAATAGCAGACTACAGTAGTTCTCACAGTTGCTGCAATAGATCTCAAAGGTCGACGCAACTAACCTTACCTTAAGGAGGCACCGCAAAAAAAAAAAAAAAAAAAAAAAAGTAGTTCTCACACGCCATCATATCGTTCACGGAGTTAGGGCAAAACCCCTGGGGCAATGCATTCACCCCTTTTCCGAAATTCGTTTCAGTAATATTGGAATTTATTAGGATACGCGGTAACTTGAATAAATTCCATTAGATAGGAGTCATATTTGCTGAGATCTTGACTATTCTGATGTCTGATGTCAAAGCGTCGTCCCTTTTCGTGTACGATGCTCATATAGATCATGATTTAGAACAGGGGTTCCCAACCTGTGGTCCATAGACCACCGGTGGTCCACAGACATATATCAGGGGGTCCGTGGGCCAAAGTAAGAAATAAGAAAATAAAACACCGAGTTATTGGAAATTTGAAATAAAATACAGTCTTGGCTCTGAACTACATAATCCGCCCGATACCAGTTTTAGCAATTAGCAAGTAATTGTAGGCACAAGCTACTTGATGTTGGTGCTGGAATTTAACGATTTTCCTATCACAGCCACGGGGGTCCACCGAAAATCATAAAAGAACCGGTCCGAGTTTACTCGAACATGCTTTCCAATGTATCAATTAGTAGGGAGAGAAAATGAATAATTTCATGGTAAATAATTTTCCTATGGTTAAATTTCGGATATCTCGGGGGGGGGGGGGGTGTCCACCTGACGTCACTGGAGGTGAGGTAGCCTCAATATATTTAAAACACATTGCAACACAGTAATAATGGCAGGGCAGGCAATGCATTTCAGCGTGAAGTTTCTATCATTTTTTCAAAAAAAAATTTTTTTGCCCAAAAGCAAATAGGTTTTTGGGAAAGCAAACTGTCCGGTTTCGTTACTCAACTTAACACCTAAAACATGCCTGAAGGTAGAAATCATCGATAGAAAAGTTTCGCAGAAATATTATTTTTTAGTCATTTTTCATTAAAATTAATTTATTTTTATTTTTTTACCCCCAGAAGCAAACTATCAAGGGGTAAGGGACCCCCCACATTTTATCAACATTAAGAACGACTAGAATATATGTGAATTTAAAAGAAATCGTTGGAGCCGTTTTTGAGAAATAATTTTTTTAAACGTTTTTTTGGAGTTTTTTGATAATAAAACCCCCCAAATTGAGTTAGCCCAAAATTAAAAAAATGGTCCCGAGGTATGATTTTTGTGAACCTACATGCCAAATTTCACTCAAATCCACCGAGTAGTTTGCCCGGAATTCGACGAACAGACAGACAGACATTTCGTAAAAAAACACTTTTTTGGGTTCCTGGGACCCCAAAACGTGTAAATCCGTTGAAATCTCGGAATCGAAAATTTCGACCGTCACAAAGCTTTCCTTATACTACGTATAAATTGGAAAGCAATAATCTAGTGGCCCACGGACAAAAAAGTTTGGGAATCCTTGATTTAGACTATACGCTTCCTTTCGAGTGTAAGTGACAATTTCTAGGGCACAAGCCAGCAAAAAGAAGATATTCTGCAGAGGTGACTGAATTGTCAATCGGATACATTCATTAAATTATGTGATTAACCTTTTCTTTAAAATAAATAAATAAATAATTGCAACTTTCTTTCATCTTTCTTTTTCCTGTTGCTGCTGACTCATTCTTGAGAAGGACTTATTGCTGTTGTATTCTTCTCTGAATTATTGAGTTAATCCGATCCCCTTTAGGTTTCGAACTACCGTTCTCCCGATTGGAATGCTAGCTCTCTAACCACTCGACCACGGCCCTCTCCGGCAATGTAAGGCGGCATCGACTTCGATGGCAAGGTGGTAGCGTGCTTGTACTTGTGCGAGTCTCTATATGTCATGCGATCGGAGACGTATCGTAACACAGCACAAGTATTTATTTACTCATTGAGGCCACTGAAGAGGTTAATCGGTTAATTAAAATTCATTAAATAATCTGTATGCTATTAATCTTTTATAAAAAAACAAAACCAAAAATCCAACATTGTTAAATAATATTACTCCATTGTCATTAACCATTACCAATAGATTACGGATTACACAAAGAAATCCTTTCTTTGATAGAGTTATACGACGATGCATATTTCCCTACGACGTGTGCTTTGGTGCAGTGCATATGAAATGAGAAACATACGGACTGGAACGACCTGGCTTTCAGAGCTGAAAATGTTAAACCATTTACCGTCGTTTGCATCGTTCATAGGGCTTTAGCTGGCTGCGGTTACACAATGTAGGCAACAAGGGATTTGCTTTTTCTTTACGGCATATTTTTTCCTCCCCTACTTTCATTTAAAAGACTTAGCGTAATTGCTTCCTTTGCATATAAATTCTCCTCTATCTGAAGCATTTATGGACATTCCAACCGTTTTTCATGCCCTTGGCAATGAAGGATTTTATGAGTTCCCGAAATAAATTTTCATTTTGATATAAATATTCAGAATAAAAAAAATGATGTTGCTGGTAATAAAAAAAATTGGTAATGGAATTTTACTTGGGATTTTCCCTCTGCAAGTGAAACCCCCAATGAGAGGGAGCGATTCTCTTAATGTTTCAAATAAACTGGTTTTCCTTATTAGGATTCGTTCGAGGTCAGTACGATGAAGCGTCTTCTTCTTCTTCAACCTTGGCAGGTAGGCCATTTGACACCGTGCTACGCAGTAGAGCTGGGCCAATCCCTCCTGTGTCTCAGTTCGGTTTTATACCTCAATGTCAGTGCAGCTGAATAGGTGATCGGCATTCCCCTCCCTTGGAAGCAAATGAAGCATATGTAGGGTTCACTATCAATTGCAATATTGCCATAGCAATGACCGCGTTGTTTAATTCCGTTTCCACACTCGCCAACAAGCCTAATAAAGGTAGTTTGCGTTTTTTAGTTTAAAAACAAACTTTGAGCGATTTCGTATAGTTCATGCTAAATGAGAAAAATATGGACATGGAATGTTTTGATCCTGAGCAACACTGTAAAAATATTCTTTGCACAATTTTTGTTATGCCTTGCATCCAATGTAACAAGGTAACACAAAATGGTGCAAGGAATATTTTTATAGTGTTGAACAGGATCAAAACATTCCATGTCTATACTTTTCTCATTTTGCGTGGACTATACCTGACAACATTACTAGATCTAAGAAGTTTGGCAACTTCTGGACCTAATAATAAAATTGAAAAGATTTCGTACCTCACACCAAGGGACTTGGTCAACTGATGGATCTGACAACATTAATTGTCCAAAGAACTTGGCCAACTTCTCTATATCTCACAACCTTAATTGACTAAACTTTTTGCATACTTGCAATTGGTAGGAACTTGGTTTGTTTTTTCCACGAAATGTTTTGGTTGGGATTTATTTAAAGAAGAAGATGGTCTTAGCCGTTCGGGTCTTCTAACGACTCTTCATGGCTATAGTGTCCACTATGAGCTACACACACGTTACTCCCTCACACAAAAATAATATTTAAAATTGACTATCTGAATGTTACATGATTCGATAACAATCGCGTTTGTTAGAATTGAAACCCGTGGAACGGTTAATCAACCAGCTGGAAATGCGAGGACGAATTGCAATTCTGAATTATCAAAAGCCACCAGACCAAAATGTTGTAGAGTTTTAGGGCAATTAGAGAATAACGCAGATGGATTTTGTTGTCGAGGCTTTATAATTATATATCGTACGTGATGACTGACGCTGTACAAGGCCGTAGCCAGTATTTTTTTCGGGGGGGGGGGGGGGTTCAGAAATTTCATTGGATATTACATAGTAGTTTCTATTCTTCCTCTCAAAATCCGATTCTATCTAATGTAAAGCCATTTCATTTCGGGGGGGGGGGGGGGGGTTGAACCCCCCCTTTGGCTACGGCCCTTGACGCTGTATTATGTGAGGTAAAAGTGTCCCGTGTGTCATCATAACCTATGCATTTATTTCCAACGCCAGCATTTCTGCTTTCAGGCTCTCTGGACACGATGCGTTAAGCGTTCAGGAAAAACTTTGCGTTTTAACTTGCATATACACGCACCTAGTGAGAAAACGCACCGGTAAAACGCTTGCACGCGCTATTTGGAATTCGAAATGAACCGATTTCTTGGAGCATGCGTTTTCTCGTCGGTTAGGCGGGCAACATGACAAACAAAAAATCCCTGTCTATTTTACTACTAAAAATGTCTGCTTCCACGATTTGTTTATTATCAAAAGACAAAATGGCGGAGCAACTACAACAAGATATTTTGTCTGAATTTTTTGATGCGTTTGAGTCATTTCCGTGCCTCAGGCACACGAAACATTCCCATTATTTTAACAAAATTAGGAAAAATTACTTGGCATTAACTGTAGCTCCTTAATAAGTCTAACATGGGAGTAATCGTACTTACATTTAGTAAAAATCATCGTGATTTAACTTATTGTCTATCATGTCGTTGCTCTTCTTCGAGCTTCATCTGTAGAATTAGGAGCATTGCAGCAAATATAGTCTTTTTTTCTTCTTCCTTTTGGTCTATGCATGTTAAAAAATTGGTTTTGTATTGTATTTTTAAACAAAAATATCAATAAACGAAAATGGCGGACTAACGATTTAACTTCGGGTAAAACGCATCGTGTATTGTACCCTTCCTTGCGTTAAAACTGTGCGTTTTGACCTTGGTAAAATGCACCTAGAACGCTTGGGAAAAACGCACCATGTCCAGAGAGCCCGGCCAGGCTGACGGTTGCTTAAGAGTGTACAGCCCGTAGGAAAGTGGCAGACCGAAATTTAATACTTTTTATTTTTTATTTAATTAACTAAGCATTTTATGAAAGATTTGGCTCATCAAAGTTGTAGAAGACTACTTCATGCATCATTTAATAAGGTATTTTTAGTTTTCGAAATTGTAGTTTTTTTTATAAAATCGATTATACGTGAAAAGTTATTGTTAATAAAACATTTGCATGTTTCTGAAAAAACTACAAATTGGAAAATTAAAATTATTTTATAATATGATGCATGAAGGAGTCTTCTATCTTTAATAACATGCGTAGTTAATTAAATAAAAAATAAAAAGTATTAAATTTCGGGGTGCCAATTCCCTGCGGGCTGTACACTCTTAAGCAACCCTGTCAGCCTGGCGGGGGGAGTGACTCTTTCTTTCTTTCTTTTCCTAGTCCAGTATTCCCTGGACAAGGAGCATATATTACAAAAATACAATACATAATAATACCATCCCGCATCCCCAAGCTAGCGCTTATTTGGGACAAAAGACTCATACAGTGCTGCTAATCAAGGCTTAATCATTTATTTTTGTTATGTATTTATAATGTTAATTTTATTTTTATTTTTATTTTATTTTAATTCAACTTGTTATTTTAATGTCAGTTTTTATTATTATTATTAACTCCCATTGACCAGCCATCTTTTTATACCCGCTTTTAACTCACCCATCTGTTTAAATTTTTTCATTTGTGGAGGAAGTTCATTAAATATCTTTGGTATAAGTACTTTGTTTAATCTCTCTCCGTATTTGTTATATGTTATCTCAAACTTAAGCTTTTTTTTTTTTTTTTTTTCCCCTGTCCAGTATCCCCTGGACAAGGAGCATATATTTACAAAATACAATAACTTACATAATAATAACATCCCGCATAATAATAATAATAATAATAATTCTTTCTTTCTTTCTTTCTTTTCCTTGTCCAGGGAATATATTACAAAAATACAATACATAATAATACCATCCCGCATCCCCAAGCTAGCGCTTATTTGGGACAAAAGACTCATGCAGTGCTGCTAAACAAGGCTTAATCATTTATTTTTGTTATTTATTTATAATTTTTATTTTTTTTTTTTTTTTTTTTTTTTTTTTTTTTTTTTCCCTCTTCGGCCGGTACTCCCCTGCGCCGAAGGAATATATTTATAAATTAACAATTATACCCTTATAATACAAATAACCTGTGGGCCCCCAAGTTAATCAACTTGTCGGGGGCTCGCACAGTAAACGCTGTAGATGATGCAACAACATGTTTTCTATTTCACGTCTGTGTTAGCAAAAAAAACTTAGTTTTAATTTCAAATCAGTTTAATTCATACCATTTAAAATTGTAAGTTAACGTAAAGAGTAATTATAGTAAAGTAAAATAATTAAAGTAAAAAGTAAAGTAAGTTTTAATAATAATAATAATAATAATAATTGTGTATTGACCAGAAAATTGACAACTACATTTAAGAGAAAATAAATAAATTTCTGACAATACATCAATGACGGCGATGAGCGTGAGCCCATATAGCCCAATCAGAACAGACTCAGTTTCGTAACTTGAGGAGACTCCTTCACCTCACGGAGAAAGAGAGTTGACTGAGAGGGTGGACCTCCTGATTACTTAGCTATGTCAGCTTTGAGAGAACAACCTGACTGTCGAAGGAATGGCCTTCAAAAATGTCAAGAGCTTCGCCTACCTAGGAGCAGAAGCAAATGTCAGGACATGTAGAGTAGTGGAACGGCCTCCAACTTTCACCCGAAAGGTTGTTGGTTCGAGTCCCACACTTGCTATATTTCCTGGCCATGCTTCGGAGGGCATGTAAAGCAGGTGGTCCCTGGCTTTCCTACTTGAGTGTAAGAGAGGGCTTATAGCCCTAACTCCGCTAGGTCGGCTTAGTAATAGCTCAAAAAAAGTCTACATATATGTATATATTTAAAATAAAATTAGCCCCGACATAGATACCAGAATAATAGCCACCGACGATCTCGAATATGAGATTACTTAAGACGGGTATTCCATATACGTCAATCGTCAACGAAAAATTGAAAAATGACGTCAAAATGACGTAAATTGACGTGGTAGCAGAATTTTTAGTATGTCTTTAATGTCTGCTAAAACGTCATTTTTCAATTTTTCGTTGACGATTGACGTATATGGAATACCCGCCTAAGTCAAGACTTATTGCAACATGCGGCTCGGAAACATGGAATCTTACGGCCAATGACTCAAACAAACTGCGAGTATTGGAAAAAAGATAATAAGGAAGATATATGGACCCCTATGCGAAGACGGAGAATGGCGTATAAGAAACAACGCCGAAGAATACCCAACGGAGAAGACTTAGCCAGGTAAAAGCGCAACGTCTAAGATGGCTGGGACACGTCGTAAGAAGCTGAGAGAAGCAAGCTGCCCGTGTCTTCCTAGTTGAGCTTGGCTTGGTAATAAAACGAAAAGTCATTATTTATTTATTATAATTTATTTACTTATTATGTCTGTAATGCTGACTCCAACTCCCAACTGTATACTTTACTTAATTTAGCAAAACAAAATTGTAACATTAAGAAATTAAAATCGTACTCAAATTTTGTGTTTTTTGCATTTACATTTTATTGGACTTTTAGGCGGCTATTCCACTTGTCGATTTAACTTCAAATTTGATTTGAGATTTTTTGTTTGTTTTGTTTTAAGGAGATTATTATGTAGATACGTAACTTATCTATTATAAATTAAGTTATAATATGGTAGAGACTTATTGTTGATGTCTGCTACCATATTATAATTTAATTTATAATAGATAAGTTAAGTAACTACATAATAGTCTCCTTAAAACAAAACAAACAAAAATCTCAAATCAAATTTGAAGTTAAATCGACATCGCCTAAGGTTTGTTTGCAAGTAAATTATTATTTATTTATATAACCTCCAACCGAAATGGTAAAATACAGTAGCACTAATTAACAATGTTACCGCAATACTGCAGTCGATTGTAGCACAAAAAAAGTAATTCGCTAAGTAGGAATTGTGCTGAAATGAACCATTCGTTACCTCTAATTCCCGGGAGGTGAATTGTAAATGGATGGTTTTAACTTGTGGTCCCAGTTTGTTGGATGTCGATTTAAAACGTTGCACAGATATGCCGGATGGTTGTGAGAGAGCTGTGTATTTGTCAAACGGCAGCCGATATTGGAAATCAATAAAAATGCAAATAGTCGCCGAGTGCAATTCCGCAGAGCCCCCCCCCCCCCCGCAAAAGCTCTCATTATTTTAATATTAATGAGTTGAACAGTGTATGAATTTTGAGGCTCATTGCTGATTGATGCCGATGATATGAAATATTCATGATTGATTGATTGATATTGGCTTTTTAGACTTTCGGTCAAAAGCTATTTTTGTGCGGACGTTGAGATGGAAGATATTTAATTTTTTCTGGTAGTGTCTCCCAGGTCCTGATTTGAATTTAAAATAGGCTCCTGCTGGGGTTGTTAACCGAAGTTAAGACTTAATTATTAATTGGTTAGCCACCCAGTTGAATAGTTAGGGGAAAATTGGAGCCCCGATTTTAACCCCCGAAAATTGGGTCAGTAAATGCTAAGTGGGACTGTGTATTATTTGCTAGTAAACTGCAATCTCAGTGTTGTAGGACTCTTAGTCTCTTACAATCAACTAGGTGGGCCCGTTCTCCGAAGCATGGCCAGAAAATGTATTAAGTGTGGGACTCGAATCAACAACCTATCGGGTGAAAGTTGGAGTCTGTAGCTCTGCAGCCTGATCGAGACGATTAAAATACCGGTATTTATTTAATCCCCTGGTATTAAAAATGTAAACAAGATAATTTTATAATGGAAAGTGCTATTCAAAATTTGTTTGTTTACAGTTATAATCCTAGGGTATTTATTTAAACCCGGTATTATAATCGCCTCGATCAGACTGCTGTTCTACAAGTGCATAGCTTTTTAATAGTCCTAACGTAAGTTACGTAACGTTGTGGTTGTCTATAAACTAACCTTCAGTGACTGAAGCTCAACCACGATAGGATTAACTCTTTTCGAAAATCCTCTTATGTCAGCTACTGTTGGAAAGCTTTCCTCAGATAACTCAGCGAATGTTATTTTGCATTTGACGCTCGAGATTATCAGTTTTTGTCGCTGAAACGTCGGTCTCATTCATACCGCCGACCGCGATATGGCTAGAATATAGCTTTGTGCTTTTTGACAACATTTCAGTGTATAATTTAGTGTTTCCGCTTTTATAATAATTATACAAGTCAAAATTTGTTGTCTAATGTAAATTTATTTTATTTTCTTAATTTTACTGAGTTGTTAATTATTATTTAATTTATGACTGAAGAGCTCAATCGGATACATTCATTAAATTGTTTTTATGCGATTAATCTTTTTTTAAAAAACAAAAAAAAACTGATTTAGTTGTAAAATAGTTAATTAAGGCTAATAGTTTGGGCTTTTGTCTGATTTGCTCCATGCAGTAATATAAAATGCTTAATGAGAGTACACAACCTATTGAATGTCTCTTGAAACAAAAGTGAGGGATGACCTCAGGACCCTCGGTGTCTCACCGAATTATACGCAAGACCGGAACACCTGGAAGTTGAAGATCCGTGTCGGCGACCCCGTGGGAGGGATAAGGCGCCGTTAATGTAATAAATAAATAAATCTTGACTTTTTGTTGTTTACTGAGCCGACCTAGCGGAGTTAGGGCTATAAAGCCCTCTCTTACACTCAACTAGGATGACCCGGGACCGCCTGCTTCACATGCCCTCCGAAGCATGGCCAGAAAATGTAGCCAGTGTGGGACTCGAGCCAACAACCTTTCGGGTGATAATCGGAGTCTGTACCACTACTCTACAGGTCCTAATGAGTTATGAAATGTAATTGAACGCCCATTCTCAGTCTCTCTTGTATTATCTACATGCTCTATAACTTTTCCATTTTTTTTTTCAGTGGAAGAGCGAACATGCGCCATGACTTCGAACACTAACATCGTGGCGGAGTGGCTTCGGTCGCTCCAGCTGGGGCAGTATGCCGACTCGTTCCTGGACAACGGTTACGACGACCTGGAGATCTGCAAGCAGGTCGGCGATCCCGACCTCGATGCTATAGGTGTCTTCAACCCCAGCCATCGAGCGCGACTCATGGAGTCTGTAAGTTGTCTTCTAAAATATCTTCTCCACCACTTATCTAGAATGTGTAGTCCAGTTGAGCTCCGGAGGACAAGTGGTAGAGGACTGGACTACGAAAGGGAAGGCCGAGATTGGATAATCATTATAAAAGGAAAATTTTGCTGGTGAGCCTTTGTATGTTTTCCAAAGCATGATTTCAGCATTTCTGCTTTAAGCAACCTTGTCAGTCTGGCGTGGGCAGGCACTTAAGGCACCCTAAGAGCAGATTCCTTCTCCTTGACCTGCTGATTATAGTGGATTCCGAACCTCTTGGAGAACATAGTAAAGTCGCAAGATTAATTCGGAGATGACCAGAACTCGACACGCACGTAGACTGACTGGTATTGTCTCAGCGCGTAATCATGTCTCACCGTATTCCCCTGCGCACACTACCAAGTTTGCTGCAGTTTTGAGCAGCCTCTGTGCTGGTGGATTCAACTTGATATATATTTACATATTTTTTTTTAAAAAGATTAATTGCATACAAACAATTTAATGAATGTATCCGGTTAACCTCATTAGTCGCCTCGGTAGGTTAGTACCCGTGTTGAGTTACGACACGTCTCCGATCGCCCGATTTGCCTACGTCTTTTCCACTGTCGATTTCTTGACGATTTCGGAAGCGGTTGGCTTCCAGGAAAGGTTTTCCGGGAGACACGGCCGAGCATAGAAATCATTGAAGTAGACTAGTGGATTTGCACTAACTATTCACCAAGCCCTGTCCCAATTTTATTCCAACATCGTCACCCGTTCTTCAAAGGAATGTTTTCGTTATTTCTAGGTGCGTACTCTCAGGGAGACCGGCGCCGCTCGCGTTTATTTCACCCTTGAGCAGGCCTCGTCGAGTCTCGCCGGCGAGACCGTCGAGGAGAAGGAGATCCGTGTGAGTTCGAGGGCGTCCTCCCGGTCGAACGACAGTGGCAGTGGTGCGGGCAGTTCGGGTAGTAAAGGCAAGTTCAAGGATGAATACGAGGAGGGCAGGGCTGAGCTTCTTAAGATACCAAGGATACAGCTCAAGATGCTCATCAAGGAGGAGCTCCTCAAGGATGGAGTGCGCCTGAGTAGTCATCCCTACTCTACTGAGGTATGTGGCTTTTAATATAAAAAGTTTAAGGCTTTCACGGCCCGAGCTGTAGAATCCGGACTGATTGATCGTGACGCTGACGCTTCGTCAACATCTGCTGTCGATTCTTCTGTGGTACTATGTAGGCTCCGAAGATTGGATCTCAGAAGCTTAGTAGCCACTATTTAGGCTAGTGCTAGGGGATGTGCCTTGTTAATATTTATACTAAGGTGAGGGAGGGGAGGCGAAGGCACCCTGCGGGCCTATTATGCCGTTTGGTAATAACTTAACCGTATGTGATATAGTACTTAACTGGGTTAACCTGGGCTGAAAATATAAACAGAAAAATTAAACAGTAGTCCTTTCCATTATAAAATTGTAGTAGTCAGGTTATTCGCCAATCGGATGACCTTGGGAGCCTTCAGTTATTACCAAACGGCAAAGTAGGCCCACATGTCCTTCATTGGCTCGCTTTTAACTCAACCTGATTTCTGGTTGATGGAGATGGTAACCGCTTACTCCTACTTTCGCCGAAATAGACTTTGAGCTGATTGTCGTGAACAGTTGGAGCTTTTAGGCATGCCTAGTGGGTTGAAAATGTGACGTGACACACCGGTCCCGCGGATTTTGTCATCGTCCACTGGTCCACTAGTATCTATGAGCTAAGAGTATATTGAATTCCACTGTCTATTCTAATTATACATCAATAAAACAAGTAATTGACAAGAAGTATAGAGTTAAATCATCAAAATCAGAGTCATTGTCATTGTAGTGCCTCAGTGGCAGTGTAGAAAGCTTTCTCTAAGAGATGGTCTCTTAAAAATTTGGGGAAGTTAGTAGCATTTCTCGCCCTACTTAGTTCATTCGGGATTTTTCTAATGTAGGCTGTGCGTGGTTCTTGCCTTGCCAGGTCTCCCCTTTGTCTCGTGTTGTAGGTGTGTACTGTGGATGTCCCCATTTTGTTTAAATTTCCTTGACACCATTGACACCCACCGATCAATGTAAGCCTTATATTGGCTGAAGGGAGAGGCAGTCTTGAACCAGTTATGACTGTAAGTCTAGTCTAAAGTATAAACGTTACCTTCAAGTGTCTATTTTGTTTTTAGCGTAGCTCTGTGGACAATAATTTTTATATTAAAAATAACTAGGCTGTTAAGCGAAAAATACAAAAAAAAAAAATCGATTATTAGTTATTGATTGCATGCTCTAAAAAAATCCCATCATTGTGATAGGGTTAACTTATTTAGCATCTCGTTGAATCTCGGGGGCATTAGCGTATTATGAAGTAATTTTTAGAAACTCGATTATATGGGAGATGGTACATAGAGATAGGGGGAGGAGAGGGGAGGGGGGGGGGGACAAGGGGAGCCGGGACGGGGGCAAGCTTGATACCGGCTAATTTTATGCAGCTGATTTATATGTCCCCATCCCCGGGAGCTGCTTTTCCCCCTTAATAACTTTTTTTAATACAGGAATTTCCGGCCAAGTTTTATTGAATTTAAAGTTGCTTTCCTGTGGGTGTGGTGCATTATGTTGCGTTTTTCTTCTCTATTGGAGCAGTTATGTGATTTGGAATTTATTGGGCCAAGGGTCGGGGGCCCTTGGCTCCGAGTGACTTCTGGTGTGGCCTTACTCGGCTAAAGCTAGATGCCTACTATTCCACAGTAAATAAGTAATAATAGAATTCCTGATTCGAAGAAAATAAAAAAATTAAAATTAAAATATGAAAAAAATTACTATTGTACTAATACTTACTAGGCCCTAGTAGTGCACACGTAGGTTTTGTGTTTTAAAAGGTTATAATGTTTACTCTGCTTCATTGTAATTTGAAATTGTAATAAAAATTGGCTCCATGTAAAGAAAAAGGCTCCCGGCCCTTGTACTGCGCTACGAGTTGGAAGGTGGCAGGTTCGATCCCTGTGGAGAAATCCATGTATTCCGCTAAGTAATGCTGCAACTGGGGCTATAGCACCTAATTCTCTCCAATATTCGACTTTGAAATAGTATAAGGATTCTAGTCCTGTCGTGAAGTCGTAGGACCAACGTAAAAGAAAAACGTACCGGGAATAACTGTAAGTTACCCTAAATGCCATAATAATTATAGGTTCTAGGTAGCCTATGTACTTTATTCTTTATCATAAATAATGACAAAACAATGCGAGGAAACCCATTGAATATTGTCAAGAATTAAAAAAGAAATCTTTTGTGGAAGGAACTTGTCTGAAGCTGAGTCAAAATTTTGCAAAATTAGATATAAATGTCGATATGGCTTATAACATGGTATTGCCTCGTTCGATATAAAAGCTGTGGGGCACGCTGGGAGGTTATGGGGTAAGTTGTCGAATCGGGCATTTGTTACAGTGATTGACTGCATAAAACGAACAGTAACGTTCTAGGAAGTATATTACAATTTGTCCTTAAGAAGATATACTACGTAGAAAATTGGCACCCCAAAATTAAGTACATTTCATTTTTTATTTAATTAACTCAGCAAGTTATTGAAAATGTGGCTCATCTAAGTTGTAAAAGACTTCGTGCATCATATAATCGGGTATTTTCACTTTTTGGTTTTGTAGTTCTTCCAAAAATCACAGAATACGCGAAATTTATGTCCTGTCTGGTATTTATGAAAGAACTAAGGTACCAAAGATTTAATATTTCCTATTATATGAAGCATGAAGTAGTCTTCTACAACTTCCATGAGACAAATCTTTAATGACTTGCTTTGTTAATTAAATAAAAAAATAAAAAGTCAATAAAAACACCAATTTTGGGGTGCTCATTTTCTACGTAGCATGTCCTCTTAATATAATAATACATCTGTTGGTGGCGTCACGTCCAGTCCCTGCCATCCGCGGAAAGTGTCAGCACTTTTGGGCAGCAGACCAGACGGCCATTCAGCAAGTCGCCGCCAGGTCTTCCATAAATATGGCTAAAACTTAGTGCGGAAGGAGCAGAGGCAACCAGCGTCTGACACTAGTCCCAGAAATATCTTGATTGGGACATTGAACAAGCCCTTGTCATTCTTATTGGAAGTGCAGACTGTATCGTACCTGGAGGCTGGAGATTGCTGCTCGCCACTATGTGATAAACTCCTAGATACGACAGTAAAAAGTAACGACAGTAAAAACCACACAAATCATAGAGAATGGCCTTTTTTCACTTACAATTTCTCAAAGTACCATGCGGACTTTCTTTTGTGCTCTATTGGAGTGGGGGGCAAAACTGTGGACACAGCAATGTTAAGTGGCGGGAGGGGAGCCGGGGTAAAGCCTTCACAGCCCCCCCCCCCTCCCCTCTCCCCCGACTGTCTCGAGAACTGGCAGAAGATTTTGTCGAGTCTAGCGAAACACTATTACTAGTTTTACAACTATTTCTTTGACTGTAAAAATACTCTCTCGGTCATTTTCGTCCCCCTCTTGAAAAAGCTCTGCCTCTGCCTCCGACTTTTAGAGCCCCTCTGCTGCTGGCGAAGTCACCCTACTGTCTCTTTAGATTTCGCTTTTCCGTGTTTTGTAAACTGTAAATGTTTTGAGATTCTTGTGAAACTATTCGTGAGAGGGGGAAAGATGTTTTTGCGTAATGTTCAGGAATGTTTTCATGAAATTCCGCGTTTTTTTTAAGATAATTTGTGGAAGAGAATTTTTTGGTTGGACGCTTTTTATTTGTTTAGTTAGTATGAGTATGCGTTTGCTGTAGACATTTAAGGAGGACGAATTTTATAGGGGTACAAAATCATAATTCACGGAAATTGAAGAAATTTTCAAATAGAATTTGGCTTAATTATTGCTGGACAGTTGGACCCAGTTATGGAACTTGTTTTATGAAAGTAGGAATAGCGGGGGTTTCCTGATGAAATAGTTCCATATAATTGAGCCTTGAATTGAATTGAAAACGACTTTATTGAATAAAAACAAAACAAAAGGCGAACAATAAGACTATAAAGTCTTCTTTTCATGCTAACCTTAAAAACAAACATATTGTATTAATATATAGATGCTTAAAATTAAATAGAGAAGAAGGGGGGGGGAGGGGATCCATTGTCGTCACCATTATAAGACCTTGAGGCATTTACTGTATGTATTGTATGCATGTATTTTTGCTTTCCAATTTATACGTAGTATAAGGAAAGCATAGTGATGGTCGAAATTTTCGATTCCGAGATTTCAACGGATTTACACGTTTTGAGGTCCCAGGAACCAAAAAAAGTGGTGTTTACGAAATGTCTGTCTGTCGCTCTGTCTGTCTGTCTGTCTGTCTGTTCATCGATTTCCGGGCAAACTACACGGTGGATTTGGGTGAAATTTGGCATGTAGGTTCACAAAAATCATACCTCGGGACCATTTTTTTAATTTTGGGCTAACTCAATTTGGGGGGGTTTTATTATCAAAAAACTCCAAAAAAACGTTTAAAAAAATTATTTCTCAAAAATGGCTCCAACGATTTCTTTTAGATTCACATATATTCTAGTCGCTATTAATGTTGATAAAATGCGGGGGGTCACTTACCCCTTGATAGTTTGCTTCTGGGGTTAAAAAAAATAAAAATAACTTAAGTTTAATGAAAAATGACTAAAAAATAATATTTCTGCGAAACCTTTCTATCGATGATTTCTACCTTCAGACATATTTTAGGTGTTGAATTGAGTAGCGAAACCGGACAGTTTTCTTTCCCAAAAAGCTATTTGATTTTGTGCAAAAAAATGTTTTTTGAAAAAATGAAAGCAAATGCACGCTCAAATGCATTGCGTGTCCTGCCATTGTTGCTGTGTGGTAATGTGTAGGTCTGTCCTATCTGGAATTTACGTAACCTCCAGTGAAGTCAGGTGATATCAGAAATTTAACCATAGGAAAATTATTTTCCATGAAATTAATTATTTTCTCTCTCTACTAATTGATCAATTGGAAAGCATGTTCGAGTAAACTCGGACCGGTTCTTATTATTATTATTATTATTGATGGGCTTTTTATGGATGTAGTAGCATGGATCTGTAGTGTGACCCATTGGTCCTCCGCGGTTAATGGTATTGTTTCCGAATGACAATTTCTTTCTTTCTTTCATCTTTCGTGTTTCACTTACCATAGAATAAGGCGCCCATTCCACCGACCGGCTAGGGCTATTTACAAAAACGGTGACTTGGTAGGAGACATTCAAGACGTAGGCGGGGTTTCCACCGACCTCGCATTGCAGAATTGACGAAAATTTTTGTTTTACTCTATGCCATAGTTAAAATTGATCAATGATCATACAGTAAAATCACAAACAAACTAAAATTAAAAAATGGCGTCATGGGATATGTTAAGTACAAACATTTTAATAGATTTCTATAAAAAGAAAAATTCTAATTTCGGTCAATGTCATTAGCATTCTGCAATGCGAGGTTGGTGGAAACGCCACCTATGTCTTCAATGTCTGCTACCACGTCACCGTTTTTGTAAATAGCCCTAGCCGGTCGGTGGAATGGGCGCCTAATGGTATTGTCTCCGAATGACAATTTCTTCCTTTCTTTCATCTTTCATGTTTCACTTACCATAGAATAAGGCGCCCATTCCACCGACCGGCTAGGGCTATTTACAAAAACGGTGACGTGGTAGCAGACATTCAAGACTTAGGCGGGGTTTCCACCGACCTCGCATTGCAGAATTGACGAAAATTTTTGTTTTACTCTATGCCATAGTTAAAATTGATCAATGATCATACAGTAAAATCACAAACAAACAAACTGAAATTAAAAAATGGCGTCATGGGATATGTTAAGGACAAACATTTTAATAGATTTCTATAAATAGAAAAATTCAAATTTCCGTCAATGTCATTTGCATTCTGCAATGCGAGGTTGGTGGAAAGGCCACCTATGTCTTGAATGTCTGCTACCACGTCACCGTTTTTTTAAATAGCCCTAGCCGGTCGGTGGAATGGGCGCCTAATGGTATTGTTTCCGAATGACAATTTCTTTCTTTCTTTCATCTTTCGTGTTTCACTTACCATAGAATAAGGCGCCCATTCCACCGACCGGCTGGGGCTATTTACAAAAACGGTGACTTGGTAGGAGACATTCAAGACTTAGGCGGGGTTTCCACCGACCTCGCATTGCAGAATTGACGGAAATATTTATTTTCCTCTATGCCATAGTTAAAATTGATCAATGATCATACAGTAAAATCACAAACAAACAAACTAAAATTAAAAAATGACGTCATGGGATATGTTAAGTACAAAAATTTTAATAGATTTCTATATTTAAAGAAAAATTCAAATTTCCGTCAATGTCATTTGCATTCTGCAATGCGAGGTCGGTGGAAACGCCACTTAAGTCTTGAATGTCTGCTACCACGTCACCATTTTTGTAAATAACCCTAGCCGGTCGGTGGAATGGGCGCCTAGCCAACAGTTGGCAGGAGCCGCCCTTAGACTCAACTATGGTAGCTAGGAACTCGTAGAGTTGTGTATAGAAGAGATGGGACATTCCAGCCCGCCAAAATATGTTTTGAATCCAGGGGTCACCTGGTCCGCTTTTTAACGGCTGGTTATTTTCGAGTAGCCCCAGAAATTCAATAATAGTATATGCGAAGGCCCCATTTCTCCTATATCGAACTCTAGGAACTCTCTGTTGAACCGAAATTAGAGGTTTTAGGAAAAACTGGACTTGACGGGATTCGAACCCACGACCTACGCCTATCCTTCAACCTAAGTTAGTTTAATGTGAGTGTTATATACCGTAGACGGCTGCAATATATTGGATAAACTCTGTGTTTTACTATTTACTACACGCCCTCCAAAGCTTGCTCTGAAAATTACTCTTACTAAATTATCTGACCAAGCTTTAGGTTTTTCACAATAACCTTCGGCTAACAAACCACTAACAGTCCTTTCCAATAGGTACTCTAGACTCTACAGTGTGTGCCTTACATGACCGACTTTCGGCTTTGCAAATATGGTAATCATGCGAACCTTATTATCTTTCTGAAATTCCGCTTGAGGTTGTAGGTGTAATGACCTGAAAACCCCCTCCTCCCTCCCCAATCGAACAGTAACGCTTCAAAATGCACGGAAATAAAACGGTTTTGTCTGGTAAAACGACGAGCATCAGCACTATTGTCATGCAATATAGCGCAGCCCTCACGTTTCCTGTTCACTATTATATTCAATACATTTGCAAGCATGCTGCCCAGGCTGATGGGGGGGGGGGGGGTTGATTTCCACACGATTGGGCAATGGGGGGGCGGGGGCGCACGTGTACGGAAAGGACAATATTGCCTACGTGGTGGCTTTGGGAGCACCTTCCCCACACCCGTAGCTTAAGTCGTCACTGCCTATTTGTGACGTCGGCTATATTGGGAGCTTTGCACGCGCTGCGCGAGCTTTAGGCCAGTCATTTAACCTGGATTCTTTTGGGGGTGAAGGGCCGTTTATGCAGGGGGAATGAGAGTTTTCTTACCATCCCTAGCATAGTGTAAAGACAAGGAATTAGAGAAATACGGACTCCATAAGCTAGGCTAATTAGTACATTCTTATCCTTATATTATTATTATACTTCTTCTTCTGGCTCTACAGCCCATGATGGGGTTTGGCCTGCTCGACAACACTCTTCTAGTCATCTCGGTTTCGTACAATGCTCCACCATCTCCGGACTCCCAAATCACGAAGATCAGTTTCCAACTCATCCTTCCAGCGTTTTTGAGGACGTCCCGCCAGTCCTCTTCCTGTCCTTGCTTTGTACATCTTCTTCGGCATGCGGTCGTCTGACATACGACGTGTCCCATCTTTTCGCGATTAACGATTTTATAACGCAATATTATACTTATTAGACTTATAGTGTTAATCCGTTTATACGGTTAATACGTTGGTAGCTTTTCAAAAATCCCTATCATAGCGAGATATCCCTGTGACATTCTCGCGGTGATACGTCATGTAATATTAATAATAATCGTCTTTAATGAAGAAAAAAAACCGCAACAATGTTCGCAGCGAATTCTAACAATTAACTGCTTAAAATAGAATGATGATAGACTGTAAGTAATAATTTAATAAATACTGGTTACTCATTGTTTACCATCCAACAGTCTGCTATCACTTGTCTACATGAGATAAACTAGTAAACAATCTGTTTTTAGGTTGGTGTTGGTGGCAACGTTACGAAAAAAAACTTATTTTATGACTTAAACTATTCAATTCTCCCCCTGAATGTAATCAAGCAGTATACGAATTCACTCTAATGGTAGAATGCTCTTGAATGCTACTTGGCTATTTTCACCAGAGTTTCTGCCGGTACTGCAGTGAGTCCGAGGATACCACGTGGTTAAGCACTGTCCAGCACTGTGGCTGTCTGGAGCTTCGTGCATCGACTAGGTCAATCGGGTTGACTTACCGTTGAAGGACATGACTGTCTCTGCTAACAACGTTAAGCTTCAAATTAATTTTTTTATTTCTTTTTTCATTTTCCCTCTTTTATTCATTTTTTATTTATTTAAATGGCAATGTTTTATATATCTCTGGCAATCTCTCTCTCTATTTTTCTCGCCCAGTATTCCGTGGACAAGGAGCATATATTAAGGCGGGGTTTCCACCGACCCCTCATCGCAGAATGCACTTACGTTGACGTGGTAGCAGACATTCAAGATTTAGGCGGGGTTTCCACCGGCCTCTCATTGCAGAATGCAAATGACATTGAATTTTTCTTTTTATAGAAATCTATTAAAACATATCCCATGACGCCATTTTTTAATTTTAGTTTGTGATTTTACTCTATGATCATTGATTAATTTTAACTATGGCATAGAGTAAAACAAAAATTTTCGTCAAGGTCATGTGTATTCTGCAATGCGAGGTCGGTGGAAACCCCGCTATCCCAATACAATACATAATAATACGTATGTTTAGGCGGAGTTTCCACCGACCTCTCATTGCAGAATGCAAATGACATTGACGTGGTAGCAGATGTCATTAATAAGTCTTGAATGTCTGCTACAACGTCAATGTCATTTGCATTCTGCAATAAGAGGTCGGTGGAAACCCCGCCCCGCCTTACCGATATATACCAATACAATTACAATTTAACAATGTAATAATAATCACTCTAGTTGGTCAGGTTCTTGTTAAGTTAAGTTAAGCCTCCCCCCCCCCCCCCCAGATGATGGAAAATATGTCGCTGAAGCGCTTGGCAAATTAAATCTGTAATTTTATAGAGCTCAGTGCTCTAAACAATTAAACTACCCTCGTTATTGTGTAGCCTATAGAAAATATCCCTCCAAAATGCATAATGCAAATTTACCTTTAAGCCACTTATTATCTCTTGTCTCATCTGCACTTTTTATGCAGTTTTCAGGGTTTCAGCCACTTGCTGAGCTTACTCCATCTCCCTGCATGTTTGCCCATCACTTGATTTCTACTATCTACTGCTTCTAATTGTTTTTCAAGTGTGTGAACCCTTTACTCGGCAGTGAATTTTCGTTTTCTACAGTAGTCTTAACCTCTAGCGGATCTAGAAATTTTTAGTGGGGGGGGGGGGGCTGAACTAGTGGATGGAAAGCCTATAGTCAGGAGGTCTATGATAGAGTGAAGACTTTTTTGAAAGTGCGTTTTATCTAGTGTAAGTTGGGTAAGAGAAGGGGGAGGGGGGGCTTTAGCTCCATCATTAGTCCATAGCTGGATCCGCTAGTGGTCTATACTTCATATAGGGACAGAAATAAGCTATAATATGTATGAAAGCGAGCTCTATTGTTCAATATATTGAAGTATTATATGGCACATAACACTGACACTTAACCAACTTAGGTTGAAGAGGTATAACCTCCTCGTTATAACCGAAATTAGAGATCGTGGGTTCGAATCGCGCCAAGTACAGTTTTTTCTGAATCATCTATGGTTCCACTGCACATATTTTAGGGCGGAAGAAGTGAATACACCCTCCTGACTCCTAAGTATTTTAAGAGTTCTCTGCATGTGGGAAAGCATCAGTTTCTCTTTCTGTTTGCACCATGATTTAAATTTTTAGGAATTAATTTATTTAAAAAAGAATAAAAATAAAATAATAAAATTGTACGCATGAACACATTTTATTTGTAATGCAGTGTATATATACTAGGGAGATTGTAGAGTGTGCATCTTGAAATTTTGCCAACTTTGATTTATTCCAATAGTAGTATAGAAAGGGCGGTTCTGGCACAAAATCCCAGCTATCCCATCTATCCCACCCCGTCGTGCTATCCCCCGCGGGTGGTCTATCTATTTTTGTGTGTTATCCCTCGTGGGTGGTCTGAGGTTCTGGCACAAATCCCACCCCCCGTCGAGCTATCCCATCTATCCCACCCCGTCGTGCTATCCCCCGCGGGTGGTCTATCTATTTTTGCGTGTTGTCCCTCGTGGGTGGTCTGAGGTTCTGGCGCTTACCCCACCCCCTGTCGAGCTACCCATCTACCCCCCCCCCCCCCGTCATGCTACCCCTCGCGGATGGTCTGAGGTTCTGGCGCTTATCCCCCCCCCCCCCATCGAGACCCGTGGGTGGTCTTTCTATGGCACTATGATTGTTTTTTTTTTTTGTATAATTACTAATTTGTGAGACACAGAGTTATATATTTTTTTTTTTATTTTTTTTTTTAATGGTGTTAATTGAATTAAAACATTTCTTTCTTCTTCTTTCTTCTTCGTGGGTGGTCTTTGTACCCCGCCGTGCTTATCCCGTTGTCTATCTATCTCTGTACCAGGTGGGTGGTCTATGACGCACCCCCCCCCCCCCCCCTCCCCGTACAGCGTACATCTAGAATGTTCCAAATGTGTCGTTACAAAAGGCATCGCCTTGGGTTGAGGAGCTTAGTTGAAGCCAAACCTTCATTCAAGACTCAAGTAATACCACTTTATAAGTAAAATTGTATAATCTTACAACATGACATCTCTATTCAATAAAGTTAATGCCATCAACCAAGTAGCCGGGCCTACCATACCAATGCGAAAACTAGTGATTGGAGTTAAATACCTAATATTGAAAATAGTGCAAATCGAAAAAACAGAATATGGACCAGCTGTAAAAGTCATACTGCGAGGATTGGAAAAAGAAGTCGTGGAATGTTTTGTGCCTCAACAATATCTGCCAGCCTTTCAACAAAGTGAAGTTACTCCAGGAGCTGAGATGTATCTTATCGTTTCAAGCCATCGGGGAAAAAATAGTGTCAACCTACAGATCATAGAATGAATATTTCATGATGTATTATTATTGTAAACTACAGAAATAATGTAAATATATGAATAATTTCTATATATATTTTGTTCTTGTTTTATTAATTTCATAACTAGTTTTAAGCTTACAGTTAGATGATGATGAGTATTAAAAACTAATGTTTGAAAGAAACAAGCTATTGCTTCAGTCATAATCGAGTACTTGAACGGTGAAGGGTTATCATAATCATAGACTATGAAATGATGTAAATCAAATAATTAAACGAGTACATTAGCTAATTTTAATAAATCTATCCGAAGCATAGGTTTATGGGAAGTATTGATTTGGTAAATAGTTAACCGTGTGCAGGTTCAAACCTGTTGTGAATCACCAGGTGCATATAACTCTGTACAGCCGTCTAATGGTTCAGACAAACAACACATTAATAAATCTACCCCTCGCGGACAGTCCATTGTAAGCTAATGTGATTTTTGTTTTCGTAAATCTATCCAACACTTATATTGAAGGGAAGTATTGATTTGGTAAACAGAGTGCAGGTTCAAACCTGTTGTGAATCACCAGGTGCATATAACTCTGTACAGCCGTCTAATGGTTCAAACAAACAAGCCATTAATAAATCTACCCCTCGCTGACAGTCCATTGTAAGCTAAAGTGATTTTTGTTTTCGTAAATCTATCCAACACTTAGGTTGAAGGGAAGTATTGATTTGGTAAACAAATAACAGGGTGCAGGTTCAAACCTGTTGTGAATCACCAGGTGCATCCAACACTTAGGTTGAAGGGAAGTATTGATTTGGTAAACAGAGTGCAGGTTCAAACCTGTTGTGAATCACCAGGTGCATATAACTCTGTACAGCCGTCTTATGGCTCAAACAAACAAGCCATTAATAAGTCTACCCCTCGCTGACAGTCCATTGTAAGCTAAAGTGATTTTTGTTTTCGTAAATCTATCCAACACTTAGGTTGAAGGGAAGTATTGATTTGGTAAACAAATAACAGGGTGCAGGTTCAAACCTGTTGTGAATCACCAGGTGCATCCAACACTTAGGTTGAAGGGAAGTATTGATTTGGTAAACAGAGTGCAGGTTCAAACCTGTTGTGAATCACCAGGTGCATATAACTCTGTACAGCCGTCTTATGGCTCAAACAAACAAGCCATTAATAAGTCTACCCCTCGCTGACAGTCCATTGTAAGCTAAAGTGATTTTTGTTTTTGCATTAGTTGCAATCGATCGTTAGAAAATGAATGGTGTCTTAACAACATATTATCCGCTTCGTGATGGACAATCTATCCCTGTACCCTTACCGTCTATCCTTCATGGGTGGTCGTCGCTACAAAAGGCATCGCCTTGGGTTGAGGAGCTTAGTTGAAACCGAACCTTCATTCGCGTAATACCACTTCAGTGTAGTGAATTTGTGTAATCGTACAGCATGGAATCGAAGAAAAGGAAACTGAACGCGAGGGAATATGTGTGTAGAATATGTGCTGTGAGTTTCACACTAAATTGCAATTTAAAAAGACATGTCATAAACAAACATGGAGTTAGTATTATACCATGCAAAAAATGTAAAGCCACATTCACATGCAGAGAGGACCTATCTCATCATATATTGCAGCGGCATACATCAGCAAATCACGGGATGGAAATTGTACAAACTCGCCCAAAACTGACATCTGCTGGGAATGGAGAGGACTGCAAGGCATGCGGGGGCAAAATCAACAACTCCAGTCCACTTACAGTTCTGTGTAAAGAATGTTCATCTATCTTTTCGTGTAAGTATGAGAATCCTGTATCTGTTAAAACCCTTGAGTGTAAATATATTTGTGAATTCTGTTCGGTCCCTTTTGCTCGGAAGTATAGTTTGAAAGTCCACATATTAAGCATACATATTATTAATTGTTTGAATTGCAAGAAATTGTTTATGAGGGAAGATTTTACTAATCATAAGAATAATTGCACAATTATGAGCGGGGGAACACTATCTAACGAGGAGAACTTTTTATGCAAAACATCTATAGCTCTAGATGGTGTAGTAAAACAATACAATTATAAAAACATAACCATACATGATCCCGTTGTATATTTAAATAATATGGAAGGTGAGGTTGATTCTATTACAACTGAAAACATTAAACTTTTTAATGCAATTAAATGGTATGTAGCCTTACACATTAAATTTGAACGCGGACCCGACAATAATAAAAACTATACTGAAGCATGGTTTCATGCTAAAAACGAACAACTTTTCCTCACTGATGACTCCACAATAAAATATCAACAAATGATTGAACAAATTTTAGTAAAAATAGATAAATTTCAAGCAATGGGAAGCGGGTGGGTGTTGAAATCTTTAAAACGTTTTGTTATTTTTATTGCTGAATATAATCCATGCAGTGGTAGTAGTTACATCCCTTTACCCAAAAAAATCTATAACACTAAAGCAGTAATCAATATTAAAAATGACGATCTCAAATGTTTTATATGGTCAATTTTAGCATACTTACATCCAGTAAGTAGGAATGGTCAGCGTGTTGATTATTATAAAAAGTATGAGAAAGAGTTAGATATGAGTGGTATAACTTACCCAGTATCTTTGCAAGTCATTTCAAAATTTGAAAAAAATAATAATATTGGAGTAAATGTGTTTGGTTATGATCACAGACTGTACCCATTATATTTATCACAAAGTCACCATTATAATAAGCAGGTGGATCTGCTTTACATAACGGAAGACGAAAATTCACATTATTGTCTTATTAAAAATTTCAACAAACTTAATTTCTCAATCACTAAACATGAGCAAAAAAAGTTTTATTGTCGTTGGTGCATACACGCCTTTAGTAGTGCTGAACGCTTACATGAACATAAGCCACTCTGCTCAAGACATGATCCTCAAAAAACCACATTTCCAATTAAGGAGAAAAGCACTATGAAATTTGATAAGCCACAATATATGATCCCTGTAGCATATAGAATATATGCCGATTTCGAGAGCATTCTCAGTCCCGTTGAAGGGACTATTTGTAACACTGAAAAATTATCTGCACATATACCATCAGGGTTTTGTTATGTTGTTGTAGATATCAATGGGAATAAGTTTAAAGAACCGGTAGTTTACAGGGGAGCCAATGCTGTTGATGTGTTTTTGAAATCGTTATTAAATGTTAAGGATGAAATTTTAAAAATTTATAAAAATATTAAAGCAGTAATTATGACTGACGAGGATAGAGAAAATTTTAAAAACTCTGTCATTTGTAATGTTTGTCAAAAACCACTAGGAACTGATCGTGTAATAGACCACTGCCATATAACGGGGAAATATAGACAAGCATTACATAATGTCTGTAATATGAGCAATTTTCGAACTCCAAAACATATCCCCGTTTTTATGCATAACTTAAAACATTATGATGGCCATCTTATCATGGAAGGGGTTGGGAAACTAAAAAATATGAATATTACTTGTATAGCTAAAACTATGGAGGAATATATAGCCTTTAGTATTGGAGAGTTACGCTTTTTAGACACTTATCAATTTATGGCCTCCTCATTAGATTCATTAGTTAAAAATCTTGTTGATGCGAATAAAAACAAATTTAAAATTATGAAAACATGTTTTGAGGGTGAAAAATTAGACTTGATGTTGAGGAAGGGTGTCTTCCCCTATGAATATATAACGCACGAGTCAAAATTTAATGAGGAACACTTACCTCCAATCGATGCATTTTTTAGTCAATTAACTCAAGAGGGGATTTCACAAGAAAAATATGAACATGCTCAAAAGGTGTGGAATGCTTTTAGTATAAAGAATTTAGGAGAATACCAAGACTTGTATGTATTAACAGACACCCTTCTCCTTTGCGATGTTTTTGAAGCCTTTAGAGCCTTATGTTTTGAAAACGATAACCTCGAAATTTGTCACATGTACACAGCACCAGGGCTAGCTCTTCAGAGCTGTCTGAAAATGACAGGAGTAGAACTTGAGCTATTGAGCGAACCTGATATGTATTTGTTTTGTGAGGCTGGGATTCGCGGGGGTATAAGTATGATTTCTAAAAGATTTGCGGAAAGCAACAATAAATACTTAAAAAAATTTGACTCAAATAAGCCATCCAAATTTATAGTATATTGGGATTGCACTAACTTATACGGACATGCGATGCGTCAATTTTTACCTATTAGTGGGTTTCGCTGGATGGAGGAGGAAGAAATCAAAAACTTTAATGTAATGCTCGCACCTGATGAGGGCGATGATGGGTTCATATTACAGGTGGACATGGAATATCCACAAAAATTACATGATTTACATAATGAATACCCACTAGCAGCTGAACATTGTGTTGTAACATCAGACATGATTTCCCCCTATTGTAAGGAATTTCTCGCTGAAAATGATATATCTTTAACATCCAACATCTCAAAGCTTATTCCCAACTTAAACGATAAACACAACTATATAATACATTATCGAAATTTGAAGCAATGTTTAGAATTGGGATTAAAATTAAAATGTATACATAAAATTTTAGCTTTTAAGCAAAGCGCTTGGATGCGACCCTTTATCGATTTTAACACAGAAAAACGGAAATTAGCTTGTAATGATTTCGAGAAGGATTTTTATAAATTGAAAATTAATAGTATGTATGGGAAGACAATGGAGAATGTTAGAAATCACGCAAAATTAGAGTTAGTTAACACTGCCAAACGAGCTCGTAAACTTATCTCATCCCCTGCATTTAAAGATTTTAAGATTTTTTCAAACGATTTAATAGCAGTCCGGTCAAAAAAAACTAATATTTTGCTAAACAAGCCAATATTTATTGGCCTAACCGTTCTCGAACTATCCAAGGTAGTTATGTACGAATTTCATTATAACTTTGTAAAACAAATGTATGGTGATAAAGCTGCACTGATTTTAACAGATACAGATTCGCTCGTTTATGAGGTTGAGAGTGATGATTTGTACACTGATTTAAAACCATATCCCCATTTATTTGATAACTCAGTATATCCTCCGAACCATCTCTTATACAATATTGAAAATAAAAAGAAAGTGGGAACGTTCAAAGATGAAAATGCTCAATCTCACATTTTACAATGTGTTGCTTTACGCCCAAAATTGTATTCCCTTTTAGAGGAGGGAAAGGAGAAGAAAGTGGGCAAAGGTATAGTTCGTTCAACCCTTAAACATCATATTAACCATCAAGACTATTACAATACCTTATTTAAGCCTTGCATAGCAAAAGACTCACGTAAACCAATGTTCCGTATTCAAAGTAGAGATCATAAGCTTTTTACAATTAAACAGCAAAAAGTCACTCTTAGTCCTTATGATGATAAACGGTATGTGTGTCGTAATGGAATTGATAGTTTAGCTCATGGTCATTATCGCATTATAGATATGTCTTAGGTTTAAAAGTTTGTTTTAAGTGATTGTATGTAAAGACATTGATTTCTTTTAAAATATGTGTATTATAAAATTTGTATATCATAAAATGGTTTACATTCGTTTAGCTCATGGTCATTATTGTATTATAGATAAGTCTTAGGCTTAAAAGCTTGTTTTAAGTGATTATATGAAAAGACATTGATTTCTTTTAAAATATGTGTATTATAAAATTATTATATCATAAAATGGTTTACATTCATTTACAATAGTTGATGTACAATACCAGTTAAAGGTACATATTCATATAAGCAGTCGCTGATGAGTAGACAGTAGGCATTCATTTTATTAGGGAAATTAGTTTGGCCATGAATTTCCAAACGTATATCGACACCACCTGTTTTAATGAGCTCATTCTGTCGCGAGCAGTCAATAATCCAAATCGGGTATGAATTTAGAAATTCACTACGGGAAACGTTTGGGGCTGCTTCATCCTGCATGTAGTAGTGTTTCCGGAAATTGAGAAAATTTTCATACAACACAGCGACAGCCTTTTTGTTGAAGTTCGCCTGTAGCGGATGGTATGGATAGCATTCTGAGCCGAGGAATAGTTGCATTTGTTGTATAGCACATTGATCGAAGGCACTAGCGTCTTTCGTAATATCATCCGCTCGGGCAGCTTGGAAGCCAATAATAGCAAACCGTGGTTTTTCACTTGAAGAAATCATGCGCACAGGCCAATTAATTGATGATGTTGATGAGGGAATGTTTGGATATTCATACAGTTGCCATGTTCGAAAGCCAATAGGCAACCGCACGTTTTCCCTTAGTACACTCAGCAATTCAAGACGTTGGCTATCACTCACACTTACGAAAGGTATTTCCCACAGCACAGTAGTTAGTTTCAATGTTAAGTCTTTAGTGTTTGAAAGATCCCGCATGGCATTCAGATTGCTGCGTGATCGCACTAACACAAGTTCTTGTTTAACGTTGAGTAGAACTCGTCGAAAATCCTCGCAAAATCCAAACAGCATTTTCAATGGCACGCAAAAATTAAAGTTCCTCTCTGTTTTATTGGCATCGGTATAAAATGAGCTGTTTGTAAGACGTTGTGCATCTTGAGCGGTGAATGATACTAACCCTTTAAGCTGAGTAGCAATACCAGGGTTTCGCACATGATCAACAGTTATCCCATTGAGTTCATAGCGTATTTCAGAGAATAAGTGTGCCATAGCATTAGCGCTAAGCCCGTCTTCATCTTCATAAGCAATTGTTGTCACACCTTTTTCTAGCACCCCTTCAATATACAGTCGGCTTTCACATGGTAGAGTAAGTATATCTTGTTGATGGATTGGTATGCGAATTTCATCATTATTATTTAGACTACTTGATGAATAGGGTGCAATCTTATGGTATTCATAACGCGTTAAACTCTCATCCACGAGAATGGACTCCTTCACGTTTAGTATTGATGTCATCGTGGATTTTAAAACCTATTGATTGTAAATATTGCTTGTTCTCGTTAGTGAGCCGAATATAACGTGCTTGCGTGGAAGTCCGATGTGGAATGATGTATGGTGCATACCGCTGTGCAATATATACTCTCATTGTCGTTTACGTATATGAAGACGTAAAGTAATAGTTTCTCCTCGGAAATTAACCGTCTCGTTGTCTTGATCGACAATGTCTAACGTTAGACTTGTAAGTACATTCGTATTTATAGCATGGTAGATGATTGTATTTGGTGCTTCAACAATCCGATAGCCAGGTGGTACATTAGGATAAAATTCATGAACGGCATGTGATGGTCTACCATTCAAATATGATCCACTTGTAATATTACAATTAATTCGAATTGCATTGACTTTGGATATTTTAATGCTATGTGGTGATTCATATCTTTCTCCAGGGAAAAATGTCATCACATCATAACCAAAGCCTAGCAGGTATCCTAGTTCTTCATTTACTTCAATTTCAAAGTCTTCATGTATTATCATAACTTCCGAATGTAGGGTGTTCCGATTTGCGCGTATCCGTATGATTTCAGAACCCCACACTTGATTAATATACTTGACTACATCTAACAATTCGTAGGATCCAGTTGGTATTTCAATTATTCTAGTCTTCGGAGGAATTGAATTGTTTACAATTTTAACGACACCATTTGAGAGATTAGGAATTGAATTGTATGTTTCGAGGTCAAGCAAACCGATTTCCCATGCACCCTCAAGTACAATCGGTGGGAAGTAGTTGCTACTTAGCAATGAGTCGTTACCGCTCAATGTCAATGCTAGCGACATAATGCAATAAATCAAACATATTCATAACTTATATAACTTTTAATAGTATGGAAAATGGATCTTTCATGTAGAGAAATTTTAAACATAACTGCCCACAATTTGATGTTGAATAGGTTTGATACGATTGATGGTTGTAGTATATTGTACAGTTGTGGAAATATTGTTTCAATTCCAATGGTGGTTGTAAGTCCCCGAAGCTATCGAAGTATATAACTCGGTTTCTAATCTTTCGGTAAGCAACCCAATGTGTACCAGGTCCTATAGCATCATCTAAATTAATTATTCCAGCTTCATTATGTTTCCATGGTATGCGAGGCAATGCATTTCGCATGAACACACCGCGAAAATGAGGAACGTTAGCGGTGAATTTTATAAGTTCCACATTAGTCATTGGACGGTTCCGAGGCATGCAACTTAGTTTTTTGAATAAGGATGCAAGTAGAGTCCACTCCCCTTCTTATGTGGCGCTAAATACAAGCCTTTCCCAATAGCTATAGATTCCATAGTTTGATTATGACGTTTCATTTCTTCATACTTTTTCTGTGCACTATGGACTTTATTAACAGCTGATGTAATTCCTGCAGCACCACCAGAGAGAGCGCCTAGTGCAGAAAGCCCCGCAAATATCGGGATAAGTGGTAATATACCACCTGTCTTGGCAATAGGTATGATTCGGGGAAGTTTCACCTTATTTCCCTTTGATTTCTTCACAGATTTATAAGCAATCTTGATTGTATCCGCCACAGTGGGTGGTTTTGCAAGCTTTATCGCTTTCTTCGCTGAAGTCAATAGTGATCTGAAGGATACTTTCCGCTTCAGCCCAAATCCCAGCTTTCGTTTAACTTTCATTGCAGCTGTCACACCTAAAGCGACAATTTTTTCCCCTATAGATGAATCTTTTGCCTTAACACGTTGCCACGCTTGATCTGCTAATTTTATATCCGCTACGTGTCGATTAGTTATATCTGATGACTGCGAATAAGCTATATCGTGTTCACGGCAAGCTTGATCAAGTTTGTTTCTCCCTCGATCTCCTCGAATTAATCGTTTTTCTAACTTGGTGCCTGGTCCGCAGAATTGATAGCCGGGGATATGTGCTTCAAATGGTAACTTATTAATTATGCTGTTCACCATAGACATTCTCAAATGTGAATGAGTAAAATACATATATACAGTGGTATTTATAACTTTTTTATCAGTCATATAATGAAGCTCGTACCACAGAGACACAAGTTCAGTGTGATTCTAAGTCAAGAAGATGAAGATGTACGGAGTAATAGAAAGCATGGACCTTTACTCCCCGGATCGATTCGTGGTGCAATCTGCGGGCCATCAGGTTGTGGTAAAACAAGCCTACTATGCAGTATGGTATATCATCCGTTTGGGCTACGATTTGAAAATGTATACTTATTCTGCAAAACATTGTTTCAACATAAATACCAGCAGCTTGAGAAAAATGTAAATTCTATTCGTGGGATGACTTTTACGGGGTCAAGCGATTCGGTTACACCACTCTCTGACATCAAACCTAACTCTGTGCTAATATTCGACGATGTTTCATGTGAATCACAAACGGAAATTCGAAATGTCTACTGTATGGGTCGTCATAAAGGGATTGATTGCTTCTATCTCACTCAGACCTATACCTCTATTCCAAAACATTTGTTGCGAGACAATTTGAATTTTATCGTGCTATTCAAACAGGATTTACTTAATATAAAGAATGTGTATAGAGACCATGTTGCGGGGGATATGGATTTAGCGACATTCATGAAACTCTGCGCCGAAGCATGGAAAGAGTCACATGCATTCCTAGTTATTGCAAAAGATTTTGGATTAAACGATGGACGATATCGGCAGGGATTCGATCACTACTTCAAAGATATAAATAACTCTGCTTAACACTCAACTCATCATTATTCATTCAACTGTGACTCGGTGAGGTAGATATGGATACTAAAGTTATCAAGAATATTGTCAACATACGCAAAGCTCTGCAGCAAAAGTACCTTAATCTTAAACGTGATCTACACAATGAGGCTGCTCAGCAAGAGCGAAAGTTAAAACCTGTCTCGAAACCACTACAAGAATTAATTGAGTTGAACAAACAGACAGCACCAGAAAAAACAATAAATAAACCCGGAGTTAGCAAATATTTAGACTTATTTATACCTGATCATTATAATAGGAAAACCATTGATACATACTATGGACTAACACGAAGTAATGAAGGTATATTTAGGCTGGGTTCATACCCTGTACATTTCAATGATGAAGATGATTCAATCACAATCGAAGATAAAACATGGCAAGGTACATTGGGCTTATATGAATTATTAACCTTGAACAAGCCTGAAAACTATACTCCGGAAGATTTACAAGCTTATAAAGATATGCTGGAAAGAACTGGAGCTCATTTAACCACTAGTGGTCGTCTGAGGGGCAGTCAACGTTATAAATATCAAAAGATTATTAAACAGCTATTTGGGATAAAATCTGGTGGTGAATACCGGTATTGGAACGATCCAAATGAACTGGTAGAACGATTACGCTTACTTAATGCATCACATGCTGCAGGACATACAAGTCATCAAAACGAAATCATTGATATTATAAGCGAATTGCGAGAAGCAAATATTATTCAATGAAGCAAGCTTTGGTTGATGAAATTCATCGGCCTGCTCGACGGAATTATCCTCGACGTCATGTGACTCTTAAAGGAATGCATGATTTATGGCAAGCAGATCTAGTGGAAATGATTCCATATTCAAGGATTAATAAAGGATATAAATATATTCTAACAGTGATAAATGCATTCACAAAATTCGGTTATGCAGAAGCAGTAAAAACTAAATCTATGAAGAATGTTACTGAAGCTTTCATAAAAATTCTCAATAGAGCTCCACAAGCTCCTGCTCACCTCCAGTCAGATATGGGACTAGAATTTTTCAACATGCGAATGAAAAGTCTTCTAAAACAATATAGCATTAATCATTATGCTACGTATTCTACACTGAAAGCTTCAATTATTGAACGCTGGAATCGCACTCTGAAAAATCGAATGTGGAAGGAATTCAGCTTGCAGGGAAATTATAAGTGGTTGCATTTACTACCTCGTCTAGTGCAACAATATAACACTACCAAGCATAGGACGATTAACATGTGTCCTGCTGATGTGCGAGAAGAACATGAAGCAAAATTATTATCCATGTATAATGCTGTTGATGTGAAAGGTACTATCAAACAGAAATTTCAAGAGGGTGATCCTGTCAGAATCAGCAAGCAAAAAGCCTTATTTGAGAAGGGTTACCAACCGAACTGGTCTACAGAAGTATTTCGCGTGCGTCTAGTACAACCTACTCGACCTACCACCTATCTCCTTGAGGCTATGGATGGCGAACCCATCTTGGGCTCATGGTATATGGAAGAGTTGCAGAAAACCAAGCATCCAGATGTATATTTGGTGGAGAAAGTTTTGAAAAAATCTAAGGATAAATTATATGTGAAATGGCTTGGTTTCCCGAAACCTACATGGATTAATAAAACTGATATTTTATAAATATAACTTTATTTTAATCAACCTCATCATGATCAATGAAACAATAGACATCTTGAAACCATTTCTGTAGTTTCTTCAAATTTATCAACGCGCAGTTTCCCGTGTGAATGCATTGTTTAGCTTCTACAGGTGGTAACTTCTGAAAACTTGCCAGAACCACAGAGTCCAAGTCATATACAACACGTTCTAGTATTCCTGCAAGCCATACTTGCTTCTCTCCTTCTTTAGTAGCAATTCTAGTATACTGATTAGCAAACTCAAGTAAAATGTTCTTTAGCCAAATGTAGTTCACGTTCCCCTCTTCCCAACGAAGTTTATGGAGATTATTTGTGCTCCATGTGTTGCTGCTTTTTACTTGAGCTGTAAGATTGGCGAATGGAAAGGGTGGACGGAAAAACCAATGCTCATACTGGTCATCGTATGCAGAGCCCATAGCCAATTCTTTGATGATGAAATTGTTTTCATTATCTTTGAAACCTTGAAACTCAACTATTCCCAGCGGTTTCATCATGTTCAACAGTCTGGTTCATACTGACTTGAGGTCGCTCCAACCAGTGCTTAAGTATCACAGAGCACAATTCATTTTCATAGATGGTTATAATTTCTAAATATATACGATTTGATTGATTTCGATACTTCTTCGACACTAGTTTACAACGAACATCCTCGATAGTTGCTACTATTGGAGTTGGTGATTGCACAAACTGTAAAAAAGCTTCCATTGAAACGTCATCTGTTTCCAAGTCCATGTATACGTCTTTCAAGATATTTTTTAAGTGGAAGTTAGCCTGCATCTTCTTCTCCTCCAACTCACAGCATACAATATGAAGAATAGCTTTCAATGCTTGTATGTTCTCAATATTTACTCTAGATAGCTTAATGTGTGATGATGGAGACTTCACTTCCAATTCATTATCATTCGTTAACATCATCGTCAGGTTTGATTTGATGAAATTAGGTGTCCATAGTATATTTCCGTTGTAGCACACTGTTTTCTTACGGAGATATAATCGAAATAATGGTAATGTTGCACACCAGAACTCCCATTCAATCATATTGAATACAATTTCCTGATCTTTATCAACAACTACGACGTATACTTCGAATTCTGATGTTTTTAATTGTAATCCAACAATAACACTTTGTCCATCACGAAGCGGATAATATGTGGTAAAGACACCCTTCATTTTCTAACGACCGATTGCAACTGATGCAAAAACAAAAATCACTTTAGCTTACAATGGACTGTCAGCGAGGGGTAGATTTATTAATGGCTTGTTTGTTTGAACCATTAGACGGCTGTACAGAGTTATATGCACCTGGTGATTCACAACAGGTTTGAACCTGCACTCTGTTTACCAAATCAATACTTCCCTTCAATATAAGTGTTGGATAGATTTACGAAAACAAAAATCACATTAGCTTACAATGGACTGTCCGCGAGGGGTAGATTTATTAATGTGTTGTTTGTCTGAACCATTAGACGGCTGTACAGAGTTATATGCACCTGGTGATTCACAACAGGTTTGAACCTGCACACGGTTAACTATTTACCAAATCAATACTTCCCATAAACCTATGCTTCGGATAGATTTATTAAAATTAGCTAATGTACTCGTTTAATTATTTGATTTACATCATTTCATAGTCTATGATTATGATAACCCTTCACCGTTCAAGTACTCGATTATGACTGAAGCAATAGCTTGTTTCTTTCAAACATTAGTTTTTAATACTCATCATCATCTAACTGTAAGCTTAAAACTAGTTATGAAATTAATAAAACAAGAACAAAATATATATAGAAATTATTCATATATTTACATTATTTCTGTAGTTTACAATAATAATACATCATGAAATATTCATTCTATGATCTGTAGGTTGACACTATTTTTTCCCCGATGGCTTGAAACGATAAGATACATCTCAGCTCCTGGAGTAACTTCACTTTGTTGAAAGGCTGGCAGATATTGTTGAGGCACAAAACATTCCACGACTTCTTTTTCCAATCCTCGCAGTATGACTTTTACAGCTGGTCCATATTCTGTTTTTTCGATTTGCACTATTTTCAATATTAGGTATTTAACTCCAATCACTAGTTTTCGCATTGGTATGGTAGGCCCGGCTACTTGGTTGATGGCATTAACTTTATTGAATAGAGATGTCATGTTGTAAGATTATACAATTTTACTTATAAAGTGGTATTACTTGAGTCTTGAATGAAGGTTTGGCTTCAACTAAGCTCCTCAACCCAAGGCGATGCCTTTTGTAACGACACATTTGGAACATTCTAGATGTACGCTGTACGGGGAGGGGGGGGGGGTGCGTCATAGACCACCCACCTGGTACAGAGATAGATAGACAACGGGATAAGCACGGCGGGGTACAAAGACCACCCACGAAGAAGAAAGAAGAAGAAAGAAATGTTTTAATTCAATTAACACCATTAAAAAAAAAAAATAAAAATAAAAAAAAAAAAAATATAACTCTGTGTCTCACAAATTAGTAATTATAAAAAAAAAAAAAAAAACAATCATAGTGCCATAGAAAGACCACCCACGGGTCTCGATGGGGGGGGGGGGATAAGCGCCAGAACCTCAGACCATCCGCGAGGGGTAGCATGACGGGGGGGGGGGGTAGATGGGTAGCTCGACAGGGGGTGGGGTAAGCGCCAGAACCTCAGACCACCCACGAGGGACAACACGCAAAAATAGATAGACCACCCGCGGGGGATAGCACGACGGGGTGGGATAGATGGGATAGCTCGACGGGGGGTGGGATTTGTGCCAGAACCTCAGACCACCCACGAGGGATAACACACAAAAATAGATAGACCACCCGCGGGGGATAGCACGACGGGGTGGGATAGATGGGATAGCTGGGATTTTGTGCCAGAACCGCCCTTTCTATACTACTTCCAATAATTGGGAAATCGAAGCAATAATATAGGATTTGAACTTTCGAAGAGCCATTTGAGGTTACATTAATTCCAACTACAAACATATGGCCCATCTATTTGTTGTTACTGTAAGGATTCGTACGGTACCAGCCCACCAGGTCCGTAACAAGGGAGACTGGGAGCCGAAATTTATTGGCTTTACAGTTCATTTAGATAGAATTGAACTTTCCTGACGTGCGACCTTTTACTGTAATATAGTTCTGCTTTGAAGTAATTGTCACCAAGGGCTGATGACAATTACTTCAAATCGAAGTCTTGGTATTACTGCCAGGACAATAGAAGATAATCTCAATTTTGTGTGAGTATTATTTCGAAATAAGGGATACTCATTGTCATTTTGTGGATGGGGTGATTTTGTTATTGTCACTCCCCTCTTTTGTTGCTGTAAATCTGTTTCGTCTTTGTGATTTTGTTTTGCTGCTGTCGTATTCGATTCTTGAATGTTTTTCTCAGTTATTCGCTCTCTTATTCATGGGAAAAATGCCCAGGCAAAAGCATGGGGAAACGTCTTGTAGGGGTAAATACCCAAATTGTAGAGGAAAGAAGCGATAATTGAGCTATTCTTGGGGCATTAGTAAGTAGAATAGATTTTGATACAGAGGACGCGTAGAGTAGTGGTACAGACTCTGTATTTCATCCGAAAAGCTGCTGGTTCGAGTCACACGCTACTTCTTTGTTCTTTTGCCCATGCGTCGGAGGACATGTAAAAGAAGTGGTCCCGAGCCTTCCTAGTTGAGTGTAAAAAAGTGATGCAGTCAGTAGGTGCTTATCTACAGTTACTAGTACTTATTCTATGGTCAGCTCATTTAATTATTGCTGTTGAAAGTGAACTTCCTGAAATCGAGGCTGGAGCAGAAATGATTATGTTATTTTGAATTTTTGGGGTTAGTCGAGAGGGTTGGAAAAGCGTGTGCATTTGATAGGATCTGATTGAGTATTCAGTTTAAGAGCTAAGGGTCGGACCAACCCCCGGCCACCCCCATATATCCGAGCGAAATGGGTGACAGGCTTTACCATTGCCATGAGCATCTCGTATCTTGTATACGGCTCACTGCGTTGTTTTGCATTTTTATTTTTTGGTCAGTTTAGGGCGTTGTTGGGGTTTTATGGTAATGTTTCGTTCTTAAAACGTATTTAACATAAGATATTTTGTGTGAAATAGGTACAACGCAATGGTTTATCTTCTAAAAACTCACTAATTCTGAAAATGCTGTAAACCTGTAATGCTTAGCACGTAGAAATAAGATTTTTTTAAAAGTATCATCCAGTGCCAACTTAACAATTAACTTAACAATTGCTTGTTAGCCTATTATAACTAATTTTAAATTATTCATTGGTAGTCGGTATAAATGGGTACTGTTTGTGAAAGTTAACTGATTTATTAGTTACTTATTTTTTCTCTGATACACATTATTTCGAACCATTTCTGCATTTTATGTACTCACAACTTGAAAGTTACGAAATCAAATATTGTTCTTTGCGAAAATTATCTTCCAATAACTTCTTCCGCTATCCAACAAGTCATATCCTCCGTTTCGTTCATTTAAGAATACAGTGGCGATTGAAGTGGAAAAATTTGTTTTGCAATAAATGAGTAAATATGTATTTTCTGAACTGAACAGTTTCTTGAATTAAAAAAATATAAGTTAGTCACTCACAAATTTTAATTAAATAAATAAATAAGGACTTTTTGTTCTATTACTAAGCCAACCTAGCGGAGTTAGAGCTATAAAGCCCTCTCTTACACTCAACTAGGAAAGCCCGGGACCGCCTGCTTTACATTCCCTCCGAAGCATGGCCAGAAAATGTAGGAAGTGTAGGACTCGAACCAACAACCTTTCGGGTGAAAGTCAGTGTCCGTACTACTACTCTATATGTCCTGACCTTAATTATTAGACAGTACTAGATAATTCTCGGTGAGTGAGGTGGCTATTCCACCGGCGATTTTACTTCATTTTTGATTTTGTCATTGACGTTTGTTTTGTTTTAAGGAGACTATTATGTAGATAATTAACTTATCCATTATAAATTAAGTTACAATATGGTAGCAGACATCATTACAATAATAAGTCTACCATATTATAACTTAATTTATAATAGATAAGTTTTGTATCTACATAATAGTCTCCTTAAAACAAAACAAATGTCAATGACAAAATTAAAAATGAAGTGGACCTGACCGGCTTGCTAGAACCGGTTCGAGTGAACCCGTACATGCTTTCCTATCTATTAGCAATGACTATAGCAGTATATTTAAAGCGACTTCGGTGGCCAGGTGGTAGCATGCTTCTACTCGTGCGAGTCTCTACACACCTTGCGATCGGAAACGTGTCGTAACTCGACACAAGTACCTATAAGGTTACTTAGTGAGGCGATTGAAGAGGTTAATCGGATACATTCATTAAATTGTTTGCACGCAATTAAGCTTTTAAAAAAAAAAAAAAATTGAAATGTAGGTACAGTATATAGTTGAATGCAGCGCATATATGCTGAGGAGATCGTGTCCCTAATGCTGAGGTCCAGAGGCGAATGGATACAGAAGCCGAGTTGCTGCTGAAGGTTAAGAAACTTAAACCAACATACTTCCAACATGTGATAAGGAACGAAAAGTATCGCCTTCTGCATGTAATAATCCAAGGAAAGATAGAAGGACAGAGGGTTCCGGGGTAGAAGAATATCCTGGTTGAAATACCTGAGGCAGTGGTTTGGCAAGAGCTCGACTTGCCTTTTCAGAGTAGCAGTCTCCAAGATCCGAATCGCCATGGTGATCTTTGATAGAAGAGGCATTTAAAGAAGAAGAAGAAGAAGAAGAATAATACAGTAATCTTACTTCTAGATTATGGATCTCAGGGTGTAGATTAAAATGTTGGCACTCATTCTATTTTATTTCTTTGAGAAGTAAGTTTATATAATACTCGATAAAAAATCATTTGGACTAAGCCGTGCCTTTTCCCGTACCTGCGCCGGCTCTAAAAGCGTTCATTATAATTAATTACCAGTAGTATCTACAGAATAAAAAGTTGTAAACTTCTAGCGTAGGATGTAAAAACATACCTTGGACACAATATTATTCTATTATTACAAACCTGATTATTCTACTTTGTAAAAACCTTCTCTGAAAGTGGCGTGGCGGTGAGAACGTCTCTAATTAAGGTCCTGAAAAAACAAAAGGGTCCCTCGAAAGTGACAAAAAACCCACCAAGTTGAGGAAATGAGACATTAGGTAAACCAACAGACAGGTCATTAAAAGGTAGTCAGGATTATTTTGTTCAGGTTGCCCCATTTCCTTCCTGTATGGTTGCTAGGCTTCGTTCTTGCTATCATGGAGTTTGTAACTTTTGGAAAAGTAAAGAATCTTTCAACTTGAGAACGATACCAATTTTCGTACACCTATTACCCCTTACACGTATGTTACTATACTGTTCAACATTGATCTGGATAATTTATTTTAATGTTTTGTCTATACCTATATTTTTTCACGCAATTTTTATTCATACTACTCACTGCCACTTGTAAACAATAGAGTGTGACAGAGTATCAGGGGCGTAAAGTTGGGGGGGGGGCAACGGTCCAACTTGCCCCCCCCCCCCCTCAGCCTCGAGCATTGTAAGATGTGGTTCATACTTCATGGTCCCCTTTGCAGCAATATGAATACAATCATTCCTTTTTTTAGCTTTGTTAAATCTACAGCTATACTTTACAACTATTAAAATGCGTATAAAACCCTACTATTTTGTTCTTATATTTTCAATTTTTCCTTATCCTGCCTGATGACGTTATAAGGTCAACTTACTTTTGCCCCCGCCATCATTCTAAAACTTTACGCCTCTGAAGAGTATTGTTCCGGTTGTTGAAGGACTCTTTATGTACCCAGGTCAACTTATATTGGCCCATAGGTCCCTTGTCCAATCCAAACGACCCCATGGATTTCGGACATTATTTGTATTGTTTCCGTACGAATTTTTGGCCATTGGCAAAATGGTATAAATTCTCAATGCCAACCTTCACCGGCTACAAGCGATAATGGAGCTGAGACAAGCTTACCATTAACGCAATGAAACAGGCGAAAGTATGACTTAACGAAGTACAGATACGAGTCTATTAATACGTTAGTATAAGGAAAGATCAGTGGTGGTCGATGTTTTCAATTCCGAGATTTCAGTTTTGAGGTAGCAGGAACCAAAAAATTCGTTTTTTCGATGTGTCTGTTTGTCGATTTTTGGACAAACTACTGGGTGGATTTGGATGAAATTGAGCATGTAGGTTCACAAAAATCATGCTTCGGGACAATTTTTTTTACTAGTAGTATGGATAACATACGAATGGCCCAATTTTGTCTAATTCGCCTTGGCAGCATGTTTATTTTTATATTTTGGGGTTCGTTTTTAGTTTGGACAGATGCGTCCCATACTGAGTATTGCTAGACTCTGCATTTGTTCTTCACGAATTTTTTGACAAATACTTACTACTTAATGAAGGGCTGGGATCTTACTGGACTTTGCCCCATTTCAAGTTACACTTTTTTGTAGCTCAAGTTGCTAAATTAAGTCCTATTTTTGGCTTTACTACGGTTTAACAACAACCGCATCCCGCAATTACCAACTCCTTCTTGCATAGGAATGCATGTGGGGTAGTGGTATGGAAATGAAACCCTTCCCGCGTTCTGTCCCTCTGGGCGATGGGACGCCTTGCGCGCATCCCGACGTTTGCAGTACGTACCAGTTCATCCTAATAAATCTATTTATTATTTCAGAGCATGTCTACAGTGCTGGATAAATCAAAGAAACTCCAGTAGAGGGGGTATACTGTCTCAAAAACAACAATACTTGTGTCTCCCCAAAATTACTACTAATCTTATGGATGAAAACAGTTGGGAGGGGGGGGGGGGGGGTAGGGGGGAGTGACTATTCTTTGAGCGGTTCTTGAGTCACTAATCTTGTTGTTGACAGTGGCAACTGTGTAAACAACGATAGCTGTAATCGCCACACGGATTAAAACAATGTAGAACAATCGTATGAGATGAAATTTACTGGGTTGAATTATGTATTTGTTTACCAACATTTCCCATGCTTTACGGATATTACTACAGTAGATATTGTCATTGCCAAAAGCTTTATTGCTTTCCTATTTGTACGTAGTATAAAGAAAGCTTTGTGATGGTCGAAATGTTCGATTCCGAGATTTCAACGGATTTTTTACTTCTATGTTGGTACTTGAGGGTGAATTCTAATAAAATGCTCTTTATAGCGTTGCAACATACTGTATGCATTTGTTATTATTATCTGTATATAGGAAATTTTTTGTAGCAGGTGGCCTCAGAATTCAACATATATTTTTCAGCGTCAATGTCCTATCTCTCTTATACAGAACTCTAGGATATCAATATCAATATCAATATTTGTATTTCGTTTCTTCAATATTACATATACATATACAGTGGTATAATGAAGTAGGGGTGGCCCAAAGGATTTCTCCCGTGCTGGGGCCCCCTTAATACTAATAACTAAGCTAAAACTAAACTAAACTAAAACTATATCTATATTAATTAATTTTATGTAGACTCTAAGTAACATCACTAAGTAAGTAAATAAGTAAGATCATGTACTAAGATGAAGTAATATAAATGTTTATCACTCGGTTGAATCCGGGGTTGTTATGCTATTGCTGTAAGATTTGTCAGTTGATTTTGGGACAGATGAAAGCTAATTTTACTAATGATTTTTTTTTTGTCGTTGATTCTTTATGAACTCAGGAAGGCTGTTATAGAATGGAACTGATAGGTAAATGTGCGAATGTTTGAAAAGGGTAGTGTTATGATTGGGGGTCTGAAGATTGCGACCAACACCAAGTCTTGTGCCACAGTCATGTTGAATTAAGTCTGATTGGTTTTGTGCGTCTAGTAATTTTTTGTACCTGTATAAACAAAGCTGTCTTGCGTAAGTGATTGTGGTGGTAGGTACGTTAAATTCATCATAGAGCAGTTCCGGCGGGTACCTATACTGCTTTTTCATGGCAACTTTAATTACGCTTCGGAGGGCTGCTTCTAGAGATGGTACATTAGCTCTCGCCAAAAATGTCTGGGGCAACCTACTGAACTTACCGTCTCTCCTTTGGCTGGCCATAGGAGACGCGGCGTGTGGCTTTTATTAATGCAATATTTATATACAACTCTATTACGAGAAGTCTTGGCCTGAGGACTGGTGGAGGGTCCTCTCTCTTGACCACTGCTCTCGGAGTCTATGGGATGTTGTGGTCAATACTAGAATTTTACATAGGTGGGATGGGACATTCGCTTGCCGCCAAAAATATTTTTGGCGCGTTGGAATGTCCCATCTCTCCTATATAAAACTCAATAACTTATGTTAAGTCACCCATTGGGGTTGGGGGACCTAGGTCCGTTGGTTGTATTTTTTTTCTTTTATCTTGAGTTTCGACCGTTGATCGTCCGTTTCATAGCCCAGTTCCATAAAGCATGGAGTAAGCACCGTAGTGTTATCATTTGCTTAAGCAATGTCGAAAAGAGGAAAATATATTTGGAAAAGATTGCAAATCCCATCTGATATGTGGAGTAGGACTGCCATCATCTTAAAGCGGAGCCGTCAGCGAAAGAGTCAATATTTACCATCTATCCGGGGTCTAAAGCTGTATGTAAATAGTGAGCGCATACTGTATATGTGCGGAAGAAAGAGTTTTGTGAGCCCCCTTGAGGCCCGTTCCAAGTCAGTGTGATGTATGCTCTTACGTTAAATAAAGAAAATATACACTTGAATGCACAACAATGCCTCAGGGAGAAACCTTTTTTGTGTACCTCGATTTCCCCCATGTCACTGCCTGACTGCTGTGCTTTATATTATGTGGTTACTAGAAAAATGGGACTGAGACAAAGATTGAAGCAGATTTTGGCGGGGAAATGAGGGGCGTTTGTCCTCACTTCACCGGATTTATTTAGACCAGGGGTTCCCAAACTGTGGTCCACAGACATGTATCAGGTGGTCCACGGGCCAAAGTAAGAAAGAACCGGTCCGAGTTTACTCGAGCATGCTTTCCAATTTATCAAAATTAGTATACAGAGAAAATGAGTAATTTCATGGTAAATAATTTTCCTATGGTTAAATTTCCGATATCTGGGGGGGGGGGGGTTGTCCACCTGACGTCACTGGAGGTGAGCTAAATTCTAGATAGTTCAGACCTACACATTACCACACAGCAATACTGGCAGGGCACGCAATATGCATTTCAGCGTGAATTTTCTATCATTTTTTCAAAAAAACATTATTTTTTACAAAACCAAATACTTTTCTGGGAAAGCAACCTGTCCGGTTTCGTTACTAAATTTAACATGCCTGAAGGTAGAAATCATCGATAGAAAGGTTTCGCAGAAAAATTATTTTTTAGTCATTATTCATTAAAATTTAGTTATTTTCATTTTTTTTTTACCCCCAGAAGCAACCTATCAAGGGGCAAGCGATCCCACGCATTTCGTTAATATTAATTACAACTACAATATATGTGAATTTAAAAGAAATCGTTGGAGCCGTTTTTGAGAAATAATTTTTTTAGACGTTTTTTTGGAGTTTTGCCGAATTTCATCAAGATTGACCGAGTAGTTTGCCCGGAAATCGACGCACAGACAGACAGACAGAACAACAGACAGAACGACAGACATTTCGTAAAAACCACTTTTTTGGTTTCCTGGGACCTCAAAACGTGTAAATCCGTTGAAATCTCGGAATCGAAAATTTCGACCGTCACAAAGCTTTCCTTATACTACGTATAAATTGGAAAGCAATAAGAAAATAAAACAGCTGAGTTATTGGAAATTTGAAATAAAACACAGTAAGTCTTGGCACTGAACGACAAAATCCGCCCGATACCATTTCTAAACATTTAATCAAATATTAGCATGTTAATTGTAGGCACAAGCTACTTGATCTTGGTCCTAGAATTTAGCGATTTTCCTATCATAGCCATGGGGGTCCACGGAAAATCATAAAGTAATCTAGTGGTCCACGGACAAAAAAGTTTGGGAACCCCTGATTTAGACTAAAGAGATACCTCCTCGCGGTGAAAATAATAATAATAATAATAATAATAATGATGCGTGTATTTATTTAAAAAAAAACATTACAAATTCTACTAAACCGGTGCCACAATGCCAAAAAGGCGCGTTGGGATCACCACAAATGGCAGAGCGTAATGGCGAGTAGGGTCTCCAACCTCCAACTTCCGTTTCATAGTCAAATTCTCTCCAAGCTGGACTGTACCGGAGCTATTTAATATTATAAATATATTGTACAATAATGTATACCTTCAAAGTAGCTGAGCTTCTCAGTAATACCTTATGGTCTCAGAGGCGAAGACGCGCAAATCCCTAGTCTGTAGCTCCTCGTAATGAAGATGGAAGCGCGTAATGGCGACTGAACATATAGGGGACCGAGTTTGAGCTGGGATAAGTGGAAAACACGGTCGTTTCTGTGCAGGGCACTCTTTTGTCCTGGGGTAGGGAAACTGGAAGGTGGAGGCACTCAATGAAGAGTCAACGGCATAAGGATGTAGAAGGCAGCTAGAAACATAACAGTTCCCTAGTTTGATGATCGCCAATCTTCGATAGAAGAGTCATTTGAAAAAGATGATACAGTGAAAAATTTATGCAAAAAAATGAACATACTATCTAAATAGGAATGAAAAGCCTTGAAACATCGTGTTTATTCCTAAATAATAATAAAGTAATAATAGTATATATTTCTATTATTCTTTTCTTATAAAGGGATGTAGAATATTGATGATGGAACGGTGGGAAAATAGCCCCATATGTTAGAATCGGGGTTAAATCAACCGTATGCCACCAGAGTCAATGAGCAAAGTGAGGGAAAGATAAAAAAATCTGTTAAAATTTGCTATCCATGCATATTCATTCTGAATTAAAGCGAAATATTGAAATTTCTCTTCTCTGTTAATTTGCGACTAATGAAATCTTCCGTTTGCATGAAAGTGCATAATTTCGCTCCGAATTAGTCACCGAGATCAGAACTTACTCTTTTTCTAGTTCTAGTAATATTTATTTCAATCATGAATCCCGGTGCTGCTGTGATCTGGAAATTCTCAAAATACGTCAGATATTAAAATTTTGATCTGGTCTCCGAGGATCCATCATTTAGCTTGAAATTTTGGAAATTTCTGGATGGTTTCCAATGTAGTTGTGCATAGGGAGCAAAACAAAAGCAAACCTGTGATGTTGGGTTTGAATGGGTGTTTAGCGGATTAACATGTATTAATTGCCAACTCAACGAAAATGCAGGAACTGGGTCTACCGCTAATGGTAGAGTGTAGTATGTGTATACGCCTTAATTATCGAATGGAGTGCGCCTTAATTAAGGTTTCCTCTCGAACCTTCTATTCTGAGAGAACCCCCTCCATTGTTTTATTTATGGCAGAAACATATTTCGCGTATTTCTTTCTCTGTGGTTTTTGCTCTTTTGTTTTATTTTTCAAAATTTTGAATTACGAGCTGAAATTTCGTTATACCTTATTTTCATGGCTTTTAGACCTCATTTATAGTGAGCTTCGGGGGTTAATTTGTAATAAGGCTCATATATTTTGTAAGTTTTTGAATTTATTTATTCGCTGAAGAGGTAATGTAACCCAGGCGCAGAATAATTGGGGGTTGTATTTTTTTTATGGGTGAAATTAACAAATTAAAATAATTTTAGTCCTGAATTTAGGAATTGTTATTTGGCCACTGTTTACTTCGTTTTTCAGTCGTTATCGTCAATGTGAAACTGTTTTGTGCTTTTGAAATAAACAGGTGATTTTTATTTATTTTATTTTAGCAGTGAAGATGGTTAAAAAAATGTTAATCACATACACGCAATTTAATGACTATCCGAATAACCTCTTCAGTCGCCTCACTGGCTCACTAAGAAACGTAATACTTGTGTCGAGTTACGGCAGGTCTCTGATCGCATGGTGCGTAGAGGCTCGTACAAGTACTAGGACGCTTCCACCATGCCACCGTATTTTGAAGATAAGGTTCGTGCTGGGAAAGATAAAATCATTATTTGTGCTAGGAAATAAACGAGTGACAGTGAGTCACGCGCTGAGTGCTGGTGCAAAATTAAGTGAAAAAATACCCTATTGACCACAAGGAAATATTCAATTTTGACATTCGTACTCTCCAGCTTTCAACCTGTTGCATATTCAGATCTACCTACCAGCAGCCTGATCATGGCGATTTTAATACCGGGGTTAATATAATACCATGTAACGTGATGTTATTAATTCAATTGTTTAAAATAAATTAACAGCAAATTTCAGAATTTTTTAAATTATGATGTTGGCAAAACTGAAGGACTGAACCGACGCGACGCTGCCGTAGTAAATATAATTAGCAAAAATAAACACATATTGCCCTAGAAATAAACAAGTTTTAATTTTGAATTAATATATTATTAAGGATTATAAATAATTTGTCTAAATCTAAGGGAGAAAAAATGAAGAAACTCACCAAAAATACAGCTGAAGATCATTCAATTGTTTAAATAGACACAATTTGAATTTTCCGCGCTTAGCACTCTTGCGACGATTACCAGCATCAAAGATTAAAGAATTCTGAAATTGGCTGTTAATTTATTTTAAACAATTGAATTAATACCATCACGTAACATGGTATTATATTAACCCCGGTATTAAAATCACTATGATCAGGCTGCAGAGGGAAAAGAAAAACAGGGTTTTCACTTCTTCCTAACCTTAATAAACAATCGTAGAATAACAATATAGAATCCCCCTGATGAAGAGCTTTGCAGCCATAAAAACATCCCATTTTTCACACAGCTTGCGAAAGGATGTTACCGTAAATTATCGTATTATAGCCCACGGTCCCCGCATAGAAAACTCAGTGGCAGGTGGGCCCCGAAAACGCAATTTTCATGTATAGGAGGCCCTGAAAAGACAAGGGCCATAAAAAGAAAATTTGTATCAGCAGCCGGGTTAGAGATTGGTGGGCTCAAGACTGTTTTATAGCTTTTTTATCAAGGGAAGGAGATCACGTCTTCCGGGCTATGCACCTTTTAAGGTTCGTCTTTTCTTTTATTCTAATTCAATTCTTTTGTTTCGAGGGGAAATTGCCTCTCTGACACTTTATTCCTTCGGAAAGTGATAATTTATTTATTTCTATTTTATTTATTCATTGTTTACAGCGATCTTAGCTGGACGTGCCCGGCTTATTATTACGGTTGCTATGCATAAGAAATGTTAATTTACTGACGTGCGGAATTCTCTTACTGGGAAAGAACATCGTTAGGGGTGTGCGAAATAAAATTTAGCGGGAAATATCGATTTAAAAATAGTTGGATCACGTCCCCTATGATAAATATACTGGGCCTTCACCCATTTTACAGTATAGGCCTAGGTTAATATTTGTAAGTGGGGGTGGTACATTGCATGCAAGCAATTGCAAACTTACTTTATTTCATTTGAGGGGAGCACTATCCCCCCCTCTTCCCTGGGGTGTAGCTGGACATCTTAAGCGACCCCTATATATCTAAACTCCGTCTGCTTGGTCAACCCTAACCGCCTCTATCTTTCAACCTTCCCCTTCCACTCTTCTCAAAACACTTGGGGTGGGTTCTTCAAAATTTGGAGTGTAACTAGAATACTAACTTGGCTGGGTTTGGTCGAGTAAATAATGCAGGCTAATAAAATTTGATTAGGGGTACTTACTAGAGAGGCTCCTGTGCTGCAATTTGTTATTCCTTCCTGGTACTTTAACAAACTTGTGAACTTTCTGTATTGCAGAAGTGCGGCCAATTTTTTATGCTAATATCTGCAGGTTCTCGTATATTCTACATAGGCGCGGTTTCCACCGACCTCTCATTGCAGAATGCAAATGACATTGACGGAAATTAGAATTTTTCTTTTTATAGAAATCTATTAAAATGTTTGTACTTAACATATCCCATAACGCCATTTTTTAATTTTAGTTTGTTTGTTTGTGATTTTACTCTATGATCATTGATCAATTTTAACTATGGCATAGAGTTAACAAAAATTTCCGTCAATGTCATTTGCATTCTGTAATGAGAGGTCGGTGGAAACCCCGCCTTTATTAATGATATCTGCTGCCACGTCACCGTATGTATATTTTGCACTTAGAGGTCGGTGGAAACCGCGCCAGAGCAGATGGATTGCAGTGTATCGTACGCATGCTACTCATAAAGTCCTGGTCACCTCCGATCTGATCGTGTGACTTTACCATGTTCCCCAAGTGGTTCGGAATCCACTATAATCAGGAAGTCCACCCTGCTCACTCTGTTAGTCAACTCCCCTTTCCCCGAGGTGATAGTCTGCCCTTTGGGTGCCTCAAGTTAATAAAACAGACTCACTCCCCCCGCCAGGCTGACAGGGTTGCTTGAAGCAGAAATGCTGAAAGCAGGCGTTAGAAACAACAAAGCCGGCCGCCATACCAAGTTGAATCCAGCGGACCAGAGCAGGTTCAAAGCTGCAGATAACTTGGTCGTGTGCACAGTGCCGGTAGGGAAACATGGTAGGACGTGTCCTGGTCCCCTCCGAACTAATCGTGTGACTTCACGGTGTTTCCCAAGTGGTTCGGAATCCACTATAATCAGGAGGTCCACTGTCCTATGGGCTGGCTTAGGACAGTCAAGTCGGAGTCGCTCTATGGGCCCAAATATGAGGCCTAAGTCGTTATTAACCCGACGAACACTACTACTACTACTACTGCGACTACTACTACTACTACTACTACTACTACTACTACTACTAGGTTCAAGAGGCAACCTCCTCGTTCCTCGTTATAATCGAAATTAGGGAATCTAGAAAAATCTGGATTCGAATCCATGATATTTGTTTTACCGGGGCATCTTCTCTAATATAAGTATGTATGTTCTTTTTCTTCTTCTGGCTCTATAGCCCTTGATGAGTTTTGGCCTGCTCGACAACACTCCTCCAGTCATCTTGGTTTTGTACAACGCTCCACCATCTACGGACTCCCAACTCGCGAAGGTCAGTTTTCAACTCATCCTTCCAGCGTTTTCGAGGATTATGTATGCTGGGCATGCCAAATTTTTGATATATCGTGCTCGCGGCATTGGACTCTCCTGCGAAAGGCTTACTCTGCAGCAACGGTGAATTGTAACAAGAACATTAAGAACGTTAACCAATAATCATAGCAGTGACCGCAACTTATGGTTCTAGTATCCCCGCGTTCCTTTTGTAAATTGAATGACGATAGTCCTTAGTTGTTGCCCATGACATGGTCTTCCCTGGGTGCATCTTAGGATTGGCCCAGTCATTTCAATTATTTAACTTGATGTAAAAAGTATTTGTTACAATACAATATATATTTCAGTTAAATTATACAATACAAGTAAAGTACAAGATAAAATCGTTAAGTTACCAGCTATGGAGGAACTTAAGTGTTGTACCTACGAAAATTATACCATTTGGGTTCATGGTAGTCAGACCGTGGTAGCGTCATCTAAACGATCTAATACCACTTTTGTATATTTTACAGCTTTGTAACTCGGAATGACCCGGTTTACCCTTTGACATGTACTTACAACTCTTATGATGCGCTTTACTTGTAATTTTATCCCGGTAGGGCACTGCAAACTAGGTAAACCTTTTTGTCATGCAAAATCGCGACATCTTTAATCTCCGCTGTAATAACGTTTTCATTGCTTCACTGCTGCAGGGTACTTTAGCAAACAGAATACATTATTTCCCCCATTTTGGCAGCTAGTCATACTGGAATTGAGCAGTTTTGATTCTATTCATTGGTGTAATTTTGGGGACTTAATCACCTTGTTCATTCCTGAATGGGTCTGTAGTTTAACAGGAAGCTAAGTTGTAATATTCTAGTGTAAGACGATCGTTGTATGTTAATTGTTGTCGTCTTTCAGCTTAATTATTACCATTTTATTGGCCATCAGCAGGTGTAGCTTCATCACTAAAGGATAAACTAACCCAGCGTTAGGTGTTAGAGAGTCTAGAGTATGCAGATTCTGCAATGAAGGAGCGGAGGACCCCGAGCATATCCTCCTTCCCTGCAATGCAATCGCACGAAGAAGAGCAGCGTGCTTGGGAAGCTTGCAGTTACATGTAAAATACCTACCGCTTCTAAATCCCCTCAAGATCCTGGCTCTCCTGAGGGAGATAGACCTCGAGGTAGTGATGTAGATACTTTGTTGAAGGCGTTCCAATAGGCTTAAGTGCACAAAAATAACACCTGAACCCCAATTTAAAAAAATAATAATAACAGCGTTAAAAATTGCTCGATGTTAAAACTCCCGCGTTTGTAAACAACGCCGAAGCTTTTAATTATTTAATTTGTTTAATAATAATAATAATAATAATAATAATAAATCGTCTTCATTGAACAGCGTAGTTAGGGCCAGTGGCCCTTTCTTACACTAAACTGCCTTTACATGTTATATAGTAAAATTATTTCTTATTCTATTTTAATTACCCATTCATACTACCATACGTACTTACATGCATCCATCATTCATATCCCTAACCATTTAACCTGGGCTAATGCTGTTCAGACTGCTTTGCTAAAAGGAACTTTAATACTTAAATGTTGCTGTGGTGGAGCTGTCGCGAATCTCTGCTGGTAAAGAGTTCCATAGTACTGGAGATGAAATAGAGAATGAGGAGTGGTGGATGTTGGTGTGCGATAAGGGTATAAGGAGAAGATTATCAGGTGTGGTGTTGTATCTGCCAGAAGAGAGCGGAGAGAAAAGTGAGAACAGATATTGCGGTGATTGCGATTTCAAGGTTTTATGTATCATTTTATTAATCACGCTGTAGGCCCAAAAAATGTTTTCCGTCTGTGTCTAACATAAGTAACAATGAGCATAAATAAGTTGTATCGGTCAATTTATTCTTTGCCACTTTATTAAATTTGTCGTAATTAATGGCAAGTACCACTTTTAGGTACCACTATCTACAGGATAAACCCGGATGTTCTCTTGGATTATTACATGCAGAAGGTGATACTTTTCGTTCCTCATCATATATATGTATGTTAGTTTCCGTTTCTTAACCGTCAGAAGCTACTCGGCTTCTGTATCCATTCGCCTCGGTATTAGGGACACGATCTCTCCAGGATATTCTTAGCATTCGTATGTATGCCCCCGTGTCAAAGCTTCGTACGTCGATGGCTTTCAACATAAACCATTTTAAATGCAATCCATCAATTGGATTTTGCCCAATGGCCGCAAATGCGGTAACCCCACACTTGTAGGTAAATTTACGCATTGCAAACAACAGTGACCCAACAGCGTGCAGTACAAACACGACAATTACAGTTTACGGGCTGGAGTGGGCGTACAATTACAAGTGTTTCTATGCAAACAAACAAACATATTATACGGGAGCACTTGACACGTGGTAATGGCCAAAGTGCTGCATTTGCAACAATGTTCTGGGCACAAGCTTGGAAAATCTGTGTGTATATGCAAGTGTAGTGTGGATGGGGTAGGAGGACTTTCGTGTTAAGTCTCATTAAAGGGGTGTGAAGTGAAAGTGCTTGACATTACGGGTGAATCAATAATGAATATTGTCGTCTGCTGTTGCAATAGATATTGTATAATAGTCCAGCGGTTACGGTTAGCTGTAGATCGTGGGTTCGAAGCCCGCCAAGTCAAGATTTTTCTATATCCTCTAATTTCGGTTTATAGTCCACTGGATTTACCAAAATCTTATGTTTTCACGTCATAGTCGACTTGAACAATTTGCCGCACTATTTCTCATTTCGTCAGTTACCACAAATATAAGAGTATTGTATAAGAAAAACCACCAGTGTTAATTTCTGGCTCACACGTATTTTAAATAAGATATTTTTAGTGGAAAGACTTCCGAGGCACAATAACAGTTGGAGATTTTAAATTTGTGTGGTTTGCAGAGGGCAGAGTTCTGGCAAAGAAGGATGAAAAAGCAAGATATTTTCAATTATAAAGTGAAGAGGACATCGTCAGCAGGATTGGTCCGATACCCCAGCAATCACCGCGATTTTAGTAACCCTGAAAATCGTAGTTATCAAATACTATAATAACAGATAGGAACCTAGAATGAACCTAAATCAGCTGACTTTGTTTTACTGAAATTTATTTCAACAATTTTCAACTTGAGATGCTTACCAATTTACCGATTGCACACTATAAAATAGGCAGAGGTACCGCATATTATGCAACTTAATACGTCTTACTTTATATACCATAATTTTTTTATACTGTTTTCTGCACCTTGCCTCCACGTGCAAAATGGCTGCACAATGGCAAGGGACCCAAAGAAAAAAAACTTTATGTATAAACTTATGTAACTGAATTTATTTTGGGAATTACACTATTATAATTATTATTACTTCTTCGTCAAAGCCATTTTTCATGTTTGTAAGAAAGTAAAGAAAGAAAATTGGCTTTATTTTCCATACGATGTACGAGTGTAAGATCAGGCTACAGGATACAAGTATATTTCTCCAAAAGTCATTCATATGGTCCGCAATTAATGTTGGGTGTTATGTAGTGGTAATCAACAATAATAATAAATTAAAAATAGCAAGTTGGATGTGCTTAGGCGGGGTTTCCACCGAACTCTCATTGCAGAATGCAAAGACATTGACGTGGTAGCAGACATTCAAGACATAGGCGGGTATTCCACCGACCACTCATTGCAGAATGCAAAGACATTGACGTGGTTGCAGACATTCAAGACATGGGCGGGTATTCCACCGACCTCTCATTGCTGAATGCAAATGACATTGACGGAAATTTTTGTTTTACTCTATGCCATAGTTAAAATTGATCAATGATCATAGAGTAAGATCACAAAGAAACTAAAATCATTGAATATATAACACTATAGAAAGGCCCCTGCATTTACGATTCCATTCTATAGAAACGCGAACTAAGATGATACTTGGCAGCGAACTGTAGCTCAACGCAAGCACCACCCGCGGAGCTTCATACCTGGGTCCGGCTAGGGGTTGCAAGTCACATTGTACACTTCCTTATCCCTGTTTCAGAACAGGGCCAGGTACAGCATTTACTCATTTAGAAAGCACTGAGCAATTCTGTTCACGGGCCTCGTTCATTTATACTTAAATGTTTCAATGTTTCAACATTTTCAGTGCAGGCGCTTTAGGTAAATTTAGTTGAGTATGCGAAATATGAGGACCGCATTCTGTAAATAGTTTTCAACTCAGAAAAGCTTACAGATTATGATTCTCGATGTTGCCAGGGGGCTGGTCCAATTTTTTTTTTTTACTCCCCAAGTAAAAGGACTAAAAAAAAATATTTTGGACCCATTTTAATGATTGTTTTCAGTAACAATATCCAATTGTCTCTTACGATTGAGGATACTTTTATTTTGTAGGAGATTGGTTATCCGCTCTGTAGTGTAAGGTAAGTAGTGGGGGGGGGGGGGGTAAATGTTGAAGAAGAGGCCGGTGGCTCTTAGGAACTGTGGCTGTTGTTTTGTTTTCCAGCGCTTCTTGACGTTTTTGGATGTGTTTTTGTGAATAGGTCTATTTGTATTGTATTCAGTAACTACGTAAGATTAAAACTCCCTTTCGGCTCTGGCCAATCAGGTATACATTTTCCATTATCTCCTTGTAGTATACAGTAGAAAACGGTAATTGAAGAAAAAATGATAATTGTAAACAATATTTTTCGGGACTTTCGGGACCGGGCCCAGGGCATTTTGTCGGGACCGGTACCGGTACCAAGTTGTTCGGGTTAGGAAAATTCGATTGACAGTAAAATGTGCCTTTCAAGTTGGTCCACCTATAACGCCAAAACAGATTTTCCATCCGACCCCTTGTTTAAAAGATAATCCCAAAATATCGATTTAGTCACCACCCTGTATATACTGTACATATATATAGCCAATATAATATTTTTTGTGAAAGTATTTGGTCAATATGTTGATTTTTTTCATGATGTCTTTCATGAAAAAATAAGCATACTAAGAATTAATTTCCCTTTCGTTATTTTGGATACTTTGCCTTTAGCCTCCATAACATCTTTGTCACCATAAATCCTGGGGGGGGGGAGGACCTGGCGGCCTCAGCCCCCCCCCCCCCCCAGGACCCCTTATTTACGCCAATGTATTAGATTTATCATAAGTTCGTGGGTCTCCACCTATATAACAACTTATGGCTTTTAACCTCAGGCCCGGTCCTTCATGTATACTCTTTTCACCAGGTTTCGGTTTCGGCTATTCGATGCCTGCTGAGGTATAATATATATAATATATATCGCTCATGCACAAGAAAAGTGACAAATTTCAAAAAATTGCAAAATTGAGTTATTTATACAAAAATGTCGAGGAAAATATAGTGAATTTTATAAATGCAGTGTTACATATCCAGTTTAATTTGTTTCCATAGGATTGCGTTTTGTCACTGATCCATTGCCAAGTTTGACTACTTCGGGTTTGGCAATACTGACATAATTCGGAATGGGCTCCAGGCGTTGACGTGGTAATTTCACTTCTCTTTCAAGTAAATTGTCACATCTCAAAAGTATTAAGTACCTCGATAGTAATACAAGTAAAAACTAAAAAAATGGTCAGAACTAAAATTTGAATTATCTCAAAAGTCAATATTTAGAAATGTGTCACTTTTCTCGTGCATGAGCGATATGTATAATATGCATGCTAATATTGTTTTGTTCCATTTTTTGTTTTCAATATGCAGTGTAAGTGATTTGATAATTTTTAGACATAGAATGTAGTGATGTTTCTGATTTGGTAGGTAGCTAGTGGCAGACAATTATAATATAATACATCTTATGTAGAAAATCAAAAGATCGTTTAAAAATGTAAAAAAGGACTTTTCAACGTTTTTCTAATTTATCGTTTCCAATTATACATGTATATGTAATATAATGTACCTGTATGTACAATAGATCTATCACCTACTACAAAAGAACAGGTACCACTTTTATAGCAGTTATAACTGGGGCTGTTTCATGTAGATTTATTCATTCTACCTGTTTGGATATCATAGGGTTTTAACGTTTAACTTGTAATTTTTGAATTGTCATTACTTACAATAGAATTATTTGGTTGTATATTTGTATATATATATATTTTTTTGGTTTAACTCATAATTGCTAAAAATCTGTTGGTAATTGAAAGGTGATGTAATGAGTGGCCATGCTTCGGAGGGCATGTGAAGCAGGCGGTCCCGGGCCTTCCTAGTTGAGTGTAAGAGAGGGCTTTATAGCCCTAACTTCGCTAGTTTGGTTTAGTCATAGAAACAACAACAAAAAGTCCTTATTTATTGCTTTCCAATTTATACGTAGTACCTATAAGGAAAGCTTTGTCATGGTCGAAATTTTCGATTCCGAGATTTCAACAGGTTTACACCAGGCCAAGGAGGTGTAGGAATTGTTCTGTGCAAAGACTGGGGCAAAAGAGTCAAAGGGTATGTGCAATGTAATAATGGAAGAATAATTCTAGTCAAAATTGAGTCAAAACCCGTAGACACTGTACTCATACAGGTATACATGCCTACCAGTCAACATGGTGAGGAAGAAGTAGACCAGTTATATGAAACCCTGCGCAAACTGATTAGAGACAATAAAGCACATGGCAATCTCATCGTCATGGGAGATTGGAACATTGGACAATTTGGTCTGGGCATTAGAAATGAACGAGGGGACAAACTGGCCGAATTAGCATGACCTAGTTGTAGCAAACACACTATTCCAACATCACCCCAGGCGAAGATATACATGGATATCACCAGGGGACAGAACCCGAACACAAATAGATTATATCCTAATAAGATTAAGATACCAAAACCAAATGAGAGACTGTAGAAGTTATTCTAGCCCTGACATAGACAGTGACCACAATATGGTGATAGCAAAGAGTATACTAAAACTAAAAAAGCTAACCAAAAGAAAAGGTAAGAGATGGAATCTAGCAAAGCTGAATGACCCTACAACGGCAGCCCAATACCAAAGGGAAACTGATGAAATTGTCACGAGAAATAACCTAGCCCCTAATAGCATTAATGAGGAGTGGAACTTGCTTAAAAATAGCATTGCACAAGCGGCTGAAAGAATAATTGGAAAAGCTATACCAGAAGCTAAAAATGACTGGATGACCGAAGAAATAATGCAGTTAATAAAGCAAAGACGCGATGCAAAAAATGATAACAGCGAAGAAGGGCAAAGAACTTATAGATCTCTTCGCAACAGGATAAACAGAGAGTCAAGAATAGCCAAAGAAAACCACTACCAAAGACAATGCGATGAAATTGACAGATGTATGGAAAGTGGAAACACAGAGCAAGGCTATGCAAAGGTGAAGGGATTCTTTGGAAATCGGGGTGGAAAAAGCGAAGCAATTGAAGCAGAGGATGGAAAGATGCTGTTTGATGATGAACAAGTCAGTAGCAGATGGAAAGGGTATCTAGAAACACTCTACAGCGGAAATATTGATGAGGTCACACTTGAAAACATTAACGAATTAGCAGACAGAGACGGTGAACTTGGAGACGAAATTCTCCGCTCTGAATTCAACTATGCGATTGACAAACTCAAGACCAGAAAATCGCCGGGCACTGATGAAATACCTGCAGAACTACTCAAACATTGCGGAGAAGAGAGTAAAGATGCTATGTTCAGAATGATAACAACAGCCTACGAGACAGGGGAAATACCAGATGATTTTAAGAAGTGTCTCATCGTAACTTTACCCAAAAAACAAGGGGCCACAAAATGTGAAAACTACAGAACTTTAAGTCTGGTATCTCATGCATCTAAAATTTTAACGAACATAGTCCTGAAAAGAATAGAGCCTACCATAGACAGAATTATAACTGACGACCAGTATGGTTTCAGACGAGGCCGAGGCACTAGAGAAGCCATACTAGCGCTACGCTTGACACTTGAAAAACGAATAAAGAAAAATAAAACCACATACTTAGCCTTCATAGACCTGGAAAAGGCGTTCGATAAAGTGTCATGGAAAAAATTGTTTGAAATACTCAAAAAGGCAGGACTGAAATACAAAGATAGACGAATTATTATGGCATTGTATAAAGAAGAGACGGCTGTCATCAGGTGCGGTAACGCTGAAGAACAAGCAAAAATTAAATCAGGAGTTCGACAAGGATGCTCACTCTCTCCAGTCCTGTTCAACCTGTATATTCAGTTTGCTCTAAATGAAATGAGGGACCTCAGAAACACAAGAGGTGTAAGAATACATGGACAAAAAATAGACATGATAAGATATGCTGATGATATAGCCTTGATCGGGGAAAGCGAAGAAGAACTGCTTGAATCTTTGGTTACAATGCAGAATGTTTTGAAAGAATACAATATGAAGCTAAACAAGGCAAAGACGAAGACTATGGTGGCCAGCCGGGAAGAAACCCTAGCCAATGTCGTCCTAGAGGGGGTAACTCTAACGAACGTCAAGTCCTTCCCATACCTTGGTAGTGCGATTACACAAGATGGAAAATCGGCACAAGAAATCTCTACCAGAATACATCTTGCAAGAGTGGCATTCAACAAAAAATCCAAAATGTTTGAATCAAATAATATTGACATGAAAATAAGAAAACGAATGCTTAAAACACTGGTATGGAGTATACTGCTGTATGGCTGCGAAACTTGGTGCATACATGAAAGTGACAAAAAGAAACTAGAGGCCTTTGAGATGTGGTGCTACAGGAGAATGCTGCAAATTTCATGGCGAGACCATATCGCGAATGAGGAGGTGCTTCGTAGGCTAAACGAAAAAAGAACATTAACGATAGCTATATCTACGAGGAGGGCCAGATTTATGGGGCACCTTATCAGGCATGAAAGCCTTCTAAACACCATTGTTGAAGGCTCAGTCGAGGGCACAAACCACAGAGGCAGGCCGAGAAAGGAGCACATGGAGGACGTAATGGCGGACATGGAGTGCGGGACCTACTGGGAAATGAAAAGGATCGCGGAAGACAGGGAAGAGTGGAGAAGAAGAGTCAAGTTGCTGCAAACCAATCGATAGATTGTAACCCCAGAAGAAGAACACGTTTTGAGGTCCCAGGAACCCAAAAAAGTGGTTTTTACGAAATGTCTGTCTATCGCTCTGTCCGCCTGTCTGTCGCTCTGTCTGTTCATCGATTTCTGGGCAAACTACTCGGTTAATTAAAAAGAAATTTAGCATGTAGGTTCACAAAAATCATACCTCGGGACCGTTTTTTTCTATCATCTTTTAAAAAAATAATTTTTTGCACAAAAATAAATATTTTTTTGGGAAAGCAACCTTAAACATGTCTGAAAGTAGAAATCATCGAAAATTATTTGTTATAGTCATTTTTCCTTAAATTTTTTATTTTTATTTTTTACCCCCAGAAGCAAACTATCTTGGGGCAAGCGACCTCCCGCATTTTATTAACATTAATATCGACAACAATATATATGAATTTAAAAGAAATCGTTGGAGCCGCTTTTGAGAAATAATTTTTTAAAACGTTTTTTTTTGAGTTTTTTGAGAAAGACTTTAAGAAACTTACAAATTTAGAAAAAATTGAAAACAAAAAGATCAATTGTCGAAAACCAGTGGAAGGGGTGTAAAAATAAATAAAGCATCATTGAAGATTTTCCGGCAATGACAAAATCAAATTCGAAGTATAATTGACCAGTGGAATAGCCACCTTAGCATTATTCCAATTTGAATTTGAAGGAGCTGTCATATACGGCTTCAAAATAATAATAGGTAGATTTAATATTTTACAGTGGATCATTAAGTCTAATTAAATCATCTGCAATTCTAAAATAAGCTATTGTTGGAAAGCCTATGCTGAGCACAAGTACAATGCTAGTGTAAAAAAAAATACACTATCTACTGATGCTGCGAAGTGTCTACTATATTTACCTGAATGTAAATTTATAAACCGCTGATGATACTGTACTACTTTCTTTGAACAATTATAATTCTAACGCGTGTGAAAATTGAAAGGTTACATCCGACTTGCATATTTATAATTTATTAAATTCTATTGTATTTAACTATTAAAATATATTTGCTTTACTTTATTCATGTATTAAATTACTTATTAGACTTATATCGAGTTACTCCAAAGCGAACACCGCCCCTAGTACCTCACAGGTGATAGGGTTTGCCCAACTAGCTAGCTCAGAATGGCAATGCGAACATGTAGAAAGGGCGGCCTACGCTCGCTGGCAGAAGCCATGAGACTTGCTTAACTAAAACGAAATTAACAAAATCAAGGTGAAGTGGAAAGGAAAGTCGGCCTATCCTATTATTGGAATAGTCCACAGGAAGACAGCACTGCTCAGAGAACGCAGTAGGCCCTCCTGTGGCCTACTCCAACCCAAGGACTCTCCTAACCCCTTGCCGAGACCCCCCTTCCACCTCAGAACGTGGGTCTGCTTCGTCAAAAGAGGAAATCCGGTTATTTGATCCACAACTGCGGTTATTTTAGAGAAAGTATTCGTATAATGACAAAATATACTAAGTGACGGAGAAAAACCCCTCAGCGGGAGAGGTGCAGGGTCTGTCCGCGGACCTACCAAGACGCTCGTCACTGATCCACTCCTGGGGGAAGGAATGTACACTAGTCCATTGAGGGATGAACCTCCATCCAAAACCGACCAGCATACACCCCAACTCCCAGGACAGGATCAGCCACGAACGCCCCAATAAGGCTGCCGACTCGACCAAAACAGTACGGAATTAAATAGGCTATAATGCGAAGTGAACAAATTGTAAGAGGAAAATTCCACTGTTCCTTGACACGAGTGAGAGCTTCTGAGAGAGAGCAGGAAACGCGTACAGCTGAACAGTTCACTAAAATTGTCTAACAAGGCGCCACTGGCCCAAGCAGTCTACTTGAACAATTCACACAACTAAAATCCCGGCAATGGCCAGAATGCCAGGGACGAACGCTATCGTCACCTTACCCAATGCCTACCCCCCCTCGCAGAAGCTCACACAAGGACAAGGAATGCGACTTAATAATTAACAAGTTAATGATGCTACTGGGTAGGACGCAGACAGGCTGCTCCGCCCTCTCGGAGATCGAGAATGCTTGAAGAGCAACAGAACTTTACTACACGACTTTGGAAAAATGGCTTGATCTTACTTGAATTAGGAATTACTGCGGGGTATGAAGTTGGCTGGCTCTAGGTCTGACGAGTGCTGGTACATGACATCTGCAGGTCCGGCAGTTCGACTGCTTTCTCTGTACTGCAACCCCCACAACTCCTGGTCAAATGGTGCTCAGTCTCATCTTGGGGCCATCTTCCGCCCAATCATGGTGTGGCGCCGTAGCCACCCGGCCCAAGGGCGACTCCCTTTCACCACATAATGGTATAAAACCCAAAAAACGATCACAAAAAGAAAAAACTCTCTTCCACCTCAAGGCTCAAGTTACGCCAGGAAAAAACAAGAACTCCGCTGACACTCTCTTCATCGCTCTTTTCTGCTGCCACTTCGCGCCAAAATTCAAACACATTACACTAGGTCAAACCACCTGACGTCACTGGTGGTGCGGTGAATTCTAGATAGGTCAGACCAACACATTACCACACAGCAATACTGGCAGGGCACGCAATGCATTTGAGCGTGAATTTTCAATCATTTAAAAAAAAAAAAAATTTTTTTTTACAAAACCAAATACTTTATTGGGAAAGCAACCTATCCGGTTTCGTTACTCAATTTAACACCTAAAACATACCTGAAGGTAGAAATCATCGATAGAAAGGTGTCGCAGAAAAATTATTTTTTACTAATTTTTCATTATAATTTAGTCATTTTTATTTTTTTACCCCCAGAAGCAAACTATCAAGGGGCAAGCGACCCCCCGCATTTTATCAACATTAACAACAACTACAATAAATGTGAATTTAAAAGAAATCGTTGGAGCTGTTTTTGGGAAATAATTTTTTTAGACGTTTATTTGAAGTTTTTAGAAAATAAAAACCCCCCCAATTGAGTTAGCCCAAAATAAAAAAAAATGGTCCTGAGGTATGATTTTTGTCAACATACATGCCGAATTTCATCAAAATCGACCGAGTAGTTTGCCCGGAAATCGACGAACAGACAGACAGACATTTCGTAAAAACCACTTTTTTGGGTTCCTGGGACCTCAAAACGTGTAAATCCGTTGAAAACTCGGAATCGAAAATTTCGACCATCACAAAGCTTTCCTTATACTACGTATAAATTGGAAAGCAATAAAATATATACGGTATATACCACTGGCCATTATTAAAATAGGCAGCCAATTGAAGGGGCAGGAAGAAAGTGAGAGTATTGCATGGTGAGGGTATTTAGACCGTCCCTGGTAAAGATGTGACGAGTTGTACCCTGTCGAATTGCACAATGGGCTGACACCAGCGGGACGTCCGACCCTTTTTTCTAGTTTGTTGGTATTTCACCAGAAAAGCCTGTTTGCAATATTTGACCGTCGTGACCATTCTATAGTGTTATATATTCAATGCTAAAATTAAAAAAAATGGCGTCATGGTATATGTTAAGTACAAACATTTTAATAGATTTCTTAAAAAGAAAAATTCGAATTTCCGTCAATGTCATTTGCATTCTGCAATGAGAGGTCGGTGGAAATCCCGCCTTAGCGACCGGACTAAAAGTAAAGTTAAGATTAAGTGAAGAGGCTGCTATATTAATGACCCTAACCCAGACCTCTGCATGACGATAGGTGAGAGGTTATTTTCCATTACATTAAGGTGAACAGGAAAGGTGCAAGAAAAGGGAAAACCCCTCTCTGACTTTCCCCTCTTCTACCCTTTTTCTGACAAATGCACCCTAGACTAATATTCTGAGGATTAATGGTATAGAAGGAGTCATTGTAAAATGAATGCCGTGTAATTGATGGCCAGACTCTAGTAAGACCAATTTTAGAGAAAAAAGACCCGTTATCGCACAGTTCCAACTCCTGGACTTATTCCCAGTCATTTGTTTCAAGATTTCCCCTTCTCCCGGTATTCCCTTGTTCGCCCTTAGTCTTGAGTCCTGTCCAGGAGGGGTGGAAAAACAGATGAAGTAAAAAAGGGCATTTGCCGTGTTTCTGTTGTTGGGGGTTTCCCAATAATCGTGTGGTTGGATGATATTGCCAGCTTATTTTCTTTCAATGTTGTGAGCTTACTTGACACATTGGATATTGTTTGGCAGCCAGGGTTGTGTTCAAAGTTCACTCACTTACTTACTTACTTACTTACTTGGCCCGTGAAGGGCCTTAGCCTGCTCTGCCACATCGTGGCAGCCTGCGCGGTCCTGCACTCTCCTTCGCCAATCATCACTCGAAGTTCACAGTGGCACCTAATTTAAAAGGAGAGTCATTGGCCATAGCTTGTGGAAACAGTGCTTCTTAGCGGTAATCTCGACTTGCGGCAACTTGCAGTCCGACCAATCAGAAAACATTGTGCATCCAATATCTGCTATGTTCAGGACATGTAGAGTAGTGGTACAGACTCCGACTTTCACCCGAAAGGTTGTTGGTTCGAGTCCCACACGTGCTTCGCCTGCATGTAAATCAGGCGGTCCCGGGCCTTCCTAGTTCAGTGTAAGAGAGGGCTTTATAGCCCTAACTCCGCCAGGTTGTCTTAGTAATAGAACAAAAGTAAATATTTATTTATTTAAGATGGCCATCCACAGCTCAGTCATCAACGATTCCGCGACTGCCTCCCAGTGTAAGTGGGGGGTTCTCGACATAAGCCTAATACAGTTAAAATTAACCTATCAAGATGACTCAGGAAACCAACGATTCACGTACCGGATACAAGAGATAAATAATACAAGAGATATTTGAGATTAAAAGAGAGCTTTATAGTCATAACCCCGTCTGGTTCGCTTAGTAATTGAACAACAAAAATATTTATTTATTTATTTATTTATGTTCAATGATATGACAGATATTGCCAGTACCCTATCACACTTATCACACTTGCTGGTCTGACGGGATTAGGTAATTGTGTGAGGTGGTTATTTTGTTTAAATATTCGAAGTTGAAATAAATTTGAAATTATACATAGTTCGATTTTATTTGATTAGGTATATTTTTGAGCTGACGCCTTGAGCTAAATTCATTTCATAATCATTTGTATTTTACAGAAGTCCCGCGTAATTTGGGAGTATCCTTTAGGCGATTTTCGGTTCTAATAACAAAACACGCGATCCAATAAAAACAAATGTGCATGAGGAATAATCTGCTCGTTGGTTTTATGCGTCCGTAATCTGTTGACTTTTGCATTGGTTCAGCTAGTGAGTTTACGCTGATAGTAATAACAACAATAATGACTTTTTGTTCTATTACTAAGCCAACCTAATGGAGCTACAGGCCGGAGACCCCCTGCTTTACATGCCCTCCGAAGAATTGCCAAAAAATGTAGCAAGTGTGGGACTCGAACCAACAACCCATCGGGTGAAATTCGCAGTCCACTGCTCGACTCGTATAGTCGTAGGTAGTTTGGCTTTTCCGGTCACAGTGCAAAAATGTTAAGCCTGAGTGTTATAAATGCAAAAAGAAATTATCGCATTTTTTGGACGAAATTAATTAATTGCTCGTTCCACAGCCACAAAGATATAAAAGGGAACAAATGAAAAAAATCTTAAAAATACGAGTTTTCTGTGAAAGCTGTCTATTTTCCCTACAGATTTACAACTGTTCTACAAAATGGGTTTAAGGCTCTTTGTCCCATTTTTCTATGGTAATAATATTTCAGTTCAGAAAATATAAAATTCATGCGAAAACTTGTATTTTGTATAAGTTTTTTATCTGTTCACTTTGTTATCTTTGTATCTGTGGAACGAGCAATAAATTAGTTTCGTCATAAAATCAGCAAAATTTCTTGTTTACAAAACATTTTGAACACTCAGCCATAGGCAATATTGATGATGATGACGATTATGGTAAATATTGTTGTTGACAAAACATACAGTAGATAATGCTGGTATGCTGGAATACCGGTATTTATTTAATCCCCTGGTTTTAAAAATGTAAACAAGATAATTTTATAATGGAAAGTGCTACTCAAAATTTGTTTGTTTACAGTTATAATCCTAGGGTATTTATTTAACCCCGGTATTATTTAATCCCCTGGTAATAAAAATGTAAACAAGATAATTGTATAATGGTAAGTGCTATTCAAGCTGCTGCAGCCTGATCGAGGCGATTATAATACCGGGGTTAAATAAATACCCTAGGATTATAACTGTAAACAAACAAATTTTGAATAGCACTTTCCATTATAAAATTATCTTGTTTACATTTTTATTACCAGGGGATTAAATAAATACTGGTATTATAATCGCCTCGATCAGGCTGCAGGTTGTTATAATTTCTTTCTTTTCTTGTTTTTACTCCTTCTCATAAAGGCCTCCTCTCAATATACACTAGTAACTGGTACCAGTCCTTTCTTGACGGATGGAATGTAATGCCCAGACTAACTCTTTAAGCCACTAAGGGGCCAGTCACCAGCGTGCATGAGTAGAATGCATTTTACTAGAGATCTAAGGAGCTAGCTACAAATTTAATGAGGCCAGATATTACCTCACACAATAGGCAGCTGAAATCTCCTCTACCCTAGACAAAATACACTCTATCTCTTCTCAGGGGTTTCTTTCCAAATAAAACCAACTATTTTACCCAGGTAAATGAAATAAAATTCTGTAATGTTACGAAAATAACCGAATAAACAAAATCAAAAGTAACCAGTGTGAAACATTATTTAGGCCTACTTAACTGCTGTAAAAGTGTAAATAGAAAGTGCGATCTCTGGTAGTCCTAAAATGTCTCAGATCAGCAATAGGTGGAAAGCGCCAAGGGTTAAGCTATTAGAATTAAGTCTGAGAAAAGATGGCCAACCAATGTAGGTAAACCCTAACCTACATGTCGAAAACAGGACTACAATGACTACCAGAGACCGCCCTCCCAACAAATCTTAATTCATTAAAAATTCAAGAAAGACATACTACCGTAGATACTGTATATAGATGAATACAAAACTTGAAACCAGCGGATAGATCCTACCTTCCGTGTTGCATACAGAATTGATTATAGGTTAGCGAATCCACATCAATCTCTTATAAAGCCAATTCCTTCCCTGGTGTTCATGGCCGCTCCAAGTCCAATGTTTTTTCAGTGTAAGGGTACTTAATATCTCATCCCTCTTGGCCCCGGTAAGGCCTTAAAAGCTCTCAGCCTTCCATCATTTCTTTTTAAAAATACAAATCAAAACCAACCTCTCCTTCTTTGGCCATTTTCCTTATCTCCTGTCCTGACTTGTCTCTTCCTATGGTTCCCTTGATTTTTGTAGATGGCAGCACCTTCCAGCCACTCTTGATTTTTCCGCCTTATTTTCAATACATTACAAGGTGTGCGATATAAACTAATATTTATTTTTCGAATAAGGTACATTGTATATATATCGTATTAGACAGCCAAACTCATACAAAGACCATTTAATTGTCATATATAACCAGAACTTCCGCCCGGGCTATCGTAAAACGGATAATAATAACGCTAATAAACTGGCTTGATATGGAATGGCTTGTTTTACAGCATCTATGTTATTTTATATCAATCGTAAATATGAAACCCCTGGGCAGAGCCATAGGAAACCCACCGCGAACTCGAATGTGTTGCGTCAATCTCGCCACTATCTGACATCGGGTCTACATTGTACACGGATTTAGCTCCCTATTATGTTCTTGTGTCTGTTTTGTTTTTGTGGGGGCGGCCTACTATTCGGTGTTTTTTGTTTATTTGGTATCCCGGTCAATAAGTTATATTTTATGGATTCTATTAAGCCTGGTTCATAAATTGCCCTTATGGCAACTATTTACATATTGTCCAGTAAATATGTCAGAAATACAGCCCATTTCAGGAAAGTTCTGTTGGTCCCGAAAGGTTTTTAGTTTTTTATGTTTTTAGAGGTGCTGAATCGAATTCTGACATTTCCCATCAAAATTTCGAGGCGGAAAAATTGTGAAAACAGCAACAACAAAAAAATCACATGTCTCCGTAGTTTCCTGGCTGTAGATTAAAAAGTAGTAATTTTTTCGAAAACGATATCGTCTTCCACATTCAGAAGGTCAGTCACAAAAACTCCCTGCCACAAGTTGGGGGCAAATCATCAACGAACAAGGGGCAAGCGACCCACCGCATTTTGTTGACGTTAATAACGACTAGAATATATGTGAATTTAAAATAAATCGTTGGAGCCATTATTAAGAAATAATTTTTTTAGACGTTTTTTTTATTTTTTTGAGAATAAAACCCCCCAAATTGAGTTATCCCAAAATAAAAAAACTGTCTCGATGTATGATTTTTTCGAACCTACATGCCAAATTCCATCCAAATCCACCGAGTAGTTTGCCCGGAAATCGATGAACAGACAGACAGAGCGACAGACCGACAGACTGACCGACAGACAGACATTTTGTAAAAACCACTTTTTTGGGTTCCTCGGACCTCAAAACGTGTAAATCTTTGAGTCGAAAATTTTGACCATCACAAAGCTTTGCTTATGCTACGTATAAATTGGAAAGCAAAAATGAAGAAAATGCACCTGATTTCGTTATGTAATGTGAAACGGCTTGTTCGACAATCGTTAAATTGTCAAGTCCAGAAGTTGCAGATGCTACAAATATAACCAATAGTCAATTGAAACAACTTCCCAAAGGAGTAACCGGTAATAAAATATTAACTAAGCGTGTACTCAGGGACGGAACTAGCGCATTTTTCGGGAGGGGTAGTGGTGGGTCAAAATAGAAAAAATTATTGTAGTATAGATAAAATTATAATGTAATTAATTTACATACAACAGACTTAGTAAATTAAGGGGGGGGGGGGCAGCCCCTATCCGTCCTTGACTAAGACCTGGCCATTCATTATCTGCTTGGGTTGTTAACCCCCAATTCGCTCCTAGGATCCTTGGTTGCTAGGGACAGACTAACCGACGTCGACTAAGGGGAGAATAAGCCAAGTGCAGGCGAAACAATGAGACATAATGCTAGTCGTACCAGTTCTCTTCTGTTCGCCTCAATTGGTTTAGGTTCGCCGAAAGTTTCCAGTTCGCAAACAATCGGTGAAATACAGTTCAGCCACATATTCCAAAACTTGTATCCCCCCCTCCCTTCCATTCTGCCATGAAACAACCTCTAACAAGCCTTGAAGTTGGTCTCTCAGTCATAATCAAATGAGAGGTTTCAATGCGCACCGCCAAACTTTTGTATTAAATTATTCGGGTGATGCATGCTCTAGCCTACGTACTTTCCTGGTTGCATAATTACGAGGAGCGTATGAAAAGTTCTAATAATCGGGTACATGGGAGTATTTTAAGTTTATGTTGTTTTGCTTCTTTAATTACAGCTATTTTTGTATTTCAATAAGCAACAAACTATTGCCCTACCGCTTTCTAACAAATCACAAAAAATGTTCCAAACCATGCCGGGAAAAAATCATAAAAAGCTTGCTTCCACCGATCTAAAAAAAATTTCATTTTCATTTCAATTTCAGATTATATAGGTATATTATAAATCGTTGCTTGAGGTCATTTGTGAACACGATGGCAAGTGCCTACAAATCTCCTTTTTCTCAGAGCGGCCCCTTGAACTTGTGACACGTGAACCGTGAGATATTCACTGTGCTCGAAGGTGCATTTGCTCAATTTGTCGCATCTTTTCAAAAGTATTACATCCAGTACATATTTTGTTTGCCAGATATAACCGTTTAGCATTGTTCCTTTAAGAAGGGTTCTGTAGAGATAGTTTTTTCAGTTCGGCATTGTATAGTTACTTTTTCTTCTAATCTGTTATATTTTCTCGTAGTATAGAAATCTAGGAGTGAAACACACTGTGTGGCAAAGGTCGTTTTCCGTGTGGTACATTCCCATTTGTGTCACATGTAACGACCCCTGCTCACTTATACAAAGGCTTGAGCATTTCTAATATAAACCCCCTGCCCTTTCCCCGCCATCACCTCGTTATTGCTTTCTCTTTATACTCCATTACGTTTGTCTAAGAGAGGGGGTATGATTCATCCATCTTGTACGCTTGTATTATTTCTTTGGCCGCGAAGTGTATTTTCTGTTACGATACGACAGAAAAATACCAAAATACGACTGTAGAAAACACTCGTGAAACCTGTGCTATTATACCGAAGCATGGGCACTGTCATATCGCGACCGCAGAATGCTATCGGTCTTCGAAAAAAAAAAAATGCTTCGAAGTATCTTCGGAGGTACAATGATCAACAGAGTCTGACGAATGCAAAGTAACACTGTAATTCATAGCGTCGTCGACGATCTTAGAGCCAAAAGACTTCATTGGATCGGCTACGTACACCGTATGTCCGATAGCAGACCGACCAAAGCTGTTTGGGAAACCGCTCCACGTTGAAGAAGTCTTAGAGGATGACCAAGACGTAGATGGGTAGACCAGTTCCAGGAGGGACTCGACACTGCAGCCTGGCGACCGGTGGCTGAGGATTAACTGAAAGGAGTTAGAGTGGACAGTTTGTTGGTGACTTGAAAAAGCCATGGACTTTAGGCGGGGTTTCCACATACGTCCATGGTCAATGGTAAATGTGGTATTGACGTTTTAGCAGACATTAAAGACATACTAAAAATGTCTGCTACCACGTCATAACCATATTTACCATTGACCATTGACGTATGTGGAAACCCCGCCTTACAATATGGTCTCTGATGAATAGCTGACCACTGAGCCTTAACTGAGCCACCCTAATTCTAAAAGAAACCCGGTCTTTTTGCTTGCCTCTGTACTGTACCATTATTACACAATAACGTATTGTCATGGCAGATTTTAAAAACATGTCTCAAATGAAAATTAGTTGGAAAACTTCCCTAGCTATTCCATAACTGAGAGGATAATAGCTTTGTAAATTGCTGTGTGTGTAGTGCTTCTAGCGACATCTGTTCAAATTCTAATTCTGCTTTCTACCTTTTCACGTTTCTGCAAATATTATATGTTGATACTTTGTGAAACTTGTTACATGTTACAATTTCCATTTTCTTGAACAGTGCGCCATAGGGGCAATGGGGGTTGATGTATTTATTCTGTAATTTAATATTAGTCAAAGCCTGAATCGGAGAAGCCTTGAGTTTGATATACTGTATGTCTACGACAAACTATTAAACTTTATTCAAATTTAATATTTCGTGTACGATACTTACTATTGGAAAAATCATATTTAGTATTAATTTTCCATACTTTATTTCAATATCCTGAGAAACCCATTTCTGTCGCTTTATTAGGTTAGTAATAATGTATTACCTACTGCTATGTATCGATATTATATCTGAATATTTCATGATTATTCTTTCCGTTTTCTTTCAGTTATTGTCTCTCATTCTACAGCTGTCTTCTAACCTTGCAGTCTGATTTGATTATTACTAAATACTGAAATTTACTGTAAGTGTCGTCGGTAGTTTAATTTATTAATAAATAATAAGATTTGTTCTACAATATTACTAAGCTAATAGCGAAGTTAGGGCTATAAGGTCCTCTCTTACACTCGGGACCGCCTGCTTCACATTACCTCCGAAGCATAGTCTTAAAAAGCAGCAAATGTGAAACCATCAACGTTTTAAGTGAATGTCCAAGTCCGTACTACTACTCAACTTATCATGAAAATTGTAATGGTTTTGTCACAATAAACTGCTCATGGTACTATACTATATCAGCCTCCCAGTATTTTACTGTTGTTAATGAAGGAGCAGACTCCCCCAGAGTAGAATCTAGCTCCGCTTTGATTTTCGTTGGACCAATTCCTTTCAAATGAAAATATTGTATCACTTAACGATGACCGATTTCGTCCATGTTGACAAATTCTCTAACAGCGTTAACTTCCACGAAAGTAATAAACAAGATGGCGTCACCAAACTGCGCAATTAAACTTAGTAAGGTTGGCACTTCCTGCAACAGTCACTAATTTCAAGCAGCAACTGCCATTTATGAGTCAGGCCGGGTACTACTGGGACCTCGTATAATTACAAAGACTTTCACGACCGGAGTTACATAATGAAGGATTAAAATCCGGAATGATAGGCCGTGGTTGTTCTGAAGGCGTACTTTCAGACGTTTCGTCAACAACTAAGTTTTTGTGGATCTTCCGAAATGCAATCATAGAAGTCTACGCAGTGCCATAGAAGATGTGACAGCCCCAGGTCTGTACAAATTTAGATGCATTTTACATATCTTAAAGCCTGAGGTGTGGGGGACATTTAAACAAAACGGGGACACCCACACCTACAACACGAGGCAACAGGGAGACCTTGTAAGGCCAGCGCCACGCACAACCAAGTGTGAGCGACTGGATCCTATACTACAAGGTTTCGCCTACCTTAGAAAACTCCCGATTGAACTGAGAGCGACGAGAAATGCTTCTAACTTCCCTAAATTGCTTAGAAACCATCTCTTAGAGAAAGCTTTCTACACTGTCACTGAGGCACTAGCACAATGACAATGACAGAACTACCTGATTTTGACGATATTTTGACTATTTTACTTTATACTTTCTTGTTGATTACTTGTATTGTAAAATTTAACAGAAACATATAAATATTTATTTATTTATGTCGCCCGCAGATGTTGGCGAAACGGCGTATCTTCCATGTGTATCGGGCCTATTAGTATTTGTAGTATGTACCTGCAGTGTGCTACCCCCAATGGTCCCTAAACTGTACTCTGTGTAGTAGATACTCAGCATACTACATGAAAGTTGGATTCTTTACCTTTCCTTTATGTACAGAATTTTAGAATGGTACCATGCACAGAATTTGAATTTGACCCCAGGCTTCTAATGGTTGTTAAGACTCTCCAAAATCATGGCCTCATTTTGCCCCCCCCCCCCCCCTTACTCACTTGACAAGCCCCTTTATTCATTCATGGTTCTGTAGCACGGGTTTAATGGTTTACGCTTCCTTCCATCCTATCCTATATCTCTCTAGACATCTGAGTTCTTTTTTTTTTAAATGAGGAAAATATTTTAATCTCTCCAAGAAAAATCTTTAAGTCTCAGTAGTATATTATGTCAGTTCCACTCGCCGTCTTCTCGACTGTACGAATTTATTCAGGTCAATTTTAGTACTGTTGGGCGGGCAATTGAAACACTGTTTCTACAGGAGCAAGAACCTCACCAATTTTGGGACTAATAACGTTTTATATTTAAATCCCATCTCTACATGACAAATTTCAAAATCCACATTGTACAATGTCTTGATTTTCATGGTTATTTATCTGAACTTTTTTTTTCAGGTAAGAATTCAGACTGTATGTCAAGAGACCAATTTTATTCTTATTCTTACCATTCGAGGAGACTTGAGGCAGTACGTACAGATATTGTATATATGACTAGATATAACAGCTCTATAAAATAAAAGTGGGCATAGAAGTTTGAAATTGAAGTAGTAAGAAGATATTTTACTTCTTATATATAAATTATACAAAAAATTGTGATAATATACTGTAATTTAATCGTAGGGAACGTCACCTGTTTATCGAACAGAATTCATTCGGATCCTTACTGCAAGTGCCTATGGGCCATTCTTTAATAGCTGCCGTATCCTGAGGTATTTTGATCTGGAGGACTTTGCGAAGATTCAAGGGAAGGGGGTCGGCGGATGTCAAAGCTCTTCTTAGAGATTTCGAACTTTTTAATTAGTCTCTGCTCCCCCTTGAAGCTTGTTATTTTTCTCCACCATGCCGTATACTTGCTGTATTTATGTACTCGGCTAGATTTTAGGCTGTGAGAGATTGTACCTTCTCAAAGGAACCTCTCTGGTATTATTTAGCTACGTTTGATTAGGCTTCTATAAAAGAAAGAAATTGCAAAAATTCTTTCAACTGCCTAATTGGCTTTTACTTTACGGTAGATGGCTCTAAATTCGGTTAAGTACCTTAGCCTCTGCAATTACATTCCTTCTTCAGTTGCTAACGACGAGCGTTAAGCTTCTGGGGGGTCTTTGCTGAAGGCATCCACCTCATCCGCGGTGTTGCCATATAACCCAAGGCCGTACCCAGGTTTCGATTTCGGGGGGGGGGGGTCAAATTTTATTAAACGTAATTAATTAATGAATTAATTTTACAAAATATACAGGTTTACATACAAAAATTTATTTCGGGTGGGGGGGGGGTCATTCCCCATGGACCACCCCCCTGGGAGCGGCCATTATTAAATCCATCATTTGTCATTTTTTTGGCTCTTTTTTTAGGCAAACTGGTTTTATTAATTTTCTCGTCTTGCACCAAACATCTTGTACTGCACCTCTGTCTGTTCCACCTTACGCCGGTTTTTTATTTTCATTTTTGAACGTTTCCTTGCTTCTTCAGCCCTTTTGAGATAACCGTTAATTGCAGTACCTTAATAGAAGGTCCTCCCGATTAAGAGAACATAATCTCTTTTGGAAATCGGTCGCCCCACCGAAAGAAAGTTGATTTATAGAAAACTTTAACCGTAACCATAAGAGTTAGAACTAAGTTGAACATATCACGAGTAACATAACGGTCCGTGGCGGCGATCCGTTTACCCTATGTCCCTTTCCATAGCGTACTCGTTTAGGCGGGGGTTCCACCAACGTCAATAGTGATGGTTAGGGAACATCAGAACTTTCCCAATCCTTGGCACCATGCAATTGTACTCCCCATACCGAAAACAAACAAAGACCGCTCACTATTATCGTCTTATCGGCCTATATCACTTACAAATACGTTAATCAAGGTGCTAGAACGTATGGTAAATAAAAGATTAATGTGGCATCTTGATAGCAAACGCCTTTTATCAAATGTGCAGTGTGGAGGACGGAAGGGGCGCTCACCCCTCGACCATCTGGTTAGGGCGAGTACGTACATCCAGGACGGCTTCGTAAGAAGATACCATACATTGGGTATTTTTTTTAAATATAAAATCAGCCTATGATTCAACGTGGCATGTAATCCTTAAACAGCTTAAAGCATGGAATATGCTGGGAAACCTCCCGTTATTCATACAAATCTTTCTCCTTAACAGAACTATATCAGTAAGATGTGGAAATACCCTCTCCCACCCCTATACATTAGATAATGGCACCCCCCAAGGGTCAGTCCTGAGTTGCACCCTCTTCCTCATTGCAATTAATTCAATAGTGGCCCATATTCCACCTACCATGCTCACCTGTCTGTATATAGATGATTTGGGAATTTTCTTTCAAGCGCCCACACTAGGCGAAATAGAAGTCTCAGTGCAAACGGTACTCATTAACGGAATGGTCAGAAAGCACTGGTCTCAAATTTTCAGTGGAAAAAATCAAGGCGGTATATTTCTGTAGAAAACACTGTTATTCGGATCCAGTACTCTCCCTCAACAAAGCCTCGTTGCCTATAGTGCAGTCACATCGCTTCCTGGGACTTTAATTTGACAAAAAGCTCACTTGGAGAGAGCACATCGTTCAACTCCGCTCAAAGGCAGAAAAAGGGCTAAACCTGTTACGGAGTTTAAGCCATTGGGGTGCGGATAGGGAAACATTGCTTATTCTTAACCGCGCACTCATTAGGTCGCACCTGGATTACGGCTGTATAGTATATAATTCCACTAGTAATGTGTTACTCCAGAGTCTGAATTCTATCCATCATAATGCACTCAGAATATGCTTGGGAGCGTTCAAATCAAGCCCCGTTGCAAGTCTTTGTGTGGAGGCAAACGATCCCCCCCTGCGCTACAGAATTATAAGGGCAACATTAAAATACTGTATCCGCGTTGACAACAGCCCTGACCACCCTGCGTATCCCTCGATACATTCAAATGCATGCGATGAAATATACATCCACCGACCTAGAGCTTCTAAACCTGTATGTATATGGTACTACAACATGGAAAGTAGAATAGATTAATTCCGCCTTACGCTGTGGCCCTCTTACGCTGATCTGAACGATGGGACGCCTTCGTGGCTTGCGCCAAAGCTGCGTATCAACCTATCCCTAAATAGCCATTCAAAACATACTACCCATCCTTCCTTATATTTGGCCCACTTTGCTGAGATTAAAAATGGACACCCTGATCCTAAGTGGACCCATTTATATACAGACGGATCCAAAAAAGATAACAGAGTCGGTGCAGCCTTTGTGATAGGAAAGGAAAAGTATATGTACACTCTCTTACCATACACAACGGTTTATTCAACTGAACTATTTGCAATATTACAGGCTCTTTTATACATCCATGAGCATCACTTGGAATTCTCCATTATTTTCACAGATAGTTTTAGTGCCCTAGAAGCCCTAAAAAATATGAAAACACTCCTTATTTCAGCCATTCACAGCTCATATAAACAGATCTATGCGCAAGGTGTCGTGAAATTCTGCTGGGTACCAGCACATGTAGGCATCTCGGGGAATACGGCAGCAGACAATGCCGCTAAAGAGGCAACAACAGCAATTTCAGCCCCATGGCCATTAACCACCTTGTATGATGTGCGCCTACCCTGATGCCTACACTGATCATCTGGTCGGCTTGATTGGCAGGGGGATTGGAGTGGTCCATCGCATGATTACAACAAGTTACGAGACATTAAACCCCGCCTGGGGTGGTGGACAACAGCCAGCCGCCCTTACAGACGAAAGGAGATACTGCTGTCGCGCATGCATCTGGGCCACTCCAGACTTACCCACGGCCACCTAATGGCAGGTGAACCGCCTCCGAACTGCCAGTATTGTAGAGTACCACTGTCGGTGGAGCACATCATACTGGCCTGCCCGAGTTACGCTGGCCCCAGAGCCCTTCTGCCGCTCCCCCTCACTCTGCAACCCCTGCTGGGAAATGAAGAGAGGGTCACCTCTCTCGTCATAAAATTTCTTGGCGCGATAACAGAAAAAGCGCGGAAGCCCAAAATGGGCAGAGCGCCTAGCGTTAAAAAAAAAATAAAAAAATAAAAAAAATAAAATAGTGATAGTAAATGTAGTTTTGACGTGGTAGCAGACATTAAAGACATACTAAAAATGTCTGCTACCACGTCAAAACTACATTTACTATCACCATTGACGTTGGTGGAATCCCCGCCTTAGAATGTATTCAAATTTTAACTTTCTTACACCCTCGGTAATAATCGACATTAGAGGATATAGAAAAACTGTACTTGGCGGGATTCGAACCCGTGATCTACGCCTAATGCCTAATATAATGTGTAGACCTCAGTTATGGATAATGTTATTGAAAAGCTTATGTTTAGTTTTCTATAAATTAGGTCTAATCCTATTCTATAAATATAATAATCCTATTCTATAAATTAGGCCTAATCCTTTGCTTTATCTTAGGAATCATATGTAGGAGACCAAACTTAAGTAAGCTGTATTATCACTTGTTTCCGGCTAGCATTCTCGGATTAATTCCTGATGGAAGGCAGAAGGAACGAAAATTACTTTATTGTAATTTTTTCTGCATTTGTACCTTTCGGCCCACTCTTACAGTTAATTTCTGGTGTAAATTAATTTTTTTTTCAGGCCTACTATGCAATTTAGTATTTACTTAACCTGAAATTATAAATGTAAACCAGATAAATTTTAGAATGGAAAGTACTATTCAAATTTGTTTTGTTTACATTTTTAACCCGTGATTAAGTTAATATTAAACGATATAGTAGACCCGCAGATGCTCAACCCTTTTCTCTCGAAATCCTATGTTTCTCCATGCAGTGGTTCCAAACCAGTGACGGTCTGCGGACCACCTCTTACATCTATTATTGTTATTATTGCTGTTTTTAAGAATTTGAAAGTTTCCTACGATATTTACCCAGTAGCTTACATTATGATTTTAATGTGCGACAAAGTTAGTGTGAAACTTGGGCACCCATGTTTTTTTTACAAGTTGTTAATGTTCTTGTTAATAGCAATTCTTATGTCACTGCAGACATTCTCGCGGACCATTTGCCAGGGTCTGAAGGACCACTGGTTAGGAACAACTAAAAAAAAAACTGCTCAATAGGAATGAATTTCGGCTGTTTAAGTACTAATATTTGTAAAGTGAAGGTGAAGGGGTAAGAATCTTGGCCGCAGCGCCCTCTGGTGTGACAAGGGATGATGAAAGTTGTTGTGGGGGGCGGGCTGGTATAAGTCCATGCTGACGACAATAATTCATGGTTTTGTAAAGGTAGCACAAGTTAATTCTGATTAATACGACACCATATATTCTGGTCTTTCCCCACTCCTCCACCCATTTAATCCTTGTCACCTTTTAGCCTCTTCTCACACTTCCTACCTTTGTTTTCGAGGTCTGACAGTTGTACTGCCCTCACTTTCAGCATTTCGTAACTTTTCGTATCCTGTAACTACTAGTATCTCATAAGTACCTTGTCTGAACCGAAAATATTTGTTTGGATCCTTGGTGTTTTTTTTTTTTTAATTTGCTTGGAGTATACCACTAATAGGCTAAAGCCAAGTCAGATTTATGAAAGGTTTAAGAAAGTGAAATATGAACTCATAGGAATATAATACAGTAGACTCGATTTGTCCCTGTTTAGCTTAAGGTTTTTCGACAAATCTAGGTATAGATATTCCAAGGTGATTCAAACTTCTATTGTTGTTTTTGTGGAAAATCCTATTCTAGATAGGAAACTGGTCGTTCACATTGGCCACTCCTGCCTGCATCACCCCAAAATAGATTGGTTTATTTATTTATATTAATTTAATACTTAAGTTATAACGATTTGATCTGTTCAATCAGCAAAGGACTATTTCATGCATTGTTCTACTTCTAAATCGTTGGGTATAAATGGGCTCTTAGTGAGCACTCATTGTTAAAATTAACTTTGTATAGTTTTAGGAATAAAATTAAATTAAAAATTCACAACCGGTTTCGGCTCACGCCATCGTCAAGTGCGATTGAAAACAGATAAAACAAAAGGTATGCAAGCTAAAACAAAATAAAACTCATTGTCAGGATAACACACAGCATCGCATAAAGTAAACAATTTAAATTGAACAATTAAACATTAACCAATGGAAGCGCCAACAAGGGGGAACTACTTAAAAAGTAGCTTAAGTTGTTTACTTTATGCGATGCTGTGTGTTATCCTGACAATGAGTTTTATTTTGTTTTAGCTTGCATACCTTTTGTTTTATCTGTTTTCAATCGCACTTGACGCTGGCGTGAGCCGAAACCGGTTGTGAATTTTTAATTTAATTTAATTCGTAAAACTATACGAAGTTAATTTTAACAATGAGTGACAGTAAGTTTTACAAAGTTAATAAGGAGACTATTATGTTTATTCTTAGTGAGCAAATAGCATCGTCTGCACATCAGTTTGAATTTTTATGTTTTTATGTGTAATTTGACTTGAACTAGCCAAACGTGGTACGATGATTAGGTAAGGCGTGATAAAATTTTCAATAAACAAGAAGAATTTGATTATTGTTTTAATGTAGTATAGCCATATATATACAATAATATAATACATATAATATACAATAGGATAGCCGACCTGTGTGGCGGTATCACTATTCCTGTAATCTGCGTGTGATAAAAGTACATTGGCAATATTGATAGTATTTGATGCACATAAATATTCATATTCAGACAATACAGAGGTCGATTAAGAATTTAAGTCTACTTGTTTATCTTATTAAAAATGTAAAAAGATACTTTCATTGCATTATGTTTGCATCAGTAAATTGATCCCCAGGCTTTTTGTTTCTGTCAAAATTTCACTGTCTGTTTGGAAAACGGACTTCAGATATGGCAAAGTAGACTGACTGATTAATCCAATATCTCCGTACTCCCTCAAAATATTGTGTGCCTCTTCGTTTCCCAATCGCTTGACAATATTTATTGGCATGGATTTGTCCGAATTCCCTACAAAAACATATTGATACTGTGTTTTTTCAAGAACTAGCTTTATTATATCAATATCACCTCCAAGAGCTGCGCTGTGTAAAATAGTGTTGCCATTCTTTTTCATCACTGTCATCTTTGCTTCTTGATTTAGTAGAAATTGGAACGTTTCGAAGTGACCCCATCTGGCAGCAGCGTGCAATGCCGTCCATCCTTCCTTATTAGTACCATTTATATTTGCGCCTCTGTTTACAAGCATTTCAGCTGCATCCTTATTTCCAAATCTAGCTGCGAGCATAAGTGGGGTGGCACCATCAATATTTTTTGCGTTTATTAGCTGCTTAAGTACATAAGGCGGCTGTCTCTCTTCGAGTGCGTTAAACGTCAGTCTCACCATTTTATTATTGCCTGCCACTACTGCAGTGTGTATTATGTTATTATTTTGGCCATTGTTCAATCGCTTAATAATCCACTTGGACCTCTCCTGCTCTTGTTCTATGGCACTTAAGTCTTCGGAATCATCACTGCTGTCGTCTTCGCCACTCGTGTAATCTCCGGCGCACCAAGGAGTATTTACATGCTTCAAGCTAACGTTTTTACTTTCGTCATTATTTCCTTCTATCGCTTTATGTCTAAACATTACGTTAAATTCATCTTTATCAACTCTTCCAGAAACTTTTAATATCATCACCCAGCGAAAGTCAATGTTTGTAAAATGCACTTGTATCAGTGCCGAGCCGAAGCGAACCAGAAAACCTTCTTTGGTTGTAAGTGTTGGCAATTTGGAAATAAGTTCAATTAATTCTCCTAACATAACTTTGTCCATAATGAAACGCATTTCGGCAAAATCTTGAATTGCTCGCTTTTCTGAGTTAAAAATTTCAGAAATTTGGTTTGGCTGGTATGTTGCTAATTCGTCGTTGTTAGGTGCCATTTTACCGTCAATACTGTAAAAATAAACAGTTGCTGTAGTTCAATATTATATGAAACGACAATATAACTAGTTATTTGCCTCGTATCTGCACTGGTTAAGTCATGTTACATGGCATCAGTCAATAATACGTATACCATTTTTCCAATGACCAAAAATTAATATGGAAACAATATAAATAATGTCCAAAATCTATGGGGTCGTTCGTATTGCACAATGGACCAATGGGACTAATGGAAATATGTCTAATGAAAATAAGTAGGATTAGGTGAATAAAAAAAAGACCTATGCATAATTGACGTTGTCTATCTGCAACTTACTATTGTACTGCATTTGTACGATACCTGCGTCTAATTCTTATCCGGAGTGGCAGCAGTTGCAGTGGGTAGACATTTTTTAGCTTTAAAATTAAATTAAAGTTAACATCAGGGATTGACAATGTGAAATGCCCAAGTACGATGTGATTAGGAAGAATTCATTTATTTTTTGTTTTATTAAAGATTGAAATGTGTGTGATTACACACTTTAATTTTTATTCGATCGAAGAAATATTTGGAATGTTTATGTTGAAGCATACGATTTGAATCTGAGGTACCAGTATAATAAGCCTATTTCACTTTCAAATTTTCTTATACCCATATTGATTGCATCGAATATTATAATAGCAATACGTAGTGTGTAGTAAATTATTGATAAACTACAAATAAATAATAAATGAAATAAGTAAATGATTAAAATACCTACGTCGCTGATACTGCAAAACGTCGTATGTCCAAAAATGCTATTTACAGGTTAAATCGCCATTGCGACTAAAATATGTGAATACGCCTTGTAGCAAACAGTCGTTTGTCATCAACTAATAGGCAGGAAGCTGCTTTCAAGTAAAACCTCCCAAAAGCGCAGTAAATACTAGTTATACAAAAGTTAGACAGTTTTTTTTGTTCCTGAAAAGTAAGGTTTTTTCACATGCGACATTTTGCAGTATCAGCGACAACTTGTTATACGCAGTGTATACTTCTTTGTCATTTGTGCGTTCTTTCCTTCATTACGTACCGGAAAAAAGAGAATACGCAGCCATATTGCAGAAGTCGACCCAGCTGATTCCTGTCATTGTTACAATATGTTACATTGCCTACATCATAATAAAACTTAATTGAAATTCCCTCCAAAATTTTTTTACAAGTTACTTAATTCTAAAACCATGAAATATATTTTCACAGTCTGTAATCTAAACTATTGAATGATATTGGAATTTTTGAAGTTTGGGTAGGTGTCAGTGCGGCATTATTTAATTGAAATCCTTCATGAAAGCATTCAGTTATTGTCTATATACCTACCCTGTATTTGTAGTAGCCTGGCTGCTTAAAGTAGCAGGGGACGACATTCAGAATCCTTAGGCGTACTTCAGGCTACACCAACAACGTCAATAAATTGCAGTTTGTGCAAGTTATGGACGTTGTTTCACCTTATGCCGTAGAAACTGGAATATTCTGAAATATAAATATAAATGCAACGTTAGAATAAATCTGCCGCCCAAGTGCAAACTTTTTTCACTACTTCAGTTCTTACATCATTGGATTCGTCTTCAGATCTGTTAAGAGATATGTGACCAAACAGTAGAATCCGGGATGATAGGTCATGGTCGATCTGAAAGCGTACTTCCAATTTCTGAGCATGTTCTAACAAAAACAGGTCATACAATACGTTTTCGGGATGCTACAGTACTATGTACAACTTCTTCATACTACCCGCGCTTACACAGAGAGGCTATAGAAATCCACAAGCACCCGCAGAACTTCAACAGGAAAGAAGAAGGACTAAAGGTTAACAGAATATGGTATCCAGTCTTAAACAAGACTACAATAAAGAAAATGACGTCATCATCCGGAAATCAGGATGTGGTAGTAGGGAGCCAATCAGGAGCGAGGATGACTCCGCCTACACCCCCACTACCCCGCAGCTTAATATAAATGTCAGTGTACATCCCCTGCCCAAACAGTTGCTGCTGAGCCTCCGAGATACAATCTTAGAAGTCTACGCTGTTCCACTGAAGATGTCGACCGCAGATGTTGACGAAACGTTTGGAAGTACGCTTTCAGAACGCCCACGGTCTATCATCCCGGATTCCACTGCTTCGTCATATAACTCCGGCTGTGAAAGTTTTTGTAATTATATTGTTAAGTGATACTCATGAATGATGTGTAATCATTTTCTCTGCTGTGCTATTCATCAGTATCATGTCACCAAAGCATCGTAACTTAAGCCTCAAAATGGAAATAAGAAAGAACTTCAAAAGGGGTCAAAATCTAAGTACGTGAGAAAATTGACATTGTTCCATTTGCAGCATGAAGTAGAGGAAAAAAGTGTCCTATATGAGGTCTAAGGGTTGCAATATTTATTTTATTATTATGTTACTTGTATACAAAATTTTAGCTTACCTGGATATGAAACTCCTTTGTTGCGGATTCTGATGCGACTAACCAATTCTAATATAATCAGAGGGATTGTGTTCATTACAAAGCCACATTGTTTTTTCATACTTATTCGGTATCAACGTTATCATTATTTTCTATGATATCATCACTGATTAGACAGTCCAATACTCACGGGCTCTGCCTACAGGGTTAGAAAATAATGCACCGTATGGGAATTTTAAATTTTTAAATAAATATAAATATTGATTTTTTATTCTGTTACTAAGCCAACCTATCGGGGTTAGGGCTACAATTTAAAGCCCCCCCCCCCTTCGCCTCGTGTTGTGGGTGTGGGTATCCGCATTTTGTTTAAATTTCCCCCACACGTCAGGCTTAAAATTTTTAAATGCATCTATATGCGTAAAGACTTGGGTCTCTCATGATTTTTAATGTTAGGACAACTGTCACGAGTTTAACTGCAAAGGCTTTCACGGCCGGAGTCGAATGAGGAACCAGTAGAATCCGGGCTGATGGGCCGTGGTCGAAGTGAAAGTGAACTTCCAAACGTTTCGTCAACATCTGCGGTCGACATCTTCGGTGGAACTGGTTCCTCAACTGTCACGAGGTCCCAGTTTTCGCAAGTAGCAAGTTGGGGCCTGAGTACTGCGTCCATACTCCCTACGGAGGTCCCTTCCCAGGCCAATGTGCCTAAATACGATGGGATAGGCTTGAATATTCGTGATCAAGGGATGCGTACTCTTTTATTGGATTGTCGTGCCACATCATCTTAGCAGCTTAACTTACTGTTGGCTAAAGTCTATGCAATGTAAAGACGTAGATGGTATCTTGTATCAGGTCTTTATCCTAAATATGAGTATTCGTGCCGTGTAAGGCGGGGTTTCCACATACGTCAATGGTCAATGAGAAATGTGAAATTGACGTTTTAGCAGACATTAAAGACATACTAATAATTCTGCTACCACGTCAAAACCATATTTCTCATTGACCATTGACGTATTTGGAAACCCCGCCTATGTAAAAGGTGCGATACTTCATTTTTCTGATCTCTGATCTCTACAGCCTCCTTATACGGTCTCCAACGTAGCGTTCATACTTAGTTTTGTAGCAACCTTGTCACATGTTTCTCTGCTAAACTGTTATTGTGTTTCTCGTTCTTTATTCCCTCATTTTAGTAATGTTGTGCCAGTGATAGAACCTTCTTATTTATAAAATGCAAGCTTCTAGAAGTTTTTCCACGGGAGATATTATTTAACTTAGTTAAGTCTTAATAAATGAAATACAAATTGAACATGAAAAACAATAATGTAATGTGTAAACTTGCAAGTCAGCGGATATAGTACGTAAGCCTAAACAACAAGTTTCATTTGAAGCAATATAAATTATCAATGCCATAGTACCCTATCTATCGTAGTTTCAAACTTTCAAACCACCAAGTCCATGTATGTCATTTCATTTAAAAAAAACTCAGGGTGTGATCTGTTCAAGTGACTGAGTTATGCTGTACAATAGGATATTATATTTTTACAGTTTCACTTTCAAGATAAATGTACCTTTTTTCATATAGAAACTCATAAAGAAATGACGTCAGATCCCAATGTTTTGAGTGGTTGGGTATGGTTGGGCCCATGATCTGATTGGTTAGACGCAAGGATTTTCCTATTCGAAAAAGATCCATTCCATGCCTTGACTGCAGATCATTTAGACCAGCTTCTCTCGGAGAACTTACATGGTCAGGGCACGGAGCTTCTGATAAATTTCACAGTTCATCATTGCAATTCACCGCCGTTCGCAATTGATCCGTAGTGTTATAACTGGTTACAAATAATGAGTGGAATTCGCAAAAAGAAGTAAAACCACTGAGCCCAAATGTCCCCAAGGATCTCGCGGCTTAAAAAAAGTAAAGCTTTCACAAAATTACTTCAGAGGTATTGCTTCGAAGAGTAAAAGGTGATTCCTTTGGTTCCATTTCTTCTAATGAATCGCACTGAATGCGTTTCCAATGTTGTAGAAACTATGTTATTCACCTGTCTCGTTGAACTGAAGATAATATGTCTATGAATAGTAGCATTTACAGTAGAATACAGATACAACTTCTTATGAATCGACACAGATTTTGCTACTTGTGAAATATAAATACTGTAAAGTATGGTGAAAAACGAATGATTCAAAAAGAATTTTGGCGTCGCTGAAAATTGTCATTGACTGACGACGTCATAGATATATTCGTTTACGTTTTTTATTGGTGGCCATAGGTATTTTCCTATACTAAAGGGATCCGTTGTTCCAAAATCACAAATCAATGCCGCCAGAGTTTTGCTCCCATAAATTCGGGGCGTTTAATAGAGTTTCATAAATTGCCACGTGGTTTTTCGCTATACTCACTTCCACCGCGTCGCAACCATCATAATTCTTGACATTAACATCCGCACCATATTTTATTAACAGTTGTACAGCCATATGAGAATTATATTGTGCAGCGCAAATTAATGGAGTATTCCCGAATTCATCTCGTGCGTTAATTTTGTGATTCTGGACTTCATTGTCTTCTAATTGATACTTTTCCAAAATGAAACTAAGAACTCTTTCGTTGCAATCGCTTCGAACGGCTTTGTGTAGAATGGTTCCGTCGTACTTTCGTGAGTCGTAAAGGTAGTCTGCGATTTCTAGGTGCCCATTTTCAGCAGCAAAATGTAATGCAGTGTTGCCATATACATTTTTTATTAGAGGATCAGCTCCGTATTCTAATAACGTTTTAGTTGCGGTTGCGTTCCCTATTGACGCTGAATAAATTAGCGGTGTGTCTCCATCGATGTCTTCAGCATTAATCAAGGAATATAGGGTGCCATAGTCATTTTCTTTAAATAGTTCTAAAATATGTCTCAAGATCAGGTCATTGTTGCCAATAACAGCACTGTGTAGAACAGTTAAGCTGTTCTTTTCCACGTAAATATCCTCTCTCTTTTTTGCCAACAGGTTCGCTGCGTAGATATCGCCATTTTCGGCTGCATAATGTAATGGTGTCTTACGGGCATTATTTATCTGTTTACGATCTGCTCCATATTTGAGCAAAATCTGGATACTGTATGCATTCCCACAGCTCGCAGCACAAATCAATGCAGTATTTCCGGCTTTATCCTTTGCGTCGATTTCATGAGGTCTTTCTTGTATAATATATTCCAACATTTTCTGCATAAGCTTGTTATTTCCTCCTTCCACGGCCCTGTGTAGTGGTGTGTCATATGCATCAAGGCTCAAGAAGTGTGGGTTGTGTCTCAAAAGCAATTCGACAACGTCTTCGTGACCTTGCTGGGCTGCTAAATGTAGTGGGGTCAAGTTACACCAACCAGGTATGGCAACATTCTGAACACTGGCTTTTAGTAATATGGATAGGATGTATTCCACAACAGTTGCTTTTCCATGTTTTGCAGCTTCGTGTAATATGGTATCGCCAAATATATTCCTACTAGTAACTCCGCTCATATCTCTCACTAGTTCTTTAACCTTGTCTAAATCGCCCAGCCTTGCAGCCTCATATGCCAGTGTTAGTTCTGTGCCGGTTGGAGTCCCTTTTGGGTAGCTTATGCAAACTTTACCATGTTCCCCATAAATCTGGTTGTTGGTAGACCATGCAAAGGGAGTTACAACTTTAATACTCTTAGTTGTTATAATAGTTTTATCTTGTGTTTTTGCGATATGACAGGTATTTTCTTCTGAAGCTATGTCTAGTACTTCTGCCATCTGGGCTATTTCAATTTTATTACGTGGGTTGCTGTGAATATTACTTGAATAACAGTGTAATATATTATTCATTTTCTGTGTTACATTTAAAATGTTTGAGCCTGAGCCAAAGTTCCTTATTTCTTTCGTCATTACCTTAAAATATTGCTTTATTGCCCCTTGATAGTCACCTTGCATTTCCAATATTGAACCTATATTTTCCTCCTGACGTAAACATTCCCGATGATTCGAGCCAAAGCTATGCTTCACTCTATATAATAATTCTTCACTTACTTTGTGGGCTTCACTAAATTTGGATACATTGCATAACAATAATGATAATGCATCCATAGTTTTTAATGTAAAATTGTATCGTAAATCGTTTGACAGCAAATTAGCTAAGATGTCCAATAAATTTACCTGGGCTTGCTCATAATACGTTAGGTGATTAAGCATTGATACAATGTTATAAGATATAATGTCAGACTTTTCCGTAGGGTTTATTCTTTGAAGTTCCTCCAAAGCCTCCGTGCACGATCCTTGCTTGTATTTAATTAGAGCCAAATAATGCTGAAGTTCTTGGTCATTTGATATTTTACTTAGAGGTTCAAACATTTTGAAGGCTCCTTCATAATCCTCTTTATCAAACAACACCATACCCTTCCTACGCTTTGTTGCTATATCGTCAAGAACTTGGTTCTCTTTTTTTATCTCGAGAATGGCATCAATTATTTCCGAAGCTTTACTACATGCTAAATTTGTGTGGCATATATCTGATATGTTCTCCAGTTGCTTTAAATGTTGCTGCAGATTTATTCGCGTTTTTAACGTTTTTTCATAAATTAATTCGCACAGCTGTATGGCTTCAAAAGGCTTGTTGCAGCGTGTAAGTGCTTTTGCTAATTCTATTTCCATGTTTATATAATAGTCTTTGCTGGAACATATTCCATTTCGTTTAAGCATGGGTAACACTATATTTCCAATTAAATGCACTTCATTAAACCTTCCTATTCCGCACAAATTTTGCATAAATTTACAAAGATTATGTCCGAACAACTCGGCTAACTTTTTAAATTTATTAGCGTGTCTCCATACAGCAATTACATGCTTAGCTGATTCCTCAACTCCTGAGTATTTCTTCAGCAATAAATCTAAACATCTCCTCAGGGATCTTTCGTGCTTTCCTGAGTCCGATTCAATTAAAATTCGTATTACTGCTTGAAACAATTGATTTATCTGCGATATGTTTCGTTCCTGCTTTTGGTAACTCACTACAAAACATTCTGCCAGAAAATCCACTATTTCATCAATGGATTTGTTTTCCGTAGCAATTATTTCTTTTAAGAGAGCCTTGTTGATATTATTGGAGTCTAAATAAGCTATAATTTTGAGAATATCTGTTCCAAATTGAAAACCTATTGAGATCTTATGAATCATCTTCTTAAATACCGAAAAAGTTGTGTCCATATAATAATTATTGCCTGCATCTTTTATTTCAGTTTCAAGTAGGTCTTTCTTCACCGCTTCAAAGTTATCTAAACAATAACCAATGCTGATTTTTTCGTTAACATATTTGATAGTTTGACTTATTGCTAATGGGAATCCCTCCAACTTCTCTGACAGCATGCGAATTTCATGAGCGTCGTTACATCCCTGCAAGCTCTTCTGAAAAAAATCCACAGCATCATCTATCCTTAATCCGCCTAAGATGTATACGTTTTCCCAGTTTCGATGTCGTGATGTAATTATTACTTCAAAGGAGCAGGTCTCGAAATACTTATTTGGAAGAAAATTATCTAGCTTCGTATTTTCATCATCAGCGCCATCAAAAATAAATATTGTTCTTCTGTCCTTAAAATAATAATAAGTGCCAGCTATTATATCAGTAATGTTATTGTAAATGTTATATATTCCAAGTTCTCTTGCTAACGTAATGAACATTGTTTGAATGGTACTTTCATTGCTAGCATCTATCCAAATGATGTTTCGATTCTTGTTTTGAGGGTGTTCACTACTTTCTCTTATATACTCTCTCACTAGTTCAGTCTTGCCTATCCCTCCTAAACCGCTAATAATCACATTTTGTCTGGAAAATTTCTTCTTTTCGTCTGTCCTTCCAATAAAATGGGTGACAGGTTTTACCAAATTAAATACCTTTCGTTGTCTTTCTGACTTCTTTACATTAAAATCATTAATTGCGCTTGTTTCCGTAATGAATGGCACCATCATCGACATCCTTTTACTAGAATCTTTCTTCTTGTCTTCCCACCATTCTTGAATCCTGCTAAAAATAGCTTTTAGCCTCTCCCCTCTTACAGTGTAGAAGTTTTGAATATTTTGCTTGGTGTAGTTACGCAATTGCCATATATCTGGCTGATCGTGAAAAAATTTCAATCGAGACAAGAAAGTTTTTATGTCTTCGTCGCTGTTTTCATCATAAACTAATTCGCACGGTCCGTCGTCAGAATTCTTTCGTTTGCTTCCCTCTTTATTATTAGATATTTTAAATTCACATTTCCTAAATTCATCAATAATCTCAGAAGTACTTTTTCCAATAAAGCAACATTTTTTCTGTTTTATTTTATTCGCTTGCGTGAACTTTTGGTCATTCTCTTTTAATTTCTTAATTAACTCTTCTCTAAATCTCTCGTGAATAACGTCATTTAAAAACGAGTCCTTGAACTTTCCACTTTCCAAATTTATCGCTGATTTGCCCAAAGCATTCTTGTAATATTTCATTGTGTTTGATCCTAGATCCAGCTCTCTTTGTTCTTCTGTGGTGGTCAAGCACTGCGCTAATTCATGGATGAGCTGTGTAACCCTTAAGGTTGGCTTTAGTGCTTCGTAAACTTCTTCACCAACTGCTAATCTGACGTTTTCATTGGGTATTACCCTATGTTTGTAACAATATAGTTTTTCATCTGCTGGACCGATAAATAGCATGTCATCATAATCGAGTTCTATACGTTCCCACATTGCTTCATATAGCATTGAGCGACTGGTAAAAATTATATAATCTACTTCTTCTCCTTTATCAGGAAGCATACCTTTCCGCTTTATTTCCATATATGACTCAAAACTCTTTCTTAAATTGAGTTTTTTGTCCTTGGTATCGTAAAACTGCAATAGTTCTATGTAATTTAGAGATTGATTTACTTCAGAATGCTTGGCTTGCAATAAAATAATTTTTGATTTTTTATCTCCGTTTTTAGTGTATTCATAGTGCAATGCCACATCATCGAAATCTCCAAAGCCATCCACGTTTGATGCTAGATAAAATCGATCGACTTTCCCATCTTCATACTTTGTTTGGGCATTGACAAGAAAATGAGCTATGAGTTCAATTTCATAGTTTTTTCCTTTCGAATTGTCTGTTCCTCCCCTTTTACGGTAATTCTTCCGGTCAAATAGCGTTGATTTGCCATTTGACGATGATTTTTCATTTGCGTTATTCATTACGTTTCTTGTCAGTTTCTAAGCGAAATTGATGAGCGGCAGTCAATGATTAGAAATATTCTAGTCTCCGTATTTACTTCAACATCTGTCCATGCTATTGAACAGCACGGGTGGGCGTTGGATAAAGTGAAGTAAAGTAAGAGTAGAGTTGTTTAAAAAGTTTGGAGCTCTTCAACTGGTCCCATACAATCTCAATCTTTGAATTAGTCTATTTTGAACTCCTCGTTGCAAAAACGATTATCACAGTAGTAACATCGGCATCTTGAATGTTTGTCTTCTGTTGCTGTTATGTTGATTTCTTTGTCTTACCCCATCTTTTGCAATTGGTGAAAATCAACCCTGCAACAACTGTGAGAACGTAATTTATTACATGTATTGTTCATATGCAGTGATCACATCTACCACATCCAGATTCTCAATCAACTGAAATATTCAAAGTAGTGGAGGAAATGGGTGATACGACACACTACGCAGGTGTCAACTGCTTTGTGGTAGTTCCATTACATGGGAATGTAATTGTTTTCTATAGATTTACTAGAAATAACCATTATTCTTGTTACACGGGTATAGAAATTTGAATTGTTAATCTTTTAGCGGGATGGAAGTGACGTCAGGGGCATTTCATATTGGAGAAAATTGTAAATCCGCATTTACAGCCAAATCTTTAGAATTTCTGTTTATTTCAAATGAATTATTTTTCAATGTTGATTTTAATATTGTTTTAATATTAATAAATATGAACATAAAGCATCATGCACTCACCTTTGATTGATTATTCTCACCAATTTTCTTCTTATTCTCTTTATAAATTACTTATGTAACTGCAATTCTGCAAAATAAGTATAAACTTAACTTTTATTTCTCCAAGGTTTATCCAATTTTCCTGTCAATATTTACCCAGCAATGCAATGGGTACGAATTAATTATACACGGACGCAAGATCAATGAAATGTGCCTGCTTGCCTAATGGTTTGTTATTGAATTGTGTCTAACACTCAAACTAGTGTTTGCTTCTAGGCTTATTAAACATAGTTTTCTTAAAAGGGGTAGGTGTTTCTCATTATGCTTTAAATGGATCACTTATACACTACAAAGAAAATGTAACTTACGAGTGAGTATTCGATAGGTGACGTCCCATTGATTAATGATTAATTTGAAGCTGTTCTTATTATTCTAAACCGGTGTCACTGGCCGAGTGCAGCCACAGTATTCTACATTATCTTGAGCCCTTATCAATGAATTGTCGACTATTTATCATTTAATTAGTAATCCAACTGTTACTTGTGACTATCAGATATCGTATCATTTGCTTAAAATCAATTGATGACATAGTGCATGTTTCAGGTTTAATGCATAAATTATTGTTATGTTAGCCTATTAATTTTCTGGATAATAAAGTTGAACAAATATTATAATACATTGTATTCCAGACCACCCGGACACACACCTTTTGTTTCGGCTATTGTGAGAAATGTGGAAATACGGTTTAAAAAAAATTATTGACTTAATCTTTTGTTAGCATCGTGCAGTGATTTTCCTTATTATACAATACTTCAGAATAGGAAAGCATATTGCGGACTAACCGCTTCTTGTGATTATTATAATTTAAAATTACGTGCTTTTACATACACACTACCCGACCACGTTACAAAGACATTCCGGAAGTCTGGTTTTTTTAAAATGATTTCCGACTTTAAAATTAATTATTGCTTAGTACATAATTCATTGTCATTAAGTGTGCAATTATACTACTACTAGAATATGCTAACGAATATCTTCGTACCGTGGTCGGGATATAGTGTCTGTGTTTCCTGCACTGTTTATTCGAAGATTGTTACGAGTATAATCGATTAAACTCGGACCGGCTCTTTGTAAATGTTCTCCTGCTTTAAAATTAATTATTGCATAATACTAAATTCATTGTCAATAAGTGTGCAATTATACTACAAATGTAATGATTCTTATCATGATTATGATGAATATGCTTTTTCTACATTACAAGAAGTAAGGCTAGCGAATATCTTCTTAACGTGTAGGATATAGTTTCTGTGTTTTCTGCACTGTCTATTCGAAGATTATTACGAGTATAATCGAAGGCGCTAAGTCTAAATGGAGAACTGCAGGTAAATTCACTTAGAAGCAGGCATATCGCCTTCTCGGGTCATGAGATCCAATATTCCGACAATACCATATAAATTACCATGGAATGGGTAGGAGATACCTATATAATTGGGGGGGGGGGGTGTTTCCAATTTAAATGTACAACACATGGGGGTGGGAGGGGGCAGTATATGAATGCTTGTTAGCGGCGGCCATTGATCATATTCGCCGACTGACTGTTTGACAACAATGGTGACTTTTTATAGGGTGCATCTGGAGTTTTACTCCTTGGAGACTCTAAGGGAGAGATTTCAAAATTTTTAATTTACAAAGAATACCCGTGAATTTTAGGCGAAATCAATTATTTTTTTAAGATATGACAAAAAAGAAAAAATCATAATTTCAGCTTTCTCAAAAATCAGTGTACTGCCCCAATAGATTTACAACAATTCTGTGAAATCAGTTTAATGCACATAATCGGGGTTTTCAGAAGTAATATTATTTCAGATGAGACTGTAAATTCCCATCGAAAGCTTGCATTTTTTGTTCCATCCGACCTCTGACCACTTTCATTACTGACACAAAAAACATTAATTAATTAATTAATTTGTCAATATTCCACGGCCATTTCTGGTGTACAAAATATTTCGAAATCTCTCCTGTCAGTGAACAGACTTGTGAAATAATGGGAATATTGAAGGAGCCGAAATTTAACTATGCCTGAAATATAGGTGCTTTGGCGGGGTTTCCATTGACCTCGTTTTTGAACGTGAGTGAGATATTGACGTGGTAGCAGACATTTTTAGACTGTCTTTAATGTCTGCCACCACGTCAATATCTCGCTCACGTTAAAAAACGAGGTCGATGGAAACCCCGCCTATGGAACTATTCTATATCGTATCTGTTACGGTACCTACTTGAACAATATATACTAGTAGATATAAATAGGACAGTATGCATGGATTCACTCGTACCGGTTTCCAACAGTAAAATTCCAATTTTTTTACATAGCTTCTCTTCTTTACTGAATTTCCTAGCGAAAACCTTTCCAATAACTTTTCAAGTCCCCCGTGAGCAATAATGATAGGACAATCATCTATTCGCTATAAGAATGTTATTGAAATGAACCCAAAAAGAAAATTACATGTGATTCTAAAATGTAGAGTGGTACCGCAGTAACAGCCCCTTCCACCAACAGGGACATTTAAGTGTGTTTTTGGAATTTATGTTAGAGGTCTGGAGATTTCGATTTCAGCGATTGAAATCCACCCCCCTCCCCCATCGTGGAAAAGTATTGCCCGATTTGCATAGCGAAACAGTTTTTGTTTGGGCTGAATCGGGGCCCCATTTTCATTCTATGGGTTCTATAGTGAATCATAAGCAGACACGTTCATTAAAAAATATTTTAATTTTTTGTTACCTTCTACTAATCCTCGAGACTTGGCAAACAATATTCGAAATGTTAAAAAATTATAAACAACTGTATATGGTATGTATAGTATATTATGATAATTAATAAATATAAATTATAATAAACTTCTGACGAGGATTTGAGTTTGTTCAATTTTATGAATGTGAACGTTTATGAAAGCATTGGAATAAACAAAGTGTTATTGTTTATAACCGTTTCAATTTCTGGTCCAATAGTATTTGGTTTTCACTGCTCTAGAGCAGGGGTTCCTAAACTTTTTTGTCCGTGGGCCACTAGATTATTTTATGATTTTCCGTGGACCCCACGACTGTGATACGAAAATCGTAACATTCTAGGACCAAGATCAAATTCCTTGTGCCTACAATTACGTGCTTGTATTTGATTAAATGTTTAGAACTAGTATCGGGCAGATTTTGTAGTTCAGTGTCAAGACTTACTGTATTTTATTTCAAATTTCCAAGAACTCAGCTGTTTTATTTTATATTTTCTTACTTTGGCCCGTGGACCACAGATTGGGAACCCCTGCTCTAAACCGAGCCTGACAGCATAGTAAGATTCGTCTGTCTTATGGTCTGTAAGGAATCAAATAAGTACCTAAATATGTATATACAATACGTAATTGTCCTTACTAATTCCAATTTTTATTGTCAAGTGAATCTTGTGCGCCAATAATCCATAATACCCTAAAAATCATAGTTTTTCCCAACTCGAGTTTAGTAGGGGTATTAAATAGCATACGAGGGATCAAATGTCGTCTGCCCTCAGGCGGTCTGTGTCATGGGTACCCCCGGTAATTTGATACCTTGCCATTGGTCCAGATGGTTTGAGTCTTAAGAAATTGTCCGTGCTCCCTGGCTGTCCATACAATTCGCAAGACATGTCTGGCAGTGCCCTTAGAATTCGTATTGCCGCATAGCTTGCAATTCTAAACAGAAACTCACCTTTCTTTTTTTCGTTGTATGAATGAGTATTTTTGTATTGAGTTTAATAGGGGATAGATGTCTATTACGATTAGGGTGATCCGTAGATCTCCCAGTACGTGGCTATTGCTAAATTGGCTGCTTATTGTTAGTGGTCAATCCACACCCACAACACGAGGCAAAGGGGCGACCTTGTAAGGCCAGCACCACGCACAGCCAAGTGTGAGCGACTGGATCCTATACTACAAGGCTACCTTAGAAAACTCCCGATTGAACTAAGAGCGGCGAGAAATGCTACTAACTTCCCTAAATTACTTAAAGATCATTTCTTAGCGAAAGCTTTCTACCCTGTCACTGAGGTGCTAACACAATGCCAATGACAGAACTACCTGATTTTGACGATATTTTGACGATTTTACTTCATGCTTTCTTCTCAATTTCTTGTTGACTACATGATTGTATAATTTGACAAAAATATATATTTAGAAAAAATCCAGCTATCCTGAAACAAAAATAATAATTTGTTATTATTATTTTTTTTATTTTGTCCTCACTGGTTACTCCACCAAGTGAGGGAAATATATTGAAAAAAGTATGTTACAACGAAGATGTCGGCGCAGGTACCTCCGAATGCAACATCCAATAGAGCCGCCATTTTCAGAAGCAGATGTTTTCGTAACTTTCTACTGTCGGTGGAACCGAGGCTTATCTGTGGGTAGCATTTACCTTGAAGAGCGTTTACTCCTGCCTCGTCGATACCACCTACGAAGGTATAAGTTTCGTACTTAAGAGGAAGCTGGCCATTAAAGTTGGCCACCCCTAGTACACCCCAAAATGTTGGTTTACATTTTTTATTTTAGTTAATACATAACTTATGAAGATTCGGTCCATTCGATTGGTATAGAGGACTATTTCAAACGCCATATTCCCACCATATTACCAAGCGCTATATGGCGGCTATCAATTCGATCCACGTTTCATAGTTATCCACGGTGGAAGCGTTTGGGTTTGGACATCCGTGGTTGTTACTTAAAAGGAATTTAAAAATGTGTTTTATGAACTTATGAAAAAAATAATAATCTCATATTTTTCCAGAGTGAGTGGAAATGACTTTCATCTCATACTTTGTATTTTCGTCGCTGCAACCTTAACTACTGTCGCTGCTGTTAGCTTTATATTTTGTGGTTGAGGAGGGTTGGTAGAGAGGGACTTATTTTTGTTTTTGTATTTTTTAATTAAAATTTTCTGAACCATCTGTGAAATTGTAGTCAGGACATGTAGAATAGTGGTACAGACTCCAACATTCATCCGAAAAGTTGTTGGTTCCACACTTGCTACATTTTCTGGCCATGCTTCTCCTTTAGGGAAACAATTATTATGCTTCTGCAGCCCGATCATGGTGATTTGGGGGTTACATATTATTTTTATTCAATTATTTTAAACAAATGAGTGCAAAATGCGCGGGAAATTCAAATTTATAAATTAATATTTTTGGCGAGTTTTTAATTTTTTCTCCCTTCGATGTAGACACATTAATTACAATTCTTGTTATGTTTCAAAATTCAACGTGTACATTTGAATCTTTATTAGTATTTCCATTAATTACTAAACAATGCAACCATTGTCTTGTATTCTAATAATTTATTAATTTGAATTTCGCACGCATATTGTAACACCGGCACGTGACACCTTAGTACTGTGGTGTTAAAAAATAAACCCCGGTATTATAATAACCCCAAATCCATGATCGGGCTGCAGGGTTTTTATTTTTATTTGATAATTAACATTATCACTGTTTCTTTTCAGGTAAGAATTACTCAACTGACTTCATTACCATAAACAACGCATTTTTTAACTGTAGTAATGGTCTATGTCAAGGTAGGTAATTTTCATTTGCAATGCAATATGCTGTAATTTTATGTATTCACTTTATCCAGATTTTTTTGTGGGGGGGGGGGGGGTGGGCACTGCGGATATGGACTGTTTGTAAATTCAAGTGAGAAATACTGTCGGACCATTAAATGAAACGAATGGAACACTTGGTTTATTCCAATACTTGATATGCATAAATGAAATCGAATAAACTAATTGTTATTTTTAATTCTTGGTCGCACTGTGGTAGTGGTTTCTGAATTTCACGTTATGCATTTTGTATAGACCCTGAGAGGGACGCGCGTCTTAGGGTTGTAAATTTTGGTTTGAGCTAAGCATAGTATTTGCAGGCTTTCATGGCAAAAAATTTAGCATTTTTTTTGTAAATCTTATTTTAAAAAATTATGGAAAACTTAAAAATATGAGTGATTTGGAAGAATATTTAGATTCACTCTTGGCAGCTTGCTTTGAGCAGCTTTTCCCTCTTAAATTTCCCCAGAGCTCCACTACAATCAAATATAAAGTTCATTTAACACCGTTCTGTTTCGCGCCAAATCCTAATTTTCAAAATATTTCAAAACTTTACATTTTTATTATTTATTATATTGACAGTAAAATATATTTACCGTATGAAAATATAGTACTTTTGACAAATTTTAGAAACATCTTTATGCACTATATAAATATACATATTATTTTGTCCATAATATTGTAATAAAACGAAGTCATTATTTATGTATTCAATACTATACAATAATATAGTATGGTGGGCAACCCTGACGCTATTCTATAATCTGCCACTGGTCAATATAATTTATTATATTCAAAGGCGGGTCCAGGGGAACATTTATGGGGGGGGGGGTCACAAGTGGTTTGAAAGTTTAAAAGGTAATTGTTTTGTTGAAAAGTTGAGTTTTTTTTTTACTAGGTATCTTATGAATTTACTCATTTAGGGGGGGTCATGACCCCTCTGACCCCCCGTGGATCCGCCATTGATCCTATTACACTGAACTGAGGAACAGAATAATCTCTAATTCGCGAATAAACTCATTCAATTAGAGAATTAATAAATGCGTGTTAGCAGTGTAAATGGTTGCCAAATTTTAAACCCATTTTGACATTATTGCTTCCTAAATATTAACGCCCCCTATGTAAATCATATATTCTCTGCGCTATATATAGCAAGCTTCTCCCGCCTCTGTCTCCCCTTTGGGAATAAGCGCGGCGAAATTGATAAAAATATAGACTTTGAAATTGTTTTGCCGATATTTTCCATATTGAGTACGAAGCCTGTTCTATCCCCTAGTCGCTTTATCGGGCCATAATTTTTTATTTTGTTATGCCCGTAGCTTGCTATATCAGCTGCTAAGTCTTTGACTTATGATTGTGTTTATCCAGGTTTATTTTTGCCAATTTTGCCTCGCCACATGCGTCGTTCATGGAAAGCTTTGTCGACAGATGGGATTTTTTCAAATTCCTGTACAGTATCTTGTATTGGAGCAGTGTCTCTATATTTTGGTGTGTTCCCGCCTTTTGAATGCTTAACGTCACTTCTAAAGGTTACGTATAATATCCTACGTCCATACCGTATATCCTACGCCTATCACTGACAAAAAAATTAATTATGCCTATTCCGCTGGACCTGCTTTTTTAGTTGTCAGCTGATCATATTTCTAGCCTTGCCTCCTCTAGGAACCGACCAAGCACTAGATTGGCTGGTCTCTAGGAGCAGGCTAACAACCTGTCCAGATCATCATTGGTGGAGACATCCTCCCTCTGCTATTCTACCATTAGAATCACGTCTCAACCTGGAGGTAAGCGCGCATTTAAGGAACAGATGCTGAAGCGTCCCTTCTGCCTCACACGGGCAGACATGTGACAATGTAAACACACTTGTAAAAATATACAGCTTTTGATTGATTGATTGATTGACTGAATACCTATAGGCAAATGAAACGAAGTTGAAGTGCGACACAGATACATTCTTATAAAATTTGCCAGTAGCCTCATCGGGTCTTTCCAGCCATAGGATGGATCCTGTTTCATACGTAAGTAAGGGCTCAGAAGCAAAGAAAGCATAGTATCATATACAGTTGAAAATTAGTAATAAATAAATTGTAAGGGCATGTAGAGTAGTGGTACAGACTCCAACTTTCACCCGAAAGGTTGTTGGTTCGAGTCCCACACTTGCTACATTTTCTGGCCATGCTTCGGAGGGCATGTAAAGCAGGCGGTCCCCAGTTTTCTTAGTTGAATGTAAGAGAGGGCTTTACAGCCCTAACGCCGCTAGGTTGGCTTAGTAATAGAACAAAAGCAATATTTATTTATTGTATTTTATTTGTAATCATGTGACCCGTACTGAAGAAAAGTCATGCTTGAGCCTGCTACCAATGTTGAGCTTGTCTCAGCTCATTATCCCTTGTACCCGGTGCGCGTGAATCGTTGACTCATCTTAATAGCTTAGTTTTAACTGTTTTGGGCTTATGTCGAGAACCACCCTCTTACACTGGCTGGCAACCGCGGAATCATTGATTGACTGTGCTGCGGATGGCCATCTTAAATAAATAAATAATAATGACTATTTGTTCTATTACTAAGTCAATCTAGCGGAGTTAGTGCCATAAAGCCCTCTCTTACACTCAACTAGGAAGGTGTGCGGGGTACCTACTAACCTTGTTTTGCTAGCTTTGTAGTGTTTTTTCATCCAGAAACAGTTTTTATTTTAAAATTAAAATGTTTTTAAGCTATAAAAAAAGTGGGACTAAAAATGGAAATAAACAATATTGGTTCAGTAGGTCACAAAACGTCCGCGGCAGACGGATGCCATCGTAATTTTACTGACAGTAGTGGGAGGGGGGGGAGAGAAAAGGGGAGGGGGGCGACTGTGTGTATGTCCGGAACAGACCGGATACTGTGACAGAGACATAGGCGGAAACGGGGGATGGGGAGGCTGACATTGGCGCACCGCCTGTGTAAATTTCGCAAATGTTAAGAGGAGGGAGCGGGGAATTATGACTTCATGAGAGCTAGAGATCCGACATAAATGGGGGCTTTTGGAAAATGTGTGAGTAATGACTTTAATTGAATGGAATGATGGTAGAGAATAAAAAAAATACATTTTGTTAGCTAATGTTGACCGTGATTTCTCGTACTGCATCCGCAAAAATAAAAAAAATTGTAGAAATGGTCAAATGAAAAATTCATGAAAAATATCTCTTATCTAATCAATTTGCACGTTCTCTACTGAATTATTATTGCTCTAAAAACACTGATTTAAAGTGCTTTATATAGTATTAAAGATATACTACATAATATTCAGTCGGACGGGCAGCCTGCGTTTTTATAAAGCATGTAATTTTTGTGCATTTTTCATGAGACCATTTTCATCATTTATCCGGAGGATTATTGGGGTTTTACTAATTCGGGTTATATTTTCTTTTTTGTTTATTATAGGGGTATTCACTGCGTTTCGATTTCCCTAAGGGAATAGAACTCCAGTTTTTCTACGGTAGAAAATAATGCCATAAGGAAATGTATTTCAAAACTTTCTCCACTTTCCCCAACTACTTGGTTGGGTAAACTGAGCTTGGGAAATCGAATACGCAAAACTGCCATATTTGTTGTTTTTTTGCATTTGAATTTTGGTTTTTATTTTTATTTAATTTAAAAAAAAAAATAGCTCTGCAACAGAATTTAATAAAAAATCCCTTTCGGCTCTGGCCGATAAGTTGTAGGGATTCCGCAGACCCTGCTTTTCCTCTACGCTACCTACGCTATGTATGTAATAAAAAATAAAAAATACTTCATTATTTTCCCGACCACAACATAACACACAAAACACTCTTGTGTTCCAAATTTCGAACCACAATGCCGACTATGAAGAAATTTTCCGAAAGTTGAACATTGGTCGCCATCTCAATAGGTAGATGAATCTCCCTAAAAAAACAACAAGGAAACATAATATGGAATGAGGTGAACTACAGCAGATGTTCATAAGTTAAGCGAAGGCAAAGAAACTTTGGAAGTAGGTTAGGTTAGGTCGGGTAAAGTCGGAAACTTAGAGATAGACGTTTCCATGGCAATTATTATTCTACCGTAAAAAAAATCGAGTTCCATTCCTACTTTCCCTTAAGGAAATCGAAATGCAGTGAATAAAGACTGACTTAATTTTAAAGCTCAGAATTCACTATTGATCAACCCATCCATGAAGATTGTTTTTCCCTCTAAAATTGTTGCTTCTCTTCTATGGAGCGTCTCTAAGGAGGAAGGAGAAGTGTTGGTTAGGGTTGCGTTATGGTCCTATGCTCTACGTTTAATGAGGCTCGACCTTGTGACAAATCCTTTATAATAGTTTATTTTAGGGCGGTCCCTATTTTACGGTTTTTGCGTGAGACTTAACTAGAACTGGGGGTTGGGGGCCTTTCCAAATTTTACGAGCAAATTCACTCTACCTTTCTCCCTCATTAGTCCTCCATAATTTTGTTTTAAACTAGTTTATTACCTTAAAAGGTGTGTTATGTATTTTTGGAAGGACTCTGCTAAATTATTTTTCATAGAGAGACTTTTATGCCATCTGTTAAGCTCGTATCTGTACTTGGTTAAGTCATGCTTTCGGCTGTTTTATTGCGTTAATTGTAAGCTTGTCTCAGCTCCATTATCGCTTCTGGCCGGTGTAGGTTGCACCGAGAACTTATACCAGTTTGCCAATTGCCAAAAATTCATACGAAAACAATACAAATAATGTCGGAAATCCATGGGGTCGTTGGTATTGGACAAGGGACCTGTGGGCCACTATAAGTAGGCCTGGTCCATAAAAAGTCCTTTAAAAAAACCTATAACCAACCGGGCCGGTGTAGAGTTCTACATACAGGAAAGAGAGGACATTCGAGCGCGCCAAAAATATTTGAAGTGTGACATCGCGAGTGGCCCCATATATTGAGAACCGGTCCGAGTTTACAGTTTACTCGAACATGCTTTCCAATTTATCAAAATTAGTAGATAGAGAAAATGAGAATTTCAAAACAAATAATTTTTCTATGGTTAAAATTCCGATATCTCAGGGGGATAGGTCAGACATTACATTAACATTACCACACAGCAATAATGGCAGGGCACGCAAGGCATTTGAGCGTGAATTTATCATTTTTTCAACAAAAATATTTTTTGCACAAAACCTAATAGTTTTTTTGGGAAAGCAACCTTTCCGGATGCGTTACTCAATTTAACACCTAAAACATACCTGAAGGTAGAAATCATCGATTGAAAGGTTTCGCAGAAAAATGATTTTTTATCATTTTTCATTAAAATTGAGTAATTTTAATTTTTTCCTCCAGAAGCAAACTATCAAGGGGCAAGCGACCCCACGCATTTTGTCGACATTAATAACGACTAAAATATTTGGGAATTTAAGAGAAATCGTTGGAGCCGTTTTTGAGAAACATTTTTTTAGACGTTTTTTTGGAGTTTTTTGAGAATAAACCCCCCCCCCCCCAATTGAATTAGCCCAAAATAAAGAAAATTGTCCCGAGGTATGATTTTTGTAAACCCACAAGCTAAATTTCATCAAAATCGACCAAGTAGTTTGCCCGGAAATCGATGAACAGACAGACAGACATTTCGTAAAAACTACTTTTTTGGTTCCTGGGACCTCAAAACGTGTAAATCCGTTGAAATCTCGGAATCGAAAATTTCGACCATCACAAAGCTTTCCTTCTACTGCGTATAAATTGGAAAGCAAAAATACATTTTTTTGGCGGGAAGTGAATGTCTTATCTCTCCTATATAAAACTCTACACACGTAAAAGGACCAAAGTGCCCATGGGCCATGATTATTAGGTCCCTTAGTCAGCGTACACTATATGCGCATATGCCTCTACATGCTGCCGTGCCGAAGGGCGTAAATTCCCATCTCGGTTGAACTTCACTGAAACAAAGGCAAGTGAAATTCCAAGGATTTCCATTTAGCAAGGTAATAGTTTCTTTGACCCCTGACAGCGCACTGCACCTTAGAAAGGGACTCCCCTTTTTCCCGGCGGCCTAATAAAGTGCTCACATCTCGACGGTTTGGTTTAATACTTTATATTCTAAAAGTTTCTTATAGACCGTAGAACCGATTTTATTTCTTCGCCGATGAGAATGTGACCGTTTTAGAATTCAAAATGGGTCTTTGGTGTTTGTTCTTCGAAGCTGTATTGTTATGGACTGCTTTCCTGAGTCTCAAATGGAATTTTTTTTTAGAAATGAAGCCATATACAAAGTTTCACGCTAGCGCAAGTGTTTGCACGTTCAGATAGGTTCTTATAGCAATACCAGTTCGAAGGTAAACGGTCTTTTCGGCCTTTGATGATATCCCACAGGGTGCACATGGAATCTTTTGTACTCTTGATACATGATTGGCTGAAAAACATAGACCCTGTCACTGGCTGCCAGACAGACAGACAGACATTTCGTAAAAAACACTTTTTTGGGTTCTTGGGACCTCAAAACGTGTATAAAGCCGTTGAAATCTCAGACTAGAAAATTTTGACCGTCACAAAGCTTTCCTTATACTTAGGAAAGCAAAATAAAATCAGCAGCTGCTGCCTATTGTACAGAATTGAGGACTATATTGCTGCTCAAAATCGTTGCAGTAGCATGTCAGCACATGATGAAGCAATCTACTCGCAGAACATTCGTGTTTGGGCTCATGTAACAGAGCGGGGAACAAAAAAAAAACTTGAAGATTTAAACCGCTCATGTAAAAAATTAATCACAACTTTGCCAACTAGTGCATGCTATATCCGAAGTATAACCCATGAGACGGGGAAAGAAATGAAAGTTTGTTAAAAATAAAATCCCCTCATCTAGGGGGGAGGGTAGGAATCTGTTGCAAGTTTCATCGCCATAGGACGACCGACTAAGTTACAAGAACTCATCTTGTATCTCAGCTATTGTGCCTATAGCAATTTGGTAGTCAGTTGACAACGTTGAGTTTTCCTTTTACCAGCATGTTTTATTTTGCTATATTTTTTTTGCCTTAGCTGTGTTACATTTTGCTGCACAATCTACAGTAAGATAAGCAATATCTGTAGTTAGTTATTATTTTTGAATGGGGTTTTATGGACCCAGGCCCATTGGTCCATTGTCCGATGCCAACGACCCCATGGATTTCGGGCATTATTTGTATTGTTTCCGTGTGAATTTTTAGCCCACTGGTATACGTTCTCGATGTCTACCTACACCGGCTACCAGCGATAATGGACAAGCTGAGACAAACAAACCAATGCAACGAAACAGGCAAAAGCATGACTTAACCAAGTACAGATATGAGTCAGCAGTGTCTGTAAGGAAATAACATAATGACATGTAGAGTAGTGGTACGGACTCTGACTTTCACCCGAAAGGTTGTTGGTTCGATTCCTACGCTTCCTACATTTTCTGGCCACGCTTCGTAGGGTATGTAAAGCAGGCGGTCCCGGGCTTTCCTAGTTGAGTGTAAGAGAGGGCTTTATAGCCTAACTCCGCTATGTTGGCTTAGTAATAAAACAAAAACAGTCCTTATTTATTTTATTTATTTCTTTTATAATTTACATAACTAAACCGCTACGGTTACTTGGACTCAGGGCCACCCCTTGACGACACCTACTTGCAATGAGAGGCAGGGCCGTGCCCAGGTTTTAATTTCGGGAGGGGGGTCCAACTTTTTTTTACGTAATTTATTAATGAATTTGTGCCGTATGCACACAATACACGCGCCAACCAAGGACACACAACCCCCGTTCATAAGGGGCAACTCAGGTATCTGCACATCGGACTCCACAACTCGCGACCCCTCTAGAACAGTCCTCTGTACTTAGCTTATGGACATGGAAGTCTCCATCCTGTTCTAGCGAAGAAATGATATTTCCTGCAATATCCAGTTGCTTCCAGATTTTTCTACGGGCTTTTATAAACGCTGAGAGAGGGTCTGCAGTCAGTCAGTGCAATTCGGTCAATCTTAACGTTAGTTTCTCGTAGTAATCTATTTTGTATATTTAATCGGTTTTGTTGTGTTGTGTTGGATAAATACATTCTCGTCTCGATATTATTATTTCGCGTGTTGTTTATCGTCCCGTGCTTCAGAACATTATCATTGTAGTGCAACCTATCCGCTACAAATTAATGGATAAATTCTTCAAACCAGACACGATTACATACAAAAATTTATTTCGGGGGGGGGGGTCCGGACCCCATGGACCACCCCCTGGGCACGGCTATGTTGAGAGGGATGGTGACTATGTCGAAAAAGAACTTACATATGTAAAAATAACTAAGAGTATGTTTTTGTTTTAATAAAAAAATTTGAAGGCTACATAAATTGAGTACACTTACTTTCTGCTGGACGCGCCTCGTAAATTAGTTTTCCACCGAATTCCACAACCCGTGAGGAATGTATTGCAGTTAGTTGTCTAGTAATAGAATCCAGTTAAAAAGTCTGTCTTAAACTTTCCATACAATGAATTGCACGGCGCCTGTGAAAGAGCAAGTCCCATCTCATATAGGTAAAACAAAGGAGTCGTGAAGAACGTTTGAAAAGGGTCGGAGAGACAGACTATGTGAACCAATTTATCTTGGCAGCGTGACACCTGCCTCCTATGAATCCACCCGAGACTTTTTTCTTTTAAGTACAAGTACAATCGTTAACTGAATGCTAACTTCAAGTCTGTCAATCACATTTCGACTCATTCCCTCCCATGTTTAATCTTTTTTTCTGGATTAATCCGGGATCCCTGATTAAGACAATGGATCGGAAGAATCCGGACTTAATAGCCCGTGGTCGTTCTGAATGCTTACTTTAAGATCGTCTTTATCATTAAGGAGTGTCGGCGGTATGGCAGCGGTCTTTCCTGACGACTATATTGAGAGCGTCTTCCCTGTTAAGAGCTAGAGTCCTCAGGTCGTGTTCGATTGTTCTGGGGAGTGTCATCTTCAGTCTTCCCTGGGGGCTATGTTTTGAATGCGCTTTAATAAGGATGTTTCGAATTTCCTCTGGACGTGCCCCCACCAGTCTAGTCTTCATGTCTTATGTCTTACAAATGTAATATCAGATATCAGATCAAAAAATCAGCCTTTAATGTGTCACAAATATCAGGCCGAACGGAAGGAGTTTTTCTGAGCATTTTGATATATGTTATACCTCTTTCTAGCACAGAATGGCCGCAATGATTGAATTTGATTTTTACAAAAAACGATTCTTGTGGTAGTTATGAAGAAAAAGTTCAGAACTGTAGCCAATTGGTGTTAGTGAAGGCCACATGTCCGGTGGCGCAATGTAGTGAAGTATTTCTGTTTATTTAATGGATATTTTTTGATCGATATTTTAATGCCGAAATCTGCTTAGTTAAAATGAAACCGCGTACCTAGTGGGGGGTACTGTCATTTGCTCGTAACTTATTGCTGCAGCATCATATTTTGCAATATATTTAAAAGAATTTGTAAAAATTTAAAAAGAAAAAATCATGAAGTCTATATGGATCCACCCTGAGCAATGAGAAACTCGTGTCTGCACGGAAGGATGGCATACAAGCAGGAAAGAGAGATGTTGATATCAATGTCGCCGGCTTGAAAGAATTGCCGAGAGCCTCCCACTATAAGATCTCTTGTCAAACTGGAGGGCTAGAGCAAAGATCGTTAAGCTATCTGTGCGATAAAAAGAAATATATTGATTTAAACAAATTGAAAGATATAGAAAGATAAGAATTGCATTTATTTAGATCGTACATGTATCCTTACGATACTAGGGTTAGTAATAAACGGTTAGTAAAGGTTAGTAAAATTGGTTAGTTGATCAAACATTTGGTTGAATCCTCAGAATTCTCCTGATTATTTCATAAGATCCTAGACTAGACATTTACGAACTTGGTTAACTAATAATACAATACTTAAGCAGTTGACCTGTTGTAATGCTGTAAAAAATTATTATATGTTTGTATTTATTTATTTATAAATTGTATCTTTGCTTATTTTGCATGTTTTGTTTTGTCTTTGTGAGTTTTTTTTTTTACTTTTGTGAACAAGCTAGCTTTGTAAAATAATCTTCAATTGCACTGGAGTAATCACTCTTTACCAGTGTACCCAAAAGAAGACACAAATCTGAAAGAATCTACACTTCCGGAACATGCTCAACACTACTCCAAATTCTTTACTTTTGGAAAAATAAAAAAATCTTGAATTGAAATGCTTCTCTCTGTTACTCCCCCCTTGCTTTTCTTCAGGTTCACACAAAAAATAAGAAGAGGAAAAAAGTCCAAAAGAGAAAAGCTCTCCGTAATGAACCCAGGCAGATGTCGGGTGCGAGGAACCGTTTGATGCGTTAAACCGTTGTTGGAGAACGACAGCGAGAACGATAATCGTATCGTATCGTATCGTTTTGAAATTATTTTGAACAGTTACGTCATGTGAATGGTTAGGATATTTTTAAAGAAAATATAGTGCACTAACTTTTAAGCGTTAGCCTCACTGGCGGCTTTGGCTTTAAAACCATAGGTAGAATGACAAGATTCTTAAACGAAGCGTCTAATTTTCGTATTTCCCGCCAAAAAAGACAATGATGAAAAAGAGGTGAAAAAATGAGGAAGGGAAAGGAGGGAGATGAGTTCTAAAGGGATAATTTTGATAACAGGCTTGATAAATTGTTTGATTCAAATGATTTATTAGTTTATATTGAGGCTATTAATTAGTGACGTCACCTTTCGTTGTTTTTAGATGACAGATTTATTATTCTGTTGCTAATCCTTTTTGTTATTTTTAAGGAGTTTCTTATGGGTTGAACCTGGAGTTTATTTTTAATTTTATTGACGTTTTTAATGAAGATTTGCAATAGCTTGGAGCAGCTATTTATTATTATCTATATCTCCCCAAGCCAGTTCTGTTGGTTACTTAATAGATCCCACCTGGACGGTTAACCGCTGGGTTGATGCTGTCATGGCAGTTTCGCCCTGTGTTCCATTTTTTCTGATTTTGGTTAGAAAATGCCCGTAGAATTTTGAAATGTACACCATTTACTTATTTTCAATGACTATGCTGTAGGTATGATTTCTTATTGAACATTTGGATTTGGCGGAATTTTTTGTTCAAAGCATGGCTGCCTGTTGTCCCATTAGTCCATTGAAATGTTACATGAGCTTTGCATTTTTTAGAGGCAGCAATTTTATTTTATAGATATGTGAGGGGGTCAATAGAAGCTTAACCTCAAGTTTGAGGGGTCGCCACCCTTGTCCCGCGGCCGCCATTTAGAAAAAAGGGGTGAAAACATTTTTTTCGCGATAAAACATAATTTGTAGCAAATTGTTTTGCCTACAAACATGTTTATATATCTTTTCGCCCTAAATTAAAAATTAAAGAAGTTATAATCAAAATAGTAAGAAAGGTTGTCTAACAATTTTCTTTTTTGCTCTGTAACTTTTTTTTATGCATTTAAAAAAAAATTACCTCAGACCAATCTTGTAGATGATCTTTTGAGGAAAATTTTAGCCCTATATCTTTTTTTATTTCATTCATTTAAAACGCTGTTGCAGCGCTCCAAAGTTGACACGGCTCGTCAAAGCTCATGAGAATCCGGTCGAAACGAAATGTTTAACTTATTTTATTATTTTTTTATTGTAAATATATTTTTTACAAAATTCTTACAAAATGTTTGTTAAATTCGTACAACTTTACTTATTCATTCCTCACTCTTTTCCCCGCTAGCTATAGCTGAATGGCTCCCCATTGCCGAAAAAAAAATCCCCTGAGGTAGAGTCTGTAGGCGCGTTTTTTTTACGTGGTATCCCCAGTAGGCCTACTCCACGGACATCTTGCTTATAACGTAATCCTCGACATCATAATATTACTAATCACTTATTAGCTAGCTACTCTAATCGACTTATCTTCGATGGTCCAGACTGTGGCTCAGAATCTAAAGCAACGACAAATATGAAGGTTTGAGGAATGACAGGAGTTGAAATTGGAGTCATAGTTGGAATTTATTCTTCAAATTCAAAAGCCCCAATCTTCAGGATTTTGATATCGAAAACGCCAGACTCTACATCATGGTAGCGGGGAAAAGAGTTAGGAATGAATAAGTAAAGTTGTACGAATTTAACAAAAATTTTGTAAGAATAAATTTACAATAAAAAAAAATAATAATAAGTTGAACATTTCGTTTCGACCGGATTCTCATGAGCTTTGACGAGCCGTGTCAACTTTGGAGCGCTGTAACAGCATTTTAAATGAATGAAATAAAAAAAGATATAGGGCTAAAATTTTCATTAGAAGATCATCTACAAGATTGGTCTGAGGTAATTTTTTTGTAAAATGTATTAAAAAAAAAGTTACCGAGAAAAAAAGAAAATTGTTATGCAACCTTTCTTAATTTTTTGATTATAACTTCTTTAATTTTTGATTTAGGGCGAAAAGATATATAAACATATTTGTAGGCAAAACAATTTGCTACAAATTATGGTTTTACAAATTTTTTGTAAGACGCATAGTTTCCAAGATATCGCGAAAAAAATGTTTTCACCCCTTTTCTCAATATGGCGGCCGCGGGACAAGGGTGGTGACCCCTCAAACTTGAGGTTAATCTTCCATTGACCCCCCTCACATATCTATAAAATAAAATTGCTGCCTCTAAGAAATCCAATACTCGGCCCTTAAATTGTAATATTTCAATGAACTACATATTTTCATGATGTTGTCAGCGCCTGATAAAAAATAAACAATCGAATCGTTTCTTCGGTCGAATAAATATTACAGTGTGTAATTAGAGCCATAAATATTCCAATATTATTCATTTATTGTAAGTTCATCGTGTTTTTTATTTACCAATACAATTTTAACAACAAAAAATATGTCTACTTAACCTAAACTCCTGCATTGAAGCTTTCCCTGGTCTAGGCAATGGCGGATTCACGGAAGAAGGGGGTCAGGACCCCCTAAGTAACAAAATTCATAAGATATTAAAAATAAAAAAAAATTAATTGAATAAAACTCAAACTTTCAACAAAAATTTACCTGTTAAACTTAAATACAACTTGTGACCCCCCCCCCTCCTAAATTTTCTGCTGGATCCGCCGTTGTGTCCAGATCAGAAACGTGACACCATAGGGGTGTTGGTCAGAGTTGATTTTCCAGATGAGTAAAGGGGATCTCCAGAATCACCCAAGTGTCAAGATTCTGTAACGTAGACGTGGCCAAAAACAGTTTCCGCCACTTTTGGCTCTCACAAAAAATGAATGTGATTTTTCCGTTTGGAGTGCAATAGAACATGATCGAGACGAGGATGTGGTAAGGCGCCCATTCCACCGACCGGCTAGGGCTATTTACAAAAACGGTGACGTGGTAGCAGACATTCAAGACTTAGGTGGCGTTTCCACCGACCTCGCATTGCAGAATGCAAATGACATTGACGGAAATTAGAATTTTTCTTTTTATAGAAATCTATTAAAATGTTTGTACTTAACATATCCCATGACGCCATTTTTTAATTTTAGTTTGTGATTTTACTGTATGATCATTGATCAATTTTAACTATGGCATAGTGGAAAATAAGCATTTCCGTCAATTCTGCAATGCGAGGTCGGTGGAAACCCCGCCTAAGTCTTGAATGTCTGCTGCTACCACGTCACTGTTTTTGTAAATTGCCCTAGCCGGTCGGTGGAATGGGCGCCTTAGGACTTTGTGAATAGGATGATAGTATACAGCGACTACGACTTTTTTCAATGAGACCTATGAAAATTCCTATGCATATAAGTATAGAAATTCTCCACTATAGTGGGTTCTTACTACGGAAACACACTGAACTGGGCTGATTTTTACGGTGAATTAATTTCCTAGGTACATATTTGCGCTATTTTTCGTGTTGATTATTGAATTACGTTTATAATATATATATTTGCCAATATTCATCCATCCTTGATTTTGAGGTTTCAGCCAGTTACTTATAGACTGCAGTGTTTCATAAACTAATTATTTTCTTGACAAATGAGATTTCTATTGTAATTTGCGGATGCAGCCCCCGATGGTTGCCCCGTGTGTCTAGACTGGTTTTCATTATCATCATCCGTGACAAATAGGGGTATTCACTGGTTCAGTGGGGCGAGAATGGGATGGTAACTCTAGTAGGAGAACATCTGTGAAGACAGATACCGCAGAAAGCCACCGAAAAAAATCAACACCGGAGAAAACAGTGTCGCAAATACTAGTATTTGCACCTTAAAAATCAACCCCAGCCTTTCTTACCATCATACTGTACAATAGCATTCTCAAAATAAAATTGTTGAAGCATTGCACATTGGGCTGTAGTGATTCAACTCCTTGGAAATCAAGCTGTCCAAATTATAGAGTCAAAACGGAACCAATCCAATCAGGGCCTTTGCTGAGAATTGGCGGGAAATTTCGAAATCTCGAAACCAGAAAATTATGCAGAGGCTTAATTCTGTTTCGACCCCGTTTCTCTTCGTTAATCTAACCGAGACTCTTGGTGTATAAGGGGGGAGGGGGGGGGGGTCATTGGAAACTTATCCTTTCTTGGGGGTTCGCCGGGGGATTTGGGCCGAGTGAGGATGGGTGGGGGGGGGGGGTATTATTTCGCTGTCCCGGACTTCCGTGATCTCAGCCATAAGAGGTCAACATTGTTTACTGTAGTCTGTCGCCTCTCCGCCCCAATCGACCAATATTGGGTTAGATTGAACCCAAATTTCACCCCTGAAGGCCTTGTGGGTTTGGTGAGAAAGTCCTTTATTGTGTTCTCACCCCCCCCCCCCACGTTTTGGCTATTATCTTGTTTTGTTTTACGTTGTTGCTGCTATTTATGAAAGCTTTCTTCCGATTATTTATTTATTCATGTGATATGACGATAGAAATAATGAGTAACTGTATTGTAGAAAAAACCGGTTGGGGTAGTAATTCTGTTGAGTATTATGAAGTGGTACTCAATGATAATACATAGTTTCTATTTAATTTGCACGTGCACCATTTATTTAATATATCCTCCATTTTATAGAACACAGTAGCAGAAGAGTAAAAGTAGTGTTACTAAGTTAACACCGGGAACGCTTCAGTACACTCGCGCCAAATCCAAACTTCTATGTTAATTATTTCCAACAAATTCTGAAATACTCTCGGTTTCGGCAAAAAGGGGTAAAAATTGCATTTTTTTAATTTATGCACCAATCTTTGTGTTCGAGAGGCTGTGGCAGCCTGGCCTAATGGGGAGGCTGCCGCTATCAAGGAAAATACGGAGCGTGTGTACAGTTTTACGACTCACGATGTAATAACAGGAAATTCATAACAGGGTTAAAACACAATATACAAACACAATATATAACTACACTATACTATAAGCTAAACATATCAAATATATTTATTTACCTTTTTTTTTTTTTACAATCAATTGGTAATGTGGTGTTCAGAGGGGCACTTTTGGGCATTCCCGTGATGGGCCCCTCAATCTAATCCTAAAATTAAATCTAATCCTAAAATTAAATTAAAATTAAAATAGAGAAAATGTTGATGTTTAGGAAATTACAGTTAAATAATAAAACTAAATACAAAGTGAACAAATTACATAAAATTAACACGTAGTATCCTTAGTTGGCATTCATTTGGTTCCTTAAAGTTTCTTTAATATATATAGACTCTGGATGGCGGTTCACCCTGCTACCCAGGGTCGTTCCTAGGGTCACTCCACTATATACTTCCATATTTCTATGTTACGCTATTTATGGCCTGTTGGGTTATGCCGAGGATCGGTTATTAATTCATGGATAAAATAATTCACATTTTGAACTCATAGCTGTGTATTCTCCATCTTTTTAGTAAGTAAGTAAACAACATCGTAAACAATGTCATAGACAAACAAAATATTATCAAATTAATATTTATTTTCATTATTATTATTTTAATTTTATTATTATTTTATTATAAAAAAGCAAACATTATAATTTAAAATTATTTCAACACGTAACACTTTGTATGGGATTGTCCAAGCGGTCATTGCTGATTAAAACATATTTATTAATTTATTATTAATATTTATTTTAATATCTTATTTATACATATATTTAATATATTATTTATTATTACTATATTTGTATTTGTTTCAAATTCAGCCCGAATGATAGCAATGCATGTATTTGTTGCCAATGCCCGATTCCTCCTCATTGTAGATTCGTACCTACGCTGCAAGTTCCGGTACTCTCAAAGCCAATAAACAAAGGAGGATTTATGGAGCGTCTGTATTTTTGGCCGAACGGAAAAACTCGAAGAGCATTATAAAGAAAGAGAATTTGCAATGAGTAGCATTAAAGGTTAGGCATTCATTTTCTTTGCTGCATCGACTGAAAGAAAGAGAACCCTTAGAACTGGGTAGTAAAATAGGAAAAGTGAAAACTTTATACGCTGCAAAGAGAAAAGGAAAAAAATCTGTGCCTTTTCGAAATAGACGTTTTGATTTAACCAACATTTCAGGAAATCAAGCCGCAATCATACTATCCTATAAGAAAAAGGGAAAGGTTCAAAGAGATCAGGAAAACGAAAAATGAAATGACCGGGCAATGTCCAGTCTAATCAGACTCAATGGTTCAGAAAAAAAAAATGGAAATGGTAAAAGAAAATAAATAAAAGGAAGAAACCCCCCCCCCCCCCCCACGTCCCCCGTCTCCCATCTCTTTTTCTCCAGGAAAAGGTGAAGGAACAAATAGAGTTATAAAAGTTGTCACCATCTTTTCGCAGTTTTAATTGACACTAAGAGCATTACGGACTTGGACCCTTATATTTAGAGAGCCTCTTAAAGAAAGTCCGGGGTTTCCGCGTTGGCCCCAAAATGGTGCGGCTCCTGGGTTGCTCGAAATTACCGAATGACGAGGGTTTTTCGTGAAATTTCCCTCAATTATTTTATTGCGGAGAGGTTTTTCGGTATTCAGAGGTATTCACATTAAGAGGCTTTTGCTTTAGAAGTAAATGGTGGAAGTAAGGGTAGAAGGTGTTGATGGGAAAGTAGTATAAAAGAGTAGCGGTGCGGCGTGCTCAGTGGCAAACTTAATGGTCTGAAATTGTTATGGTCTATTTGATCTGTAGCCTGATCGAGGCGATTATAATGCCGGAGTTAAATAAATACCCTAGGATTATAACTCTAAACAAACAAATTTTGAATAGCACTTTCCATTATAAAATTATCTTGCTTACATTTTTAATAGCAGGGGATTAAATAAATACCGGTATTATAATCGCCTCGATCAGGCTGCTGGTAGGGTAAACCAAATAAATGAACTTAAGATTAATATACATCGCTCTTTGATTTGCCAACTGCTCTAACTGCAAAATGCTAACTTTTCAGGAGAGCGTTCCAAAGTTTTTTCTGGTGGTTTTAATGTATGAATATCCTACACTTCAGCCAAGAAATTTTTAATGTTTTTACAGGCTTGCAGATCCGACGATTAGACGTCAATAAGAGGGGGGGGGGGATGAAATTTGGTATGTAAATATAAAAAAAGAGTTGGCAAATCACATCCAATATAATATAAAATAATTAAACTTACCTTAATAGCATTTTGCAGTCGCTCTCTCTCCATTTTTCTTCTTCTCGATAGTATGAAGTCGTCTGGGAGTTGTCCTCGAAGTCGCCGTTCCATGTCTTTTATCACTTGAGGGAGCCTGCCCATCAATAGTCTAAATCTATAAGACATGTAACTACCGCTCTGATTGGCTAATAATGACGCACAATTGATCACAGCAGGCCTTAGTTACACTGGTACACACTTGTATTACCTTACCAGTATTACCAGTATTACCAGTTAAGGACAATTGTCAGCACAACAAAATTAATAAAACCTTTTCAATGAAGGGACATTCGACCCCCTCCCCCCACTGTCCGTTTTTTGTGCTAAAGGTTTCACAGGAATAATCTATTGCAGAACCATCAGTTCGATCGATTCCATTAGAAAAATGGTTCCTCTACGATTGGATACAATTTAAATAAGTAAAAACTTTTTTAACCGTAGTGGTTTAGTTAAGTAAATTATAAAACAAATAAATAAAATAAATAAGGACTGTTTTTGTTTTATTACTAAGCCAACCTAGCGGAGTTAGGGCTATAAAGCCCTCTCTTACACTCAACTAGGAAAGCCCCGGACTGACTGCTTTACATGCCCTCCGAAGAATGCCCCGAAAATGTAGAAAGTGTAGGACTCGAACCAACAACTTTTCGGGTACAAGTCAGAGTCCGTACCACTACTCTACATGTCCTGACAATTTAGAGACTTGACTCCGAATACTGGTAAGTAACCGTGGAAACATCGCACCATCAAGCACAAATAGTTAACACGTCTACAGCTCGAGAAATATAGTTTACAACTCGAAATTAATGGAAAAGTTTCAGTTCTGGCTATTTAGCGGGAAAACTTTGAAAAATTTTGCACTTTGCTTTTCCTTGGGAAAATTGTTGTAAATTGACTAAAGCCATTATTAAGTTTGTCGAGATAGTGTGACTCATTCTGCTGGATAAATTACAAAGTGTATATATACGAGTTGACTTTTCGCTCTTTCGTGGCTGATGGATTTTGAAATGCACTTGGAAAATGTTTAGTTTATTTAAGTTCCATGGACTTATCTAAATCGCAACTTTAAGATGGGATCTTGTCTGAGCTCTATGGGATAATTCAGGGGTTACCAGTTAAAATCATTGCTGTGCTGATAAGAAAAATCCAGCGGGGTATAAAGATTGGTGAAAGGTTATTTGTACACCATAATAATTATTAACTATTATTACTATAGGCCTACGGCCTTACCAAGTTCAATCTATGAGAGCAGAGCGTGCTTCAAACTGCGGCAAACTTGGTAGTGTGCACAGCGTTGCCAGGGGAACATGGTGGGACATGATAACGCGCTGAGACTACACCAGTCAGTCTACGTGCGTGGCGAGTCCTGGTCATCTCCGAATTAATCGTGTGACTTTACTATGTTCTCGAAGTGGCTCGGAATCCACTATAATCAGGAGGTTCACCCTGTCAGTCAGCTCCCCTTCTCCCAGCGGCGGAGCGTGGGATGATTGCGAGTGTAATGCTTGAAGAACAATTTTATTATATACGAAGCAAGGACGGGTAAAGTGAAGGGGGGGGGGTAGCTGCCCCCCCCCCCCAAAAAAAAATTTGGTAAATCGATTGTAAATTAATTTATTATGCTCTGATTTAATCGATCCTACATATGTTTTTCCTATTTTGACCCACAACTACCCCCCCTCCCCCAAGATACCAAGTACAGTAGGCATTTTTTTTACGGCACCGACGTTTCTCCCCATATGTACAAGCAGAGAAAGATTTCTGCTTTAATTCGTCAATCAGACATTCACACATGGTCACTTGGAACCGTATAAACAATTGCACAATCACATGCAAAGAAAAACTAAAAACAAAACAATAATTAATTAATAATAAGTAACACCGGCTGAAAACGCACACGCGGTCAAAGAAGTAAGTGAATTCCGGGGAAATGGGAATAAAGCAACCCTTAGCGTTTAGGGGAGGACAGTACAACGCTACCCTCGAAGCCTATTGAAATTCCCCGGAATTGGGAGAGTTTACCGGAAAATGGCAGCCCTGGTTTGATGTTTCCAAATATTTATGTCGTTGAAGTTAAAGAAGAAGGAAACATGCATCATTTTATATAGCATGTTGGATCTTCTTAAAACGTTAAAATTTGAAAACAAAAAAGAAAACACTTGAATTACAACGTGGCGAGATTCTTAATTTTCTTAGACTGCGTTGACAACATCATGCTCACACAATCTTATTTGAACCTGGCTTCCTATGGATTTACACTAAATTCTAAATACATTCTAAGGATTTGTTGCCACGTAGCTACACATTTTGAAAACTGCAATCCGAGTTTTTAGCGTGTACTTAGCTTACTTATTTTTTTTCCTATGTTAGGGCCCCATATGGTTTATTAACACACAAATGCTAGTGCCTCACAGAAATGACTACGCCTGCCGGGTGGCCTGCTGCCTTCCCAGTTCTCTACTCTTATATCGCTACACAATATCAGGCTGATGAGTCATGGTCCAAACTTTTTTGTGCATAATCGTATAGTTTTATTATTTAACTAAAAGACATTTTCCCTTCATCGATTTTTTTAGGGTAATGCGGCATTACCCGCCTTACATGCACGCTCCGCCACTGCCTTCTCCCCGAGGTGAAGGAGTCTGCCCTTAGGGTGCCTCATGTTAATTAATAGACTCACTGGAATAGGCTGATAGACAGGGTTGCTAAAAAGCAGAAATGCTGAAAGCAGGCGTTAGAAAAAAAAACATATCACCTTGGTATAGGGTGGTTTTTCATTTTTGTTGTTAATAATTTTTCCATGAACTTGATCATAGTGAAAATATCTGTCACCTCTCAGTTTCACGGAAAACCCCTTCACCAAAATGAAATCATTATAGTTAAAGTAATAAATAAAATTATATACATGAAACAACTTATTTTATTTTTGCTTTCTGTCATCAAAAAATTATAACTTTGATAATGGCCCCATTACTTATTATAGATTTCCGCTATTGCTGTGTCACATGCGCAATAAACAGTTATCTGTCTCACCGGATATTCAAAAAAGGAATCAGACAATAAAAATCGTAAAGGTTGCTCAACAGCAGTGTCGCAAAATGGGTATAGGGAAAAGCTGTAAAACGCGGGAAAGTCTATAATAAACGTGCCCTCATAGCCCCACCGCCTAAGGGCTTATGGGGGGCTTCCTCCTCCACCCGTATAGAGAACGCTGAATAATCCAGAAAAACCAAATAAAGTAGGCATGTAATACTTGATAAAATTATACTGTGTTTCTGAAGAAAGGGGAAAAATATTACACAACTGTACAAATTTTGTTAATACTGGTTTCTTTTGTTTTTGCTTAGTAAATTGAGGGGTTTTACAAATTTTTAAGCTCAAGGGTTTCATTCGGTGTGTTGCTTTTCCGAGTTTTAGTTCCTGTAGACCCCGGTAACCCCTACATATTTGACAACATAACCACGTGGCCTGCACGTGACTTGCGGCCCTCCAACCTTTATTTCATAAGGTCTATGCATTAATTATCATTTTACACGGATTCTTCGGAATTAGTAATTTGTATGTAAGCCTGTATTTTAATATTTTCTTGGCTTCCACGTAGCGCTGTGTTAGAATGTCATCATTCTAATTTATTTCCTTAATAATTGTCCACGATACTCCATAAAAATTTCAATTATATCTAGTACTTAAATGTTCGGCAAAACAAATTGAGCCTTCGAGAACAGAGCCTATACCAAACTGCGGCAAACTTGGTAGTGTGCACAGCATTGGCAGTGAAACTTGGTGTGAGATGATTACGTGCGCTGAGACTATACCAGTCAGTCTAAGTGCGTGTCGAGTCCTCGTGACCTCCGAATTAGTGGTGTGACTTTACTATGTTCTCCTAGTGGTTCGGAATCCACTATAATCAGGAGGTCCACAGGAACTCCCCTTCTCCCCGAGGTGAAGGAGTCTGTCCTTAGGGTGCCCCAAGTTAATAAACTGACTCGCTCCCCCCGCCAGGCTGACAGGGTTACTTCAAAGCAGAAATGCTGAAAGAAGGCGTTCCAAAACAAACAAAAAGTTTGGTTTTAGGCTGATACATAATATCAGGGGAGTACGAAGGAGCTAACCAGATGTTTACATCGGAAATACTGTAAATTTGCGTGACAGAATGATTGTAGACTGTTGGCAGAACTATGGATAGCATTTTAACCTTCAAGAATCTAGATAATGCAGATTCTATTTATAATACAATAAGAGACAATATTACCAGTATACAAACACAATGTACAACGTCAATAAAGATTAAAAAAAACAGACCTAATAAAGACTGGATAACGGAAGAAATAAAAATTGGAATAATAAAGCGGGACTTACTATTCAGAAAGCATAAACATAATCCAAAAAATCCTGCGTATAGGCAAGAATACAATAGATATAGAAATAAACTGAACAAATATATAAAAAACGCAAAAAACAATTACTATAAAATCAAATTTAAAACACACCAAGGAAACATGAGAGAAACTTGGAATTTGGTTAGCAAAATACTGGGAAGAACAGTAAATAATATAGACACAATCATTGAAAAACATTTAGGACAAAAATACTCAGATGATACGATTGTAAATCAATTCGCAAAACCATACCTTGAAAATGTTTATAAAATCAAACACGACTGTGATATAATAACAAATACCACAGTATTGAATTACAAATGCGACAGACAAATGTACTTACCTAAAGCCCAACCAACGGTTATACAAGAAATAATTGATAGACTAAAAACAAACAAATCACCCGGACTAGACGGAATAAGAATAAATGATATAAAAACAATAAAAACAAACATCAGCCCGGTCATAGCTCACCTAATAAACGTATCAATACAAACAGAACACATTCCACAAATGCTAAAAATTGCCATACATAGACCGATTCACAAGACAGGAACTTACTTAGACTACAATAACTACAGACAAATAGCCAACTTAACAGCCATAGACAAAATAATAGAAACTTACATAGCTGATAGACTAAGAAAATATCTCACTGACCATGAAATAATCACCAAACATCAATATGGATTCCAAAAAGGCAGAAGCACAGAAACACTTCTAACAGAATTTTCAGATCTCATAAATAACCGTCTAAACAAACAAGAACATGTACTAGTAACATTTATAGACTACTCCAAGGCATTTGACTTACTTGATTGTAAAATAATGATACAACAGCTAAAAAAAATAGGGATTGAGGGAAAACTCCTAAAATGGTTCCAAAATTTCATGACAAACAGAAAATACATAGTTAAATATAAAAATAAAATCAGTAGTGAACAAATCACGACAACAGCCATTGCACAAGGGTCAGTCCTTGCACCTTTGTTGTACTTAATATATACAAACAATTTACCTGACGGACTAACTACGGACAAATCAACAGTATTTATGTTTGCGGATGATACAGCAATAGTAGTATATGAGAAAAACTTAGGCAACGCAGTACAAATTATGAAAGAAAAATTCGAACTACTACAAAAATACTCACACGACCACAAACTTACGATAAACGGTAAAAAAACTAAACTAATGCATATCAGATCACCACAATATAAAACTGAACTAATGAGGGTTATAAAACAGGATAACAAATGTCTACATGAAAATAAACAAACATATGAATGCGAATGCACAGAAATACTTGAAACAGTAGATGAATACAGATACCTGGGAATAACAATTGACTACAGATTCAAATTTGACATACATATCAATAACGTAAATAAACGACTCAGATCATGTTTATACGCTTTTTACCATATCCAATTTTATTTAAACTATGATACAATGATAGTGATATATAAAGCACTAGTAGAATCTCTTATACGATATGGAATACAAGCATATGGAAACACAACACCATCACAAATACAGAACATTGAAAATATACAATATAGAATACTGAAGATTATAAAAAACTCAGATAAAACAAATAAATATAACAAATTGAGCAAAAAAGACCTATTCAATAAATAAGACGTACTAACAGTGACGGCTCTTTTCAAATACATTACCATCATTAAGTACTTTTATAAAACAGAATACAAACAACCAGTAACACATGACATAGAAACAAGATCTATAACCGAATCAAGACTGCTCACACCCACCATAACGAACAACTACGGAAGACAGACATTAAAATACATGATACCTCACATTTTCAATGATATACCAAATACAATAAAAGATCTGAAAAAATACAGGGAAATAAAACAACAAGTAAAGTCATGGCTCCATAGTAAAATCGAATAAATTTTTAATTAAAATTAAAATAACAGAATACTAGACATGGCCTACAGACGTCTCAAAAAGGTACAAGTACATATAGTGAAGAACTTGCAGACAGACCAATTGGTCTTGCAAGACTTCAGACATCCTGACAAAAACATTAAATAAATAGAAAAAAAAGAAGAGCAATTGCTCCTACTTGGATGGGAACCCCCCTAAATACTTGGTACCCAGTAGTAAAATTATCACTGAATGAATATGTGGTAGTATCGGAGTGGTGGAGTCAAAGCGCTGAGATGAAAATATGTTAATATGGCGGGCTGGACAAATTTGGGAGGCGCATTAGATGGCCGGGGGACCACCCGGTAGCTGGCCGTTATGACTGTCCTCCAATGGCCCATCTCCTCACCTGGACCCGCCGAGTAATTTGTGTTTTTTAGGCACCGTCCATCGGGGCACTCATGTCCTCTCGTTTGTTGTGAGTTGTACTCAGGAGATGGGACATTCAAGCCCCTGAATCCTGGGGCCACTTGCTACGTCTTGTCTTTTCAGGTCCGAGATAGAGACTTCTAGTTTCTGGGCTCAGCCAACCTAATGCCATAGTCGGTACATACCCAAAAATGTCGAAGTTTATGGTCTCTTCTCGGTGGTGAAAGGATTAGCCGCTATATGCTTCCACTTAGCGTTGCCCGGGGTATGCTCGATCGGTTTTTCAGTGAATGGCCATATGAGACGTGGCAGGATGTGCAATAAACACGTAGTGGGGGACTTGCTCTTAAATGCGACTTTTTTGTGACAACAACATGTCCCAGTCCCTCTGGCGTAGCGCGTCAAAGGCTTTATAGAAGTCTATAAAATTGGCGAGAAACCAATTTAAGGCTGAAAGAAATCTGCCCGAGAATAGGCTAGGAGATGGGAGGTGGGATAAAGAACTGGCACAGAATTCGTGAGGGAGGTACGGGGCAAGTTTTCGACGTATTATGTCCCCCTTGGGGGCAAACGAGAGAGCGTAGTGTAGGGGAAAGAGGTTATAAATTTTCACTGCATAGCTCTTTGCCCCTACATACCTTCCAGTTGAATCAACCCAAGTGGAAGATGTGCGTGGATGTCTGCTTGTGAGAAGGCTACATCTACTGCTGATTTTCTAATTTTAAATGGAATTATTTCCTCCCAGTCTGAAAGTTGGGTCAGGTGCTCATTGTTGCTATTTTCAGGTAGATTTCCCGGAGCTGGTGGACCGATGAACTAGCGTGGGAGCTAAACTTTTTTATTAGTTAAATCGGAAGAGAAGGCCTCGACGCGAATTTCCATTCAGGGTCTAGACTGGTAGAGGGTTCTGTCAATCCTTCTTCAAATCCATCTTCCATCGTTGATTGGCTTCCTCATGGGAATTGTAGTCATGATTACTATACTAAGGAATTATAATACAGTGGTTTCCCGTTGTCTTCTGCTTCCTTATGCCGTTGAGTTCCTCCACTTCCTCCACCTTTGCGGCCAGTTTCCCAACGCTAGGACAAAAGAGAGCCCTGCACAGAAAATACTATGTGTTCCTCTTATTCCAGCTCAAACTCGGTCCCCTGTCTATTCAGTCGCCATTACGCGTTTTCACATCTTCGCCTCTGAGACCATAGAAGAAGCTCAGCTACTTTGATGATTGACAGTTGTGAGATGCTAAAATATGCCCGACAACCGCGTTTTCCCCTACCGGCAGGGTAAGGTACCCATTTGGGTTTGGTGGATGCAGGCCATGCGGAAGTTTTTTTTTTTTAATGCTGAATGTCCAATCTCATCTGGTGGCGGAAATGCCCATTCTTGTGTATCAACCCATTGTCTGAATTGTATCACGGCGACCCGTGGGCAGTTTCCGCCACTGAACATTCCTACATCTGGGCCTAAGTGGCCCAGGTTACGGTAGTTATTGGCTCCTGCGGTGAAACACTTGCCCGGCATACACCAGGCATTAGACCTGGTGTACACGGCTATTATCAGAACACAGCCCACTCATTAATTCGATGGTGGTTGGAGGCTGTCAAGTAATACTTTTGATATCGATACCTCTTAACTGGAGCCTCGTGAGTTCCATCTCAGGCTTATTAATAATATTATCCTTGACAACAGTGTTGTATCTAGGGCATTGGCGTAAATTCCCAAAATTTCTGGGGGGGGGGGGCCTAAGACTTTGATCCCCCGGAGAAAAAAAGATAAATGGGCCCAAATTAGAATTATTCTAGGGGGACTTCTATATTGGAGATATGGGACATTTGATTCCCGCCTGAAATACATTTTAATTTCTGGAGCCACTTGTCACGTGTTCTAGGATTAGCCATTGAAAAAAAGATACCAGATGGCCCTAGGATTAAAAAAATGTTTTTGGCGCGCTTGACTGTCCCATCTGTCCTATATAGAACTCGGGTTACGCCCCCCCCCCCCTAAATGGTTGACGAGTTAATACTAGATAGCATTAGGTTTCTTTAATGAATTAATTTACACGATACAAGAAAGTGCGGGGAATTGAAACTAGATCTAATAAATCACATTTTAATGTTTTTATTTTCATTTTTAAATAAATTAAACCCGCGAAAACCAATCTATGTAATCGAACTTCTAGATCGGTCCCCCCTCTGGATACAATCCTATACACGCCCATGCATTATTATTATTATAATTATACTTAATAACAAATTGTTTTTCCAATATATGTACCTTGTCTGGGGTTACTGGTCAAGGGAAAAAAGAAGTGAAGTGAAAGTGATTATATTGATACCAACAACAAAACAATTACAATTTATGACATAGTTGACATGCCGCAAGGCACTAGCCTGTGTGCGGTTTAACGTTGCGTTGGTTACCTATAAAAGCAAAGCATCCAATATCAAAATATTTATGTTAAAGTAATTAAATTAAATTATAGTTCATTTTCTGACCCTTTTTTTTCAAAATTACATTTATAAAAGTGCATAAGTCCTCGTCTGTTTTATTTTGTGACGAAAAGAGCAAATTATACTACTTTCCTTTTTTAATTTTTTTTTAGTATCAGCCCAGTAGTAATTAGGTCATATGCAGCATATGATGTCTATATAATTTCTCTATATCATAAATAAATAATGACTTTTTGCTCTATTACCAAGCCAACCTAGCGGAGTTGGGCTATAAAGCCCTCTCTTACACTCAACTCGAGGCTTTAAGTGCCCTACGAAGTCTGTACCACTACTCTACATATGTTCTGAGCAATCTTGCACGTAACTAAGAAATAATGAGCATTAAAAATGGTATTGCAATTGACAAATTCTGCTTCCCTCACTTCCTCTCAGGAATATCTCGTATAACGAGTAAAAATTTATAACCGAGTACTGAAAATTACAAAATCTGCTGATTATTTTCTTTTCAAAATGTACCTTCATGCAATAGCTCGCACTTCTGAAAGCAGCGTTGTATGTTGAGTTATTATTAGCATGATTATTAACCAAATTCATTTCTATAGCTGGATGGGTGCTGAAGGAGGATGGGCGCTCGTTTTATTCGTTATATTTTGGTTGGCTTTTGTATTTTTCTTGTACGATGGTTGTTCCATTTTTTAAAATAATATTTACACCCTTGTATAGTTCCTAGGAGGTACCTTCTCTAAAAATTCTTGACAAAATTCATACCTTACTAGTTAAGGAGTTAATTAACATCACCAATAATTTGGCTTGGGAAGGGGTAGTATACATATTTGTGAAATAAATAAAATAAATAAATAAAAATAAAATTAAAAAATAAATAAAATAAAATAATAAAAAAAATAATAAAAAATAAATTTAACTACACCACAATAGTTTACTAAACGCTATTCTGCTAACATGTTTGTTCACATACTACTGTGTTATAGTGCTATAGTAAAACTACAGTTGTGCCACAGCAGATAAATAAATTACAGTAAGTTGGCTGAGGGAGGCATACTGTGCAAGTGTTCAACAGTCATCTTACAAAAGCTTAAAATCTTACGAAACTTCGCAGTTTTACTATGCCAGCTTTATGCTTAAATGTTATGCCTATTTGAATAATAATAATAATATAGTTATATTGTTACAGGTACAGTTAGTTACACCTACACAAAAAAAAAGAAAGAAAAAGAAAACATGAAAGTGCGGCTATTTCCTGCTGTGCTCTTCTTACATACCAACAACAACAAAAACCATGGAAAAACAACTTAACCTATAAAGATTGACTTATTCTTAAAACTCAGAATTCACAATATGCCTAGTTTACATGCTTACGTATACATACTTCGCTTTAACAGTTTTAGTAGATCCAGAGAGAAAAAGGTACCTAACTGCCAAAATTGTTTATCAATTTACAAAATCGGTACAGTGGTAAGGCTGTTGTACTATTGTATTGCCTACTGACTACATTTGTATAACTGTCGGGTTGAATTCTCACCCCCTAGGATACGCATTTTCGCGTTGATTTAATTGCCTGAAAAGATACTAAGAAGTTTTAACAACAAAGTGTATAAAATAACATTACTCCCATCCATCAACGTCCGATTGTGCATCTCTTTTCCCTCTCAGCGAAAATATTTGAATTTGGCGGGAAACTTGAGGAGTAACTTTGCCTAGGTTTCTCTCATTTTCCCCGAGGATCATTAATTTCGTCTGCCTCGAAAGGGAACTAATGACTGACTTGTATTTGAGCCGCAACTTTTATGCGCCTACGGTACTACCTTTCTACATTATGAAGAAGGTACTCAGGCAAAGCGCAAACTCAATTTTCCCCTTTTGACCTTACTGACGCTCTCTAATAAAAGTTAGATGATGAGTACAGTTGCTCCAGCGATTTATAACGCAACGGCAGCACGCAGATTGACTTTCTTCATAAGGTTTTTGCGGATATAATCTGCAGGCCCTGAATATGGTTTTTCACATTTTCAAAGTTTTTGGTTAAATTATACGCTGTATCGTAGTACGGGTCGAAACCGACCTATTGGTGAAAAACTGGTCATTTAGGTCCAGTACTGTTGTACTGCTTATATTTCTTGCAGTCGTTTGAGCTAAGAGCAACCTTACTCCGTGAACAGATTTCTTGCGACAAACCTCCCTCCCCACAGCCATACTATACCAATTTTTAAGTTAGCATCTATTTAGTAAATTATATTGTATTAGATTTTAACTTTGGACTGTTTCTAAGTGCATCATTGTTTTTTTTTTTTTTGTTTTTTTTCCTGACGACGTCGAAAACCGTATATGTACCTACTTGACGGTTGAAAATGACTGATTTAAATATTGTGTATTGTCTATTGCAATCGAAAATCAGAGGTATTTCCCAATATATACATTATAATGGTAAAACGAAATTAACATAGCACTCCTCATGTTGTACATATAGCGCCATCTTACTTTAGACATATTATAAACAAACATGGTATTAGTTATGGCAACCGTTCTTGCAATAACAGGTACACACGGGTGATTCGGCACGCGCGAGTCACAGACCATTTTTTGTCATTGTATCAAATAGGTAGTTGAAAAACCACAGAGTCAACTTCCGAAGATTACTGAGCCAGCCGTGAAGCCGACCGTACACAGGTGGACCGATTTCCCCACGACACGCCCAGTACACGCGTCAATGTCAAAAATCTTCGGAGGTTGACTCTGTGGTTATTCAACTACCTACCCATTTGCCACAATGGCAAAAATCGTTCGTGACTCACGCGTGTCGATTCGTCCGTGTGTACCGGGACTAAACGGTCGAGACTCGACGTAAATTTCTGCCGTATTTGGGTCCACGCGACCCCAATGTGTTTTGACCTTCATTGGTAGGTGACAAATGGCGGCTGACTCTTGACAGCATGCTAGTGGCCACGATGTCACAGCCCTCAGAAATGGATGGGTTTGGTCCGGAATTTTAGTCTGACCGAACCGAGGACATATTAAAAGGTAACAGAGTATATCGTACATTGAAAATACTAAACATGGGTGGGGCCTGACAGAGATAGAGCAGTAGTGAAAGGAAAAGATCCTCTACTATTCCTCAGGCCTAATGACTCAATGGATTGTCTTATTTTCGGAGCCCGCCCCTACCTGGGGTTAAATAAATATAATGTGAAATACTTTAAAACCTGCACCTGTACTTTCAAAATTTTCCCTTGGGGAGAACCCATACCCCTTTCCCACGAGGGATGTCTCCAATAGTTCGCCGTTTATGGTGAAATGCCTAATTTTTGTGGATGGGTCCAATTTCTCCTTGAGTCAGGGCCCTATTTCAGCCCTCCCCTGACAAGAACTTTGAACAGTCCCTTAGGAGCCAGCTCCCTCTTATAAAGCATAGTGCCCTAAGCCTCAGCTACACCATCCATGAACCGCCACTGTGGAATGTCAGGAACAGAAATATGTTCTTCAAGGGAAGTCAGCTCATGCCTGACTATCGGTTCCTCATTTCAGAAGTAGCGGCATCATCAGTTCTCGAAACAAGCAATCAGTGAAACTCACGCGCTCCTAACTATTGACAAACCTTTCATTAAGTCTCTGATTTTAACTTACTGCGGGGAGGGGGGTGCTGACGCGCGGGACTAGGGGGTTGATGGGTTGTTTTCCAACCCCCCCCCTCCAAATTAAATCTGCTGTTGGGAAGGGGGAGGGGGAGGGCGATGTCGCCACCTCAAAATGCTGGGGACGTGGTTAACATTGTTTTATTATGCATGTTTTGCACTTTGCTACACTATGTGTTGGTGTTTTGCTGTCATGTCGCACGTTAATTGCTTTTAATTTTGTCACTCAAAGCTGAAAGTTGCGAAAGGACACTCCATAATCGGGAAATCTGAAGTTCTAAAGTTTAGATGGTGTAATGCAAACATTTTATTTCCATGTTTTATCCTATTCCAATATTTCAGGTCACCATCATCTGGTCACTATCATCAGTATAGCAGAAAAAACAATTTCAATCAATAATTAATCAATGCAGGTATTTTATATTCTATTCTATTACATTCTATTCTAATAGTCTCCATGCCCTAACCTAATCACCACTAAAGCAGCAAAAACAATTTGAATCAATAATTAATCAATGCAGGCATTTTCTATTCTATTCTATTCTATTCTAATAGTCTCCATGTCCTATCCTAATCATCAGTGAAGCAGAGAAAACTATTTGAATCATTAATTAATCAATGCAGATATTTTCTATTCTAGTCTATTCCATTCTATTCTAATATATGGTCTCCATGCCCTAACCTAATCACCACTAAAGCAGCAAAAACAATTTGAATCAATAATTAATCAATCCAGATATTTTCTATTCTATTATTCTATTCTAATAGTCTCCATGCCCTAACCTAATCATCACTAAAGCAGCAAAAACAATTTGAATCAATAATTAATCAATCCAGATATTTTCTATTCTATTATTCTATTCTAATAGTCTCCATGTCCTAACCTAATCACCACTAAAGCAGCAAAAACAATTTGAATCATTAATTAATCAATGCAGATATTTTCTATTCTATTCTATTCTAATCGTCTCCATGTCCTAACCTAATCATCAGTGAAGCAGAGAAAACTATTTGAATCATTAATCAATCAATGCAGATATTTTCTATTCTAGTCTATTCCATTCTATTCTAATATATAGTCTACATGCCCTAACCTAATCACCACTAAAGCAGCAAAAACAATTTGAATCATTAATTAATCAATGCATATATTTTCTATTCTATTATTCTATTCTAATTGTCTCCATGCCCTAACCTAATCACCACTAAAGCAGCAAAAACAATTTGAATCAATAATTAATCAATCCAGATATTTTCTATTCTATTCTATTCTAATAGTCTCCATGTCCTAACCTAATCATCAGTGAAGCAGAGAAAACTATTTGAATCATTAATTATTCAATGCAGATATTTTATATTCTAGTCTATTCCATTCTATTCTAATATATAGTCTCCATGCCCTAACATAATCATCAGTAAAGCAGAAAAAACAATTTTACAACTAGGAGTGCCATGGATAGGCTCTTCTCTGCCTAATGTACCTCATTTTTATTCCATTCATGTTTTCAACCTCACCAATAAGAATGTCAAGACTGTCAATCGTTTCAGATACCATTACAAGGGATATAAAAAAGGAGCAATGAATCAATTCCCTATCTTTTACCCCCTTCCCCACCTTTGCAGCGCCCCCCCCCCTCTCTACCGCTTTCGGGATTTCTTCCGAGGAATAAATCTATCGGGACGTGTGCTGCCCCTATCGAGGTTCGAGTTGGAAACGAGATTCTCGAATTGATTGCAGATATACTACTTCGAAATTGACACGAACTGAGAACGCTAGTGGTTTTAACAATTATTATTTATTAATTAATGCAGAAAATCACCACAATTACGAAATAACCAAATTTTCAGCATATTTTTTTCTAGTTATTTTAACCCCCTCTTGTTTCGATGAATCATTGGTGTCTCCGCTAACTATGCTAATAATGCTTCTCTAATGTTCTGAATATTTTTGCCACGATGCTGCCTATATAACAGAACCTGATGTCTTTCGAGGAGGGGTGGTAAAGGGTTACGCTTTCGACTTTGAGATATGGCCGGAGCGCTGTAAAATTGTACCTACCTATATTTCGGATGGCCTTCTTACCCGTGTTTTATAACTGTTTTTTATTTCCATTTTTATTTATAACCTTGCGAATTTCCCGAAAAATTATTGGAAATTTTCGTTTTTATATTTTTGCGGAATCAGGTGGTGAAAGTTTTTTTTTATTGATGGCTTATTTGATATTCATTTGAGTAGTTCGATTTTAACCGATATGATTTTTTTACATTTGAAATTTTAATGTTTAGGTTTGGGTTATGACGTACCAAGAAGTGAAGAAAAAGGCGCAGGACCGAGAGAGCTGGAGGAAGATATGAAGGGAGTTGCTGTCAACCAATCATTGAGATTGTGACCTCAGAAGAAGCAAGAAGGGCTATGACTTATGGGCTTTTATAATTTAAATGCACTCAAATACTGCACGCTATGTGGCTATGTGTAGCCTATAATGGTTTCAAAAACTTCTACAATGTAATTTTTTAAACATTTTGATATTTGTCACTTGCCTGGTGAAATTGAGCTACAAAAAACCAGTTTTGGGGATAAAGACGCATTTAGACCTGTCTTTAGTATACCATTATAAATAATGGTGTCTATTAGTTTCATAAAGGAGGTAGGGGGAGAGAAAACTCATATAGAAAGTTGGTGACTCAGCGCCCCGTTATTTCTGATTTGATAGAGGGGCGGATTTCACGTCAATTTATTCTGTTGCGCCAACTGAGTGAATTAATGAAAAAAATAAAACATTCAATTTCATTGTCCTTGCTATTTAGATATTAAATGTAAAAATCGTTTCCGTTTATACCAAATGAAGACCACAGAGGAATGAATGATGAATGTCCACAAAATTCACATTTGCCAACTAAACACTTTTCTAGCGCTGTTTTTTTTTCCTGAGGAATCCGATTGTGCATTTAAAATTGGCAAAAACAATAAAACTACAAAGATACAGCGGTTAAACAATCGGCGGTCAGGGGAAAAACAATGAGTGTAAAAACTTAAAATCCATTTTTCTCGAAACTTACTTTTATGAACATTCATCATTCTTCCCCTGTGGTCTTCAAATACTTACTGTGCTCTTCTTTTTCCGCGCCTTATCCTCTACGGGAGAACATCTTTGCGGATGGTCGACAGTTCTTCCAGGATATGAGCCTATTGTATAATATATAGTAAACATAGTACTCCGGTAATTAAAACCAGTCTTGAGAAAACTCAGAACTGTAGAATTTGATATTTAAAATTAACCGGCATAACAGTTTACATAAATCAATTTGCGAGATAACGTAAAGATGGGGGTAGGCGGCTGATAAAAGTCGTGAGACAATGCTTCTGTCATTGTACGAAATGAGCGTTCACTGGAACAATAGAGCAAGCTGGGGGACAAATAGCAATTGGATAGGGGGGTTATAAGTAAGCACTCCCCGTAGACGAGGGGCTCGTCAGCTACGAAGCCATCGAAAACATTCACCCCCTAATAACAGACTAGGCCGGTCTATACAGGATCACTGCACTTGCGAAAATATTCGCTTTATTGGGGTGGGGCGCATTTAAGGATGGGTGGAAATGGCGTAGTTTTTATAGATCTTCTATATTGTCTTCTTCTGCTTCTTCGTCTTCTTATTCAGCCAACGCGCTTTCTTGGCTGGTAGGTCATTTGATGCCGTGCCGCATAGTAGAGTTGTTTGAGCCATGCCCTCCTGTGCCGTAGTTCGGTTTTCTACCTCAATGCCAATGCAGCTAAATAGTTTTTGTAGAGGTTGGGTCACATCCACATTTTGAATCTCCTGACCTAATCTTTGAGACAAGCTATGGAGAAGAAAATCAGGATGTAGAGACCAATGCAATGTCTTGGAGAGATTGTGTCCCTAATTAAGCCCACCATTCACGGGACGATTTATCGTTTCGACCGATCGTCAAGAAAATCGTCCGATTTATCTTTGAAAACCGTCGAAAACACACGAACGATGTGATCGTACCATTCTCTTTGCGGAGTTTCATCCTAAAGATTGGCATAACTACCTTAGGATGTCAGAGGAAACATACTTAGAGCTTTTGCATAAGGTATCTTCCAGAATAATAAAAAAATGATACCAATATGAGGCAAGCTATTACTCCTCACGAACGTCTAACTGCAACATTGCGATTCCTGGCTACTGGAAGGACTTACGAAGATTTAAAATTTACAGTCCTTTTGTTTTATTTTCCATAAAACCTCGTGTTCTCGAAGTAACTCTATAAATTCCAACAAGAAATCCTTGCTCCACGACATGGCAAAAATTTCAGTTACCGTACGTGTGACAGCTAGAGACAGGCAGACTGGCAATGATCTGAATGATTATGTCCGATCACACCATACACGCGCGATGGTGCGATATATCGAACGATGTTCACATCGGAATCGATATTTTCGGGGGTTACCTGTTGCGATCTCCTATCGATCGCTCGACCACAAAATCGGATGCGATATTGACACACACGTACAATTTGTCGTTCGGTTGTAACATCGAGTCACGAATCATTACGATAATTGTCCCGTGAATGGGGGCCTTAATGATCTGAGATCTTGAAGCGAATGGATGCCGAAGCCGAGTTGCTGACGGTGAGTTATGGAATCTAACATACTTCGGCCATGTGATGAGGAATGAATAGTATCGCCTTCTGCAGCTCTTGATACGTTGGAGCTCTTGCGGCCTCCTTCAGTTGATTCATGAATTCCTTCTTCGGATGATGGTGTGTACTATATTTTCAAACGCCCTGCCTATTTCACTCTTCTACTTTTTATTTGAGGGATCAGTTGTCTCTCTTCTTCAATAGCCTCTAATACATTCGTCGCGTAGTCTCTCCATCTGATTCTAAGCATGCTTGTGTAACACCACATTTTAATAGCTTCTGGCCTCTTCAGATCCTTAGCTGCTATAATCCAGGTTTCGCATCCCAATAATAAAACACTATTCCTTCAAAGAATTCATGGAGGCTGACATAGGTAGTTTTTAAGCTTTCAGTGAGTAATTTATGTTTTTTTTTTTTTGTTCTTTTTGTGACAACAGTTTATTAACTTATTTTGTATGACAACTGGTAATAAGGCATAATAACATGAAAATTACACGATTACTCCATTATACGCTTCAATTATTCACATAAACTTACCGTACAACAGTACGAATACTTTTTTGACCCAGACACAGTCCCAGTAATATTTTGCCAAACTTTTACCATCTCCGCAATGAACCTTTACAAAACAGACAAAGGGTGCAAAAAGGTTTTATTATACAAAAACTTGGAAATCCCCTTTTTCCGAAAATTTGGTAAACAGATCCCGCTATAAATTTAGGCGGACAGGGGTAGGGCCCGCATCCTTGCCCCCATCTCATTAACGAAATAATTAACTAACTAAAAACTAATTTTCGGGTGTGAAATTTCTTGGGAAACGTTCTTTTGTCTCTCTGTGGAATGAACCGTGCTTTTGTTTTGATCTGTTTTTATTTGTTTGTTAATTAACGAAGCTTTCTGTGTTGATAGCGCAAATGTTTTAGGGAACATCATTTTGATTGTTTTTCCCCTGTGCTGACCCTTTTTTGGACAGTTCTCTTATTTTGAATACTTCTGTTTCAATTTTGTCGTGCCACCATTTTTTTTGCCGCTTTATTGGTTGCGTATTTGAAAATACAACTACTACAAATACTTTTACAACATACGTGGACATTTTTCGTTCACACATTTCTCAATTATTGTCGTAGCCCAAGGAAAAAGTACCCCAAATATGACAAAAGAGAGGGATTACACATGGGCACAACCTCCCTATGAATAAAGTAAACAATTTCATGCTGAGACCAGTTGCAAATATTTACTAAAGAATCGGTACGAGTGAACCCGTACATGCTTTCCTATTTATCAATTTGTGTATGCACCGTAATATAATATGAGCCACATTGAGTTAGCCAATATTAAAAAATTGTCTCGAGATATGATTTTTGTGTCAAATTTCATAAAAATCCCCCCGATTAGTTTTTTGTGTTCCTGGTACCTCGAAACGTGTAAATCGAAAATTTCGCCCATCGCAATCGCAAAGCTTTCCTCATACTAACGTACAATATAAATAGGAAAGCAAAAACACTGAAAATTCGGGCAATAGAAATGTTAGTTTAATAAATGAACTAGTCTTTAAACGGAACTTACGAATGAGTGCCATTCATTTCCTGGATTTGCCTTGAATTCTAAGTTGAAAAGGCGAGCAAATAAAATACGGGCGTAATATTTTTTCGCGGGCGAAATTAAAAATTGCCGAGCCAGTGCATCCAATTATAGTAAATGGAATATATTGCTTTTGAAATTTGTAATGGAGCGCTCTTGTACGCATTGCTGCTGACCGTCCAGCTTAAAATCCCACTCATTTGGATTTTAGTCAAGTTTTAATATACAAAATTATTAATGTCATTGACATGCCACACTACCACAAAATGAGATAATTGGTAATATTTTATTATAGAGTGGTACATTGTTATGTTTTGATGAAAGATATAATTTTGTTATTGAAAATTAACTTTGTTGATCTGAATTCTCTTTTAATGGAGTAGTGCATTGGATTATCCATACATGTGTGCATTAGTATTTTAATAATTGTATATACGAGTAAGCTAATTATCAGTAATATCTCAATAAGGTGTAGCGTAGAGTTTGTTTAGGAAGTGGGTCAGAAGCTTTCTATTTTATTGCAACAATGTCGGTTAGGCCATATTTTATCTCACCGCGTTCGTTCAAATTTTTTTCACCCTGCCTAATTTTGTCAGTTTCTAAACTTACTTTTTATTTTCATAATCCCGACACCTGCCATTTGAAATGGAAAAGTAAATATTTTTTTATCCCCCCGCCCAGGGCGAAGAGTCGAGCCTTTTTTTTCTTCAAAACCTATGTTAATGAGCCCCCACTTGCTATTTGATTCAGGTCCGGCAGATTTTTTCCGCACAAGTGGCTTTTCCAGTGGGAGAACCCCTTCACCTTGCGTTCAGCCGTCAAGGGATATGTGAAATTAAACCTTTAGTCTCCGAAAGAACCTTTCGCACCCCTTTTTGATCGTCTTTACCCCTTTTTCCCCTATGTAAAAAAACATGCGATCTTGTGTAAACAGTTCATTGAATTTAGATGAGACGTAAAGGCATGCGAATTTTCCGGTGAAGGGTTCTTTAGAAGATGCATCCTTTTCGGGAGATTTTTATTTTATTTTCCTCGACTCCTTTGGCTTGACTATTTGCATTTTGTCGTGAGTTTTTCCTATCGGTGCGCCCGGCGCCGTATATTGGCAAGTTCCTAACTACAATTAAATATACTTAATTAAATATGTTCTCTACTAACTTATTTATACTTCCTATATTATTGTTTGGATTGACTATTGACTATTATTGTAATAATAACAACAGATAATCTGGACCCATCACGGGCCACGGCCTACCGGGTCCACAGTATTTGTATCTCAAATGTAATACATTATTGTATTATTATATTGATTGATTGATTGAATTTCACATAGGTTGGTTTGGGTTAATTGGGTTAACTGTTAGAGTGGGCCGACAGGCCCAAAATTTGCTCATTTGAAAATGATGATAATTTTTTTTTTCGTTCTTTTCTTTTCGGCAGTGGAAGTATTAGGATAGGTGATTAATATAGAAAGCTCATATATTAATAATGTCATTTCTAGTTTGGTTCTGGGGGAGCGGAATAAAGATGACCCAATTTTCATGAAAAATGACTAAACAATCATGTGGCTGTCTACGTTAGCTCAGTAAATAAAATAAAGTACCTAACTCACTACAGGGGCGCATCCTAATAAACTAATAATTATAGTGACTTCAAATTACACTCCTGAAGGTTTAGGTACCTATGAAAAGAGTGAACTGTATGAAAATATGATTATTTATAAGAGAATAAGCCTACCCTTACTCTGCTTACTCGGTGAAGGTGTAGTACAGTAGGTAGACCTATTATAATATGTATTGTTTAGTGTGGTGCTGTAAGCTGTCTGGGTGTATGTATTTTAAGTGAATAGGCTATGCTATTTATCTACTGCTGGAGTCCGTGGCTTGTGAAGTATCCGCAGGAATCCCAGCAGGGGCGAGTACCATAAGCACTATATAATAATAATATAAAATAACATTAATACGAATGACACTACAACCACAACTAGACTACTTAAATTCAATTAATTAACAATAGGCAAATAAATACGGAACCTATTCGAGTCGATGCAAAATTAAGACTGAACTCTAAACTAAAGTGCGGGGACGAGTCTTCTTCTTCAAGTTACAGCCGGATGATGGCTGGTTGGCAGCAACATATTGCAGCGATGTCTCCAATCTCCGCGATTTTGACATGCCCTCTTCAGCTCCACATAGGACGTTATCCCCAAATCATGTTTAACTTGTTGGAGATATTCGTCTCGTGGCCGTCCCCGTCGATTTACGCCTTCCATGGTCCCCTCAATGACGCAGCTGACTATGTTATCATGTCGAAGCAGGTGTCCGATCCAGCGTGCCCTCCTCGTCCTACTACCCGCCGATATATTTATTTACCTTCAGAGGAATTGCTCCTTCAAGAAATATGAATGATTGAATGAAAATCGTCATTAAATATTATGCGAACTTTAGCCCCGAAGGACTACTCTTGTTCACAAATTATTTTTCTAATTAAAATTAATAATATAAAATGTTTCCAGATAAAAAAAAAAATAATGGAACAGGCTTTCATTCATTCACTCTCACACTTCACTCCCCGGAACCTGATGGCAGGCTGTCCTACGATATTTTATCTACAAATGCGGAGGTATAGACAAGCGTACCATCGAAAAGTTCGAGTCTTCGAGAAGGAAGGATGGGTTCCTTCAAGTACGCATGGGTATTGGACAAGCTCAAGACTCTCCTACGTAAATCTCTGACTAAGGTTGACTGAGAAATCTTTTACCGAGATCCATTGGTATATGTTCGACATCTGACCCTGCTTAGATAGCTTGATCATGTTTTAGTAGTTTTAGCTACAATTCAATTTATAAACTGTCGTAAGTTGAGCCAGATTTTGAGCTAGGTGAGCCGGATATCAAACTGACGTTGAAGCATCGATGTGGCGCGAAGAGCTAAGCTGCTTCCGGTGCGGATAAGCACACAAGTGGTTTTCGGGGCTCAATCCCTGTAGAAGTGGTTTTCTCTGAGCTGGCAATCTTTTTCCTTTATCGGGGGCCCTCACTGTTTTAACGCTGGGAAACATAAATCTTTTTTGTCCTGTATTATTTGAGCTTCATCCTTCTCTCTAATGTCTTATTGCTTCGCTATTCTCTGTAATTTCTCTTTCTGCTGCTTCAAATTAATTTGAGCAATTTTTCTTTTCAGCCTTATAATTTATCATATTTTATTGCGTTGTCGTATCCTCACTAATGAGCTAATCGTCTTATTCTATGGCCGCTTATCAGCTGTCATAGGGTACACATTTAGTTAGTTTTCAGTCATTTGTTTTTTGGGTGATGTGGGAGGGGGGTTTATACTTCAATTTTTGAAAAATAGCCCCTTTAATACTTACTTTTACATCGCCTTTGTCCTCAGGGGGGTTGACGGTTTTCAGATAATTCTATTAATAATTATTATAATATTATATTAGTGTATTATATTATAATATAATTATTAATTAAATTACTTATAGAAACTCAAGTGACGTAAACAATGTAAATTAACAAGAAAACATTCCTCGGCCCATCCCGTTCGCACACCATATTCCATAAAATACATACATTCATACATACATCCATCCAACAAAGTTTATGTTGCCTTAAATCACTTAATATTAATTTAATCAAAATTGTCCCTCTAAAGCGGGCCTAGCCCATGGGGCAAAACGGTTCTTTTTGTACTACAGTAGCCTGATCTAGGCGATTATAATACCGGTATTTATTTAATCCCCTGGTAATAAAAATGTTAACAAGATAATTTTATAATGGAAAGTGCTATTCAAAATTTGTTTGTTTACAGTGTTATAATCCTAGGGTATTTATTTAACCCCGGTATTATAATCGCCTCGACCATTCATTAATGTAAGATGAATTATAAAAAAAAAATATCATTAAATCTGAAATAAATCATCAATAGTCAGGGATATTCTGATCATATCTATATCTATATCTATCATATGTTGAGCCAATTCTACCAGTAAATCTCAAAATATTCTCTTATAACCGAGGTGTGTTCTTCACTGTCTTAAGCCAATTTCATTTCCATCACACCTGATGGAGCTGAATCAAAAAACCTTATTAACCTAGTTTCTTTTTTATCCGAACCTCTACTATAATACAACAGAATTAAAAAATGTTTTTTTTTTGTTTTTTTTTTGTTTTACTATGAACTCGCCTGAACGTATGCTGTCATTAATGGGCATGTACTAAAATTGTTTTTTTTACTAATTTTGGAAATTCCACTATCAAATTCATGCTTGCGTGCATAATACTCCGTAAAAAAATCGTATGATGGGGAAAAATCAGCAATAAAAAAGGCACTGAGGCAAAGACACCCTGTTTGTGAGGGAGTATTCCCTCCATCAGCCTTAGGGTAGTCCACCTCTGAGGAGTGCGGTCCTTTTGAGCCTTCCGCAGCAACCCTACACTTGTCTGTGTTGCGGAGAGAGAGAGAGAGAGAGGGGGGGGGGGGTGAGCAGAGGGCCTGTTCTTTGTTTCCCAAAATCCAAAATTGTCCGTTTTTAACTCCCCTTCCGGGAATTTAATAGGATTTTATACCCGAAAGTGTTTTTCGTTTTTTTTTTGCTTCCTTGCTCTTTTTAAAATACGCTGAGTGCTACTTTATATACAGATTTTCCGTGCCTGCTGTCCTTATTGTCTACTTAATTATTTGGAACTGAAAGGTTGGGTTGCCAGTAAATTGTTTTTGTTTAAAAATGTTTTGTATGGCAGCAACAATTTTGTCGCGTTAGTTAAATTAATGAAGACTAATTATTATAATTAATCAATTATTTTTTATACTATTAAACTAAATTCTTTCTTAACACTGACCTGACATAGACGACATGTCGCATCTTCTATAGCGTTTACTGTGCAAGCCCCCGACAAGTTTATTAACTTGGGGCCCATAGGATTTTTGTATTACTATAGTATAATTGATAAATTATTTATAAATCAATGTAATAATTTTTTCCAGGTACCTCTATAATTACTGCAGCATATTTTTGTTTTGGAATCTTGTATTTTTATTGAAATATTTTTTTTTCTTTTTAATTATCCCTTAACGATGGCTGTGCGATCGATATTCCATTTGTAATGAGGTTCATTTGTGTAGTCATTTTGTGGATGGCAGCACCAGTTGCTAAGATATCAAAGCGTTGAGGTTTCCTTAAGCCTCAATAATATTTTAAAATTATTTTATTTATGTATTATTTTAATGTGATATTTTTCTATAAATCATGGAGAATATATTATATATTAAATTATATGCAGCGCAATAAGGTCCAGGCATCGTAAAAATATTATAGAAAATATTAAAAGAATTAATTAGATGCTAAGAACTTAGTTTTCACATGCAAACGGCGGCCATTTTGAATAATATGGATATCTTATTGTCGTCAGCGAACCTGGTGACCAAAACTGTCCCTACAGAACCTCATTGTACTTTTCTGCAAAACGCGTGGTTGTCTCTTAATTCTGGTGTTCTGTGTCAACAAAGTTAGCTAGAACAGCAATTTACATTCTCAATAAATCCAAACTCTATGGCGTTGGACTGAATGAAAAAGAGTATGGGTTAGTTCTGCACTATTTCAAAGTTGCAAATAACGTGACCTCCCTCGTATAATCCCCAGTAGGAATTCAAAAACTCGGAAAACCTTTTCAATTCAAAAAAGGGTTCCCTAACGATCCACTCTTCCAATCGAAAAGGCAAATTAAGGCTCCCGGTGAGCTACTGGCCACTGAAAAATATCGAAAACCGTTCGGCCGATATAAAAAATGCATCGGTGACTTGGACTATTTCTAGCTAGGTTTTTGAAGATTTTTTTGAAGTACCTACAATAAAAGTGTAATGATGGGGAAGCTTTTGGTTCAGAAAACACCTTGATAAATCCTCTTTAGGTGGAAAGGTTTGGTTTTGTGAGTTGGGAAAGGTTTGCTGGAAAAAGCAAGTAGTAAAAAGCATTGTTTAGGAGCCTCTGAGAGAACTGTTCCACGATTTAAGGTTCTGGTTTTTAAAATGTGAGTTTTTCCCTTTTCCATTTTAAGTAGATTATTTTAATGTATTAAAAGGCGGATTTTATGGGTGGCTTATTATGCAGCGTACAAAAACTCATGTATAAATTTTGACAATTGTTGTGGTATTTACCTTATTCACATTTACTTCACTAACTTGACTTACTTTGACTTAGGTAGGCTCATCCAGCCCGGAGGGACTTTTGGCCGCTGCCACTACACCATGCCATCTCGGACGATCTTCCGCCGCTAGCTTTCAGTCTCGGGTGCCGGTTGTGTGCACATCTTCTAGTACTTGGTCCATCCATTTAAGCCTAGGCCTACTGGGCAGCCTAGGGTGGTTGAAGGTGTCTTCCGCTTCACAAATTTCTGGCTACGTTCCCAAATTTTATAAAGTGCATTTGCTTACTTTTTCAGTGGCTCCCCGTGTTCGAAAAACGGTTAGCAAATATCCTAAGTATCTTGCATGACCCTTTATTTTTAATTTTTTTTTCCGGAGTAGGAAGTTTGGCTAGATTCGAGCACTAGGCATTTTTCTAGCCGCTAGAAAAATGCATAGTTTATACTCGCTGTCAGGCTTGCTTTGCATTGGTCGTGAATTATAACAAAACCACATTTTGGGTAACTGATAAACGCGAAAGTAACCACAACTTACGGTCGTAAATCCCCCGCAATCGGCCCGTAAATTGAATTAGTTACAGTGCTTGGTGGTAGCCTATTACGTAAAAGTTTGTAATGTTGTTTTCTTTTCTGCAGGTAAGCAATCTTCGGACTCCTTTCTTGATTCACATTTTGGTAAGTCAGAAGAAGAAGAGGTGCATATGATTTTACTTTCTTCATGACTGCAAGTAAGAGAAAAGAAAACTTCAAAGTAAATTTCAGTCTGCTGAACAGGAACAAAAGTTTCATTCAAGGTATACGAGCTGTCTCGTTTTGTTTCTATACTAATTTGAGAGTCCATTATTTTACGAAGTATTTGCTAAGAAGTCCCCCCCCCCCTCCCTCCGCGCCGCGCAGCCTCCCTCCAACCATTTTCATGGGTTCTTAAAAAACGGCAATTTTCAACGTCTTAAGGCTAATCGTCTGCTCCGCTCTAATTTTCTTCTTTTCTTCCTTATCGTCGATTTATTTTTAAATTGCTGCAAGTGTACAGGGGAGAGAAATATCGGGCAGAGTTAATGTAATAGCCCCATTCCCCGCTTGAGTTTTGAGATCTCTCTGGTGGCTAATCCATGGGTTTGAACTAAATTATCCAAGGGTTTATGGGACACAAAAATTTGTCTGAAATTGCATTTTTTTATTAGTTTATTATGACTGAAATGCAGCTGTTATCTTGTAAGCTTTTAGTGTCAGCACATCGTAGTATTTTTTACAAACCTTCTTAATTGTTGTACTTCAAATGTTCGAGGAAGAATTGTCGAGTATGGGGCTCGTTCTTGTACTCGGCTAAGTCAAGCTAATGCCTGTTACGTTGTCAATGGTAAGCAGGTCTCATTGGCACTTATAGTCGGAGTGGGTTGACATTGAGGACTTGGACCAGTTTGCCGACGTCGATCATCCCGTTGTTGTTGTTGTTTCTAACGCCTGCTTTCAGCATTTCTGCTTTAAGCAACCCTGTCAGCCTGACGGGGGGAGTGAGTCTGTTTTGTTAACTTGAGGCTCCCAAAGAGCAGACTCTATCACCTCAGGGAAAGGGGAGTTAACTAACAGGGTGGACCTCGTGATTAGAGTGGATTCCGAACCACTTGAGGAACTAAAGTCACACGATTAGATCGGAGGTCACCAGGACTCGACTTATACTGCCTAAGCGTGTTATCATGTCCCACCAGGTTCCCCTGCCAACGCTGTGCACACTACCAAGTTGCCGCAGTTTGAAACATGCTTAGCTCTAATGGCATCAACATGGTAAGGCCGTTGGCCATTGTTGGATCATCCCGGATTCTACTACTTCATCAAGTAACTCTGGCCATAACAGTCTTTGACTTACTTGACTTAATTAGGCGCGATCAGCCCAGGGGGACTTTTGGCCGCGCTGACAATTTCCCTCCATCTTTGTCGATCCTCTGCAGCCGCTTTCCAATCTGCTGCCTCGACGCCAACTCGAAGGAGGTCCTCCTGGAACTGGTCCGCCCATCTTCGCCTTCGGTCTTCCTCTTGGTTTTCTTCCGAGGGGGATTGCTTCCCACACGGCCTTTAGCGATCTGTAGTCCGGCATCCGGTGCATATGCCCTATCCATTGTAGCCTTTGACAGTCTGCAGGGCAGTGTTCAATGGGCCATGTCTTCCCGCCAAAAAAAAAATATTTTTTAAATTTCACCTTTCACGTCTCTCTTGTTTGTTTTGTTTATAAAAGGTTAATCGCGTACAAAAAATTTAATAAATGTATCCGATTAACCTCTTGGCTGAATGGCTCCCCATAGCCGACGCCAAAAAAAACCTCTTCAATCGCCTCACTAAGTAACCTAATAGGTGCTTGAGTCGAGTTGCGACTCGTCTCCGACCGCGAGGTGTGTAGAGACTCGCACAAGTACATGCACCTTGTCACCGAAGTCGCTTTTGACCTCCATTGATAAGACGTGGCAGGTTGCCTTGCCTTCTATGTAGAGCTCTGGCCGGAGTAGCCTATTGAAGATAGATCCTCCAACTCGTTGGATGCTATCATTTTCTTATTATAGCAGTAACGACAAAAAGTTTTGGAATGAATGCATCTCTATATCAAAATTGTAATAACAGTCAATAATAAAACGTAAAGAAGACAAAAGTAGACTTGGAAATGACTGGGGCTCCAGCAGTAGAATGACTGTAAAGCGTGGTAATGGCCTCACCTGCCATTACATTAAACTTAATGATGTCACGCCGAACGTGGCTGAAAAAAAGTTATTGAGCTCAGCAAAATGAAAAGTTTTCTACTACTCTGGAAATGTCCAGCCGGAGATTTCCGATTATTTTTCTAATTTTCTCTCTGTTTTTGTGGTTTGAAATGACAGGGGGTTCAATTTGGAATTGGTATTTTATTTATTTTTTATAGTTTTGTTTACATTGCCGTGAACTCGTTATACTTTCGTAAGTTGAGCCAACACCTGTTCCAATGTCGATGGTAAGCATGTCTCAGCTGGCCTATTGGCTCTTGTAGTTGGTGTGGGTTAACATCGAGAAGTGAACCAGTTTGCCAATGGCTAGAAATTCATTCAGAAACAATACTAATAATGTCCGATAAACGATGGGGTCGTTGGCAGCGTAAGGTTAAACAATACAAGTATTTCTACGTCCATAAAAAATCCATCAATATCAATAATAGAGTAGAATATATTGAGAATCTGTGCTGGGAACAAATTTTATTTCAGCACGATCCATCTGCTTATAGCAAGAACCTTATTGAAAAGATACTAACTTACTTGCTCTTTGGTGCTACGGCCCATGAAGGGCCTTGGCTTGTTTTGTCACATCGTGCCAACCTGCGCAGTCCTGCGCTCTTCTTCGCCAAGGGTCGCCAGATCCACCTCGACGTCGTCCAGCCATCGCATCCTTGGTCGTCCCACTCGTCTTCTCCCTTGGGGCACCTTTTGTAGGGCTGCTCTTGTAACCCCATTGTCTGGCATTCGTTCCGCGTGGCCTAGCCACCTGAAGCGGGCTCTCTTGATTTCGGCTACTATCGTAGGTTCTTAGTATATCGCGTGCCGGCCGCCTTACCAAGTTGAATCCAGCGGACCTGAGCAGGTTCATAGATGCAGATAACTTGGTAGTGTGCACAGTGCCGGTAGGGAAACATGGTAGGACTTGTCCTGGTCACCTCCGAAGTAATAGTGTGACTTCACTGTGTTTCCCACGTGGTTCGGAATCCACTATAATCAGGAGGTCCCCTGTCCTATGGGCCCACACCGTGGCCTGGGACTGTGTCCAACCATACTACTACTAGTATATCGCGTAGAGCTCATCATTTCTTCGGATACGCCACTCTCTCTGCCCCTCCCTCTCTCCCTGATTTGGCACTGCTTATCGATAAGATACAAGGGAATAATGTATCGAACGATGATTGGGCCAGTCGTAACCTTTGGGTGTGAGACATGGTGAGGAGCGAGGAGCTGCTTAAAAGGTGTGAGCGTAAGATACTCCGAAAGGTTTATAGACTAGTGCAGGGATCTTCTACAATACAGTATAATATTCTGCACTGTCTGAGACAGTGTTTAAGGTGCAATGAATCGTAGAATATGATTGCATGCAATAAAAGAAGCGGGAAATCCAGTAAATACTTATAAATTGGAGTTCTTGTTGTAAGCCCCTTGTGCGGCTCTACAAAGGGAGTGTACGCTTCTGGTAAGAAGTAATATTAAACTGAAGGCATTTGTCGCGAATTTATCTTAAATTCGAAAAACATGGCTGAATTGGTAAGCAATAAAAGAAATCGCTATCTTTTAACGTTATAGAACATTTCACACATCATCGGATATCTCTCGCAGGGATTCTAAGATGATGGGACAAGCTGAAGAGGGAAAGTTTTTGAGCCGATAGGAAATATGGGGGATTCACCGAATGGAAATGATAGGAACCTTCTTTTCGCTGTTCAGACGTCACAACTTTTGACTTACAGTAGGTTGATCAATTTATGAGGCATTCGTATTTGACTAGTCCTGTTTTTCCCGCTTTTTTCGTCCATTTTTTTGTTTTTTGTTTTCGTTCTTTTTGAGTTCCTTAAAAGTTTCTGTGCCTGTTACCTACGTTTTTTGCTCTCCTTATTGGTACTTCAATGTTTTCTAAGGCTTCTTCTCAAGTTTCCTCGTTATGCATTTTCCCCAATATCCTAAACCATAGCCCATCTTGTTTGAATTGCAATACGTCAGGCGATAACGGGCGGGCGTCTCAAAGATGTTAAAATAGCGTAGATACGACTAGAGTGGTCCAATACTTAGTTAATGAAACCTACACTCGTCTGCCTCATCGGCGCGGAATAGAAGATACCTGCAAGGCCGTAGCTAGATTTTTTTTGGGGGGGGGGTCCATCTGACGTCACCGGAGGTAAGGTAGCCTCAATGCATTTAAAACTCCATTCTATCTAGTGTAAATATTTCGGACCCTGGACCCCCCTCTGACTACGTCCTTGGATACCTGTAAGCACTCACCATAAGTTCGCTGCCTTGAAGGACCTCGAGATTACGGCTAAGCTCTCACACTCCACATTTCAAATGCACTGCCTCTGTTCTCCATAGCCTGTGACAAAGTCCATCCCTCCATGCCATATAGAACGATTGGCAGAACATCGCACGGAAGGTCCAACGACAGATCCGACACCGAAGTACTTTCTGCACAGAAGGCATTTCGAGTTTCTTCAATCTTCTTCTTCTGGCTCTACAGCCCTTGATGAGTTTTGACCTGCCCGGCAACACTCCCCCAGTCATCTCGGCTTTGTACAACGGTCCACCATCTACGGACTCCCAACTCGCGAAGGTCAGTTTAAAATTCATCCTTCCAGCCTTTTCGAGGTCGCTCCGCCAGTCGTCTTCTTGCTGTGTACATCTTGTGAGTTTTTTCAATGCGACTGTGAATTTCTTGACTCTCCTCCCACTCACTGTTTGCAATGCATCCTAGGAATCGGTTCTGTTTACATTGTACTACATGCGCACCATCCAGAGCAATATTGCGATTTATCTCTGCCCTCTTTCTGACAGCCATGACTTGGGTCTTCTACGCGTTCCTTTACTCAATAGCTTAATAGCACCTGGCATGCTAATAGTAAACAGGAGTCCTTGTCAGTGTCATTATTAGCCTATCAGAGGGCTAGTTTACAAAGTGTCTTTTAGACTACTGATGGGTCGGCTACCTTAAGTGATAAAAGACTTGTAATGGCGACTTAGAGGGAAATTCTTAGACGACTTTAGACTATTGAGAAGTGTGTGTGTGTGAGTGAGTGAGAGAGAGAGAGAGCTGCGCCATGTTATTAGGGTAAGTGTATATTTATTGAGTATTATATTGTATATGTATTAATCATAAGTTCATTTATTGTTAACAGCCTCCTATGGTGCCCATTCCATTGACCGGCTAGGGCTATTTCCAAAAACGGTGACGTGGTAGCAGACATTCAAGACTTAGGTGGCGTTTCCACCGACCTCGCATTGCAGAATTGACGGAAATGTTTATTTTCCTCTATGCCATAGTTAAAATTGATCAATGATCATACAGTAGTAGTAGTATGGTTGGACACAGTCCCAGGCCACGGTGTGGGCCCATAGGACAGGGGACCTCCTGATTATAGTGGATTCCGAACCACTTGGGAAACACAGTGAAGTCACACGATTAGTTCGGAGGTGACCAGGACAAGTCCTACCATATTTCCCTACCGGCACTGTGCACACTACCAAGTTATCTGCATCTTTGAACCTGCTCTGGTCCGCTGGATTCAACTTGGTAAGGCGGCCGGCTATGATCATACAGTAAAATCACAAACAAACAAACTAAAATTAAAAAATGGCGTCATGGGATATGTTAAGTACAAACATTTTAATAGATTTCTATAAAAAGAAAAATTCTAATTTCCGTCAAGTGTCATTTGCATTCTGCAATGCGAGATCGGTGGAGACGCAACCTAAGTCTTGAATGTCTGCTACCACGTCACTGTTTTTGGAAATAGCCCTAGCCGGTCAATGGAATGGGCGCCTAAATAGTCAAATTGACCATAACAAACCACGGCTCCAAGTCTGAGTCAATTCAGTATCACAATACCTTGCAATTTATCATAAAAATGTAAGGAAACCCATCTCTCCGGTCAGTGGGTTGCGATGACTCGGTAAGCTCCCTTCTCATATCTGTCTGTCTTTCGCCCCCTCGCAGAAAGGGGCAAAACACTTCGTCATTTTTGGTACGTGACTCCAATTTGTAATTTGCCACCCTCTTGTGATCTACCCTCCCTCATTCGTCTCATTCTTTCATCCTTATCTTGGCAAATTTTATTTCTTCTTTTGATTGCCCCCCACATCATTTTTCTTGTACACGTCCATCGCGTGAAAGATTTTTCAACTCCCTTCCCCGGTTTTCAGTTGAATTCCCGTCTGTTTGGTTCGCCCTCAGAGGGTGACTTAGCCTTTCCGTGTGGGGGTGGATGCTTTCACAATCAATAAGCTTGGATATTACTGTGGTTCAACGAGAAAAGAAAAACTGACTTTCTAATATAGTCAAAACTTAGTGTACGGAATCTGACTTTCACCCGAAAAGGTTTGAGTCCTACACTGGCTACATTTTCTGGCCATGCTTCGGAGGGCATGTAAAGCAGGCGGTCCCGGGCCTTCCTATTTGAGTGTAAGAGAGGGCTTTATAGCCCTAACTCCGCTAGATTGGCTTAGTAATAGAAACAACAAAAAGTCCTTATTTAATTTAATGTTCAATTTGATCTGCAGTATGTTCCTGCACTTGCAACTCTAATAATTGTTTAGACAGAGCAGGAGTCTCCAAGGTTCAAATTGCCGTGATGATGGCCAATCGAAGAGGCATACAAAGAAGAAGAAGAAAAAGTGGAGCAATCCCTCTTTTTTTACTAATTCCTCCATGTTATCTCTACTATCAATATTTCTTGTGAAATTTGATTTTGTACACCTATACAATTTTTCCCCCTGTGTTGTATCCAATTCTTTGTTCATCCAAACCAAATCTAAACTAATATTGTTTTCGAAAATGTGACTTCGTAAATTAATGAGAAGCTAAAAATAAACCAATGCTATGCCGAAACTTTAATCTTGCACAAACCGATTTACGACAAACTTACGAAATTGAAAAGCCGCAATGTAATCGAAATACTTGCGAAGTTGCGGAGTTAAAAGCTTTCCCTTAGAAACATCCATCTCTTTTGCATATCAGTCATTTACAGCCGAACCTTACTTACGTAACCTGGCACCAATGGATTATAAGTTACCTGGGGAATTATTTAAACCAGGGGTTCCCAACCTGTGGTCCACAGACATACATCAGGTGGGCCAAAGTAAGAAAGAAGAAAATAAAACAGCTGAGTTATTGGAAATTTGAAATAAAAGACAGTAAGTCTTGGCACTGAACTACAAAATCCACCCGATTTCTAAACTTTAATCCAATATTGTTACGTAATTTTAGGCACAAGTTACTTAATCTTGGTCTTAGAATTTAACAATTTTCCTATCTCAGCCATTGGGGTCCACGGAAAATCATAAAGTAATCTAGAGGTCTGTGGTCCACAGACATACATCAGGTGGGCCAAAGTAAGAAAGAAGAAAATAAAACAGCTGAGTTATTGGAAATTTGAAATAAAAGACAGTAAGTCTTGGCACTGAACTACAAAATCCACCCGATTTCTAAACTTTAATCCAATATTAGCACGTAATTTTAGGCACAAGTTACTTAATCTTGGTCTTAGAATTTAACAATTTTCCTATCACAGCCATTGGGGTCCACGGAAAATCATAAAGTAATCTAGAGGTCCACGGACAAAAAAGTTTGGGAGCCCCTGATTTAAACCATTTAAATAAGATATTGAAACTAACCCGCTCCAAATCAACCAACTATTTTGTCATTTTGGGCCCAATAGAGGCAATAAAATTAATTAAAGAAATGAGTAGTGGTAAATTTTTCCCTGGGGGACATCCCCTGGCCATCTATGTAATATGATCCTTAATAAACTACATTAGCTCGTTCTTTTTTTTAGTTTAAACAGCCTGCTACAGTAAATAAAATGAAATAAACCTAGCCTTTGTTGATCCCCTCCTCCAGCAGTGTATATATGTAATGCATGGCTATACGATGGTTCATGGTTCATGCCTTGAAATCTGGCTCTGGAAACAAAAAAGGTTCCCGATCCCTGTTATAGGTTATGAATAGCTTCTACTCAGCAGATATTTCAGGCAACCGATCCGCGTTCTCCGTTATGATTTGAACTATCTCACTGAACCGGATCGGTCGCAAATGAGGGTACTTACAACTAATTTAACTAACTTCTTAAGCTAAAAGCAAGATTAAAGTGCCTGCTATCGACGTTGAGAATTCATCTCCATCAAGGCTTTAACCGACTAGTAGTTGTGGTGCTCTTCGAAGGCATAGGAGTATCTTCTAGGATAAAGTTACTCCTCCAAAACTTTTGCACCGCCCTACACCTCCACCACTGTACTTACACGGTGCGAAATTGTTTCAAAGTTGGGGAATGTTTCCCAGTAAAGCTCAAATGTGTTGGAAGCGGTAAGTGAGTAAACTGTGAGGCATTTTGAAGAGCTTCCGACACACCTGGTGCATTATATTGTAGTGTTTTGTTGTGCTTGCTAATTGGGTATTTCAATGGAAGTAATTAATCGTTCATCATGTGCTCTCTGGAATTCCGAAACTAAACTGTTTAAGAGGGGATACATTTTATAGGGTAGTGTCAACTACAATATCGCAGAAATTTTTGCACGTATTGACTCGTATCTGTACTTGGTTAAGTCATGCTTTCGCCTGTTTCATTGCGTTAATGGTAAGCTTTTCCCAGCTTGTCCATTATCACTTGTAGCCGGCGTAGGTTGACATCGAGAACGTATACCAGTTTGCCAATGGCCAAAAATTTATAAGGAAACAATACAAATAATGTCCGAGTACCATGGGGTCGTTGACATTGGACCTACTGTATGTGGCACTATAAGTAGGCCTAGGTCCATAAAAAGTTCTTCAGGACATTATTACTACTACTATTACTACTACTACTACCACTACTACTACTACTACTACTTCAGACGTTTCAGTGATTCATTCGATAGAATCCATGAGAGGAAATTCATAAGAATTCGTAAGTAAGCAAGTATATAAATAATTGAACAATTAATAAAAATCAAAGCATAAATCTCCAGCACTAAGTACAAAAATGATTTGTCACGCTGGGTTCAGTATCATTTGCATCAAGACTATAAGATATATAAGAAAAGGGTGATGGTAAATTCAGAACTTTCTACCAGTTCTTCAATTACTTAAGTTAGTATAAAACCTTTTACTCCTAAAAAAAACTATCCTGTGAAGCATTTGCTATTTTTTTTTCAAATTGCAAGCAAGCTACTATTTATTGAATGATTCCAATTTCACCTAATAGGTACTTGTTAGGCGCCCATTCCATTGACCGGCTAGGGCTATTTCCAAAAACAGTGACGTGGTAGCAGACATTCAAGACTTAGGTTGCGTTTCCACCGACCTCGATTTGCAGAATGCAAATGACATTGACGGAATTAGAATTTTTCTTTTTATAGAAATCTATTAAAATGTTTGTACTTAACATATCCCATGACGCCATTTTTTAATTTTAGTTTGTTTGTGATTTTACTGTATGATCATTGATCAATTTTAACTATGGCATAGAGGAAAATAAACATTTCCGTCAATTCTGCAATGCGAGGTCGGTGGAAACGCCACCTAAGTCTTGAATGTCTGCTACCACGTCACCGTTTTTGGAAATAGCCCTAGCCGGTCAATGGAATGGGCACCTTATTATACTATACTATTATACTACCTACTCGTACACTCATGATTCCTATCTACTGTATTGTAATTAACGGTTGTAACCAATCAGGGATGAAGGAGAAAATAAACAAAGCCATCAACAATTCTGCAGACTCTTCGAAATTCCACACCTGTCCAACGCAAGCGGTAAAACACAATCGGACAAGGGGAGGGGGGGGGGGAGTGGACGTACACTACAGCAGGGGGATGGGGTAGAAATCGCTGTCTTGGCAGTTCATCAGCTACCCCCCCCCCCCCTCAAGCTCACTCCAACCGCCAATACGTGATCAATAGAGGTCTTAAGGGCTGTTTTCCCCCGCGCGAAGACCGAAGTGTAATAAGTTCAATTTGGCTCAATAATATTAGCCTCTAGGGCGTCGGACGTAATGGGGTCCCTTTAGGAGCTGCAAATCAAAGCAGCCACTTCCCCCCGCCCGCCCCCAGCCCCCCTATTTTACCCTCACGCTCTGTTTCCTTATATGTCTCACATCATTTAACATAAGGGGCATATTATTGAAATTGTGCAAGAAATAGCCTGATAATGTATTGTATATATATTTGTATGCTTTAGATGGATTCCATCATGCATTTGTGCTTGCAGATTCCATATGTTCTCTCTGTTTCTGTGAAGTAACGACTACGTAGATACCACTACAGTTGATTTGGCAAAAATAAGGAGATAAATATTTTTTTAAAAGAATAACTGAAAATTTAAACCCCCCGCCCCCCGCGGTGCATACCATGCCATTGTTATGGTTATGACTCATATCTGCATTTGGTTAAGTCAAACTTTCGCCTGTATCATTGCGTCAATGGTAAGTTTGTCTCAGCTTGTCCATTATCGCTTGTGGCCAGTGTAGGATGACATCGAGAACGTATACCAGTCTGCCAATGGCCAAAAACGAATACGGAAACAACACGAATAATGTCGGAAATCCATGGGGTCGTTGGCATTGGACAAGGGACCTATGGGCCACTATAAGCAGGCCTGGGTCCATAAAAAGTCCTTAAAAAAATTACAACTACAACAGGTACATTCGGACAGTGGTTAGTGGGCTATTATTATATTATTATATTATATGACCAAAAAACCGGTGGAAAAAGAAAATACTAGTAATACGACGAATGAGAGGTGAAATGGTAAACAGGCACTAAAGCTTTAAAAAGGCAAAATAACCCAACTCACGAAGGAAAATAACCAACAACTGTTAACCAATTGTGCAATGAATTCGCTGAATATTTTACAGTGGGGAAAATTAAGAGAATTTCTAACGAAACGATTAACGCAATAATGGGAAATAGGAAACAGCGTTTCCGCCAGGGTAATGCAATATTTCCGGTTAGGCGCTTTCCACAGAAATGCACCTTTGTGTGTTTTTTCTTATTTTCTAAAGAAACTGGTGTCTGCTACCTCATTAAATCTTTCAACCGTTTCCCTTGTTTTCGATTTCGAGATTTCATGGGAAATACACGTTTCAGGACCTTAAAAAGTGTTTTTTACGACATGTCTGTCGGTGCATCGACTTACAGGAAAACTATCCGATGGATTTAGAAAAAAAAAAAAATAGATGAAATTGAGCATGTAGGTTCAAAGCAAATCTAGACATAATTTTTCCTATTTTGGTCAAGCAGAAAACTGCTGAAAAATATTTAAAATTAAGAGGATATGCTACGTAAAAAATTGAATAATTTTCATTTTTATTTCATTAACTCAGGAAGTTATTAAAAATTTGGCTCATTTAAGTTGTAGAAGACTAATTCAGATATTCGGGTATTTTTACTTTTCGGTTGTGTAGTTTTCCAAAAATCCCAGTTCACGCGAAATTTTAGTCCCCACTGGTTTTTATGTAAGAACTGGGGTAACAAAAATTTAATATTTACTATATTATATTCTATTTCGTATGATGCTTAAAGTAGTCTTCTACAACTTGCATGAGCCAAATCTTTAATTACTTGCTTTGTTAATTAAATAATAAGTCAGTATAAACAACAAATTTTGGGGTGCTAATTTTCTACATATAACCCTTACCATCTTAAAATTATCTGCTTAAAAGAGTAGTGTGGTAATACTCAGTAATACTCTCATTCACACTCACTCAATCACCCGCTCATAATTACAATCTCATAGCATCTCATGCTAGGTTGCCCGCTGTCCGCCTGCAGTTGATGGTGATTCCTTAAATAAAGCCCCACACAAATTGACAAATATCCAACTCAGCACATATCGCTGATTCAATTGCATATAGCCCTTCATCAAGCTCCCCTACATTGAAGTCGAACTCAGTAATGTCATCAATTACGTAGGTAGTTGCTGAAAGTGTTGATTCGGACGTGATTTACCTATACGAGGGCTACGTGACGTCATTACGTCTATCATTTCCGGTGTATCCGTCGACAGGTTTCCCGTGCAAAGTTTGAAAATATATTATTAGATAACTTCGCGCCTGCCTGGCGTTGAGCCGTTACTTCTACGTCTTCATCCCACTTAAAAGAGTTCAGCAAGTGTTGAAAATTTCGTGTGCTTTTTGTTCTATCTCGTTTTCTAGTTTGCAGACTCCTTTTTTTTAGTTGAGTGTTTTTATTGAGTTTGTTGTTTGTTTCTTGTTGTTTTCTGTTGATTAACTGCTCTGGGCCCTGTTATTTCCCTGGTGGACTATATCACTGTTTAACCCCTTTCCAGTGTTGGAACTTACATGAAAGCATAATTTCGTTTAAAAAAATCTGGTATATCGTATGTACAGTACCATACAATAATGAAGAGCTTTTTTTTGGTAAATCAGGGCAATCCCCCACAGTGGCGGGGCTAGAAATTTAAGGGTGGGGGGCAATGAAAAAACCAAACATTTTTCATTTGGAGTAGGTATGATGAAGTAAGTAACTTGTTAACAGTTTTAATTCTGACGTGTACAACATGTACACAACAACATGTAAAATATCTCAAAAGTGGGGGGGGGGGGGGCACCGCCGTAGCGCTGCTACTGATACCCCACCACCTAATGAAATGTAACTGTATGTAATAATGTGTAGAAGTAGCGAAGACACTAACAATTACAACTACTATTAATTCTTTATTTCGATAAGCCGGCTATTCCAATTGTCAATATTCCGTCATTTGTGCATCAATAATTGATAAAATGACATAGAGTAAAGAAAAATCTCATCAATTATTGAAGAAAAATTGACAAGTGGAATAGCCGCCTTAACAAAATCCACGATAAATTCCTGGCTTGGAGGTAAGTAATGTAAAATGAATGAGGTTTGCTATGACTGCTGAGGTCAGGAATGAATGAGTTTGCCGAAACAGGGGATTGGCTTTGGAACAAACGAATAGAAAACTTAACCAAAACAGTGTAGCCTGCTTATACCTGAGTTAATTTTTCTATTTTTTTAACATCTTAATTGGAAACATGAGAAACGTAACCGATATTGTCTGATGAAATAAAATAAATCATATCTGAAACGCCCTGAATTCCTTTGGCAAATTATTGTCTATTGCTTTGGACAAGGATGCCTCGGATAATAAACCCCGGATAATATAATTTTGAATGTTCATTGGAGTGATGATGATCGAAAAAAATACAATTATGGCTGTTTGCCTAAAGGAAAATGCTATAAAAAATGAAAGAATGCCTGTTTAAAAAAATGAAATTGGAAGAATACTATGTTCTTCATGAATTCCTGAACGAATAACATGGAAAATAGAGCTAATTTTCTCTACTAAAAACTCGAATAACTCGAACAAACCCATTTTCATACGAAAGTAGAAAGCTTTCTGCTGGGAACAAGCGAGAGCCGAAAGGCCAAAAGGCCAGATCGGGGAAAGAGAGAAAAAAAAGAAAAGAAACCAATTGTGGGGAACACAAAGTAAACAATTAAACATTTATCCGTCCCTTCGACCTTGTGCGGAAATTCCAGAAAGGTGAGGGCGCGGGGAGAAAAGTCTCAAATAAAGAGATTGCACCCCCTCCCGGTTCCCGCCCTTTGGCGCTACCCTTCTTTGCGTCTCTAAGGATGTCCCGGCCCTCGGGAGGCGAACCAATGAAACGAAGATAACTGAAGAGAGGTTGGTATTCCTGGAGGAGTTTCTTTCGCCGAAGTTGGCATCCCTGTTGGTTATGGCGCGCAAAAGTTGTTCAATTGTTTCATTTCTCCTGTAAGGGCTTTGATGCGTAACTGATGATGTTGTGACCAAGTGAACCCTGGCTGTCCTTCTCTGGGGATGTAAATCAATGACCAGCCGAGCAATTTTATTGGCTAGCTATATAGCATACTGTATCTCTACCTGTAACGCTGTATTGTACTGTATGTAGTTATAAAAGCCTATATCATTTCATTTCAATCGACTGCACACGACAGTCTTTTTTGGGTGCTTTATGGACGTAGGTAGGCCTTCTTGTAGGGAGTGGTCCATTGAAACTTGGCCATTGGCTCTGATTAGACACTCCAATATTTATTTGACCGAAGGAATATTTGGAATGTTTATGTTGAAGTGTACGATTTGAATCTGAATTTAAGTAGGCCATTACACTTTCAAATTTTTCTTCTTATTAATTATTGGATCGAATATTGGACGTTGGAAGGATATTAGTGTGGGGGGGATTGACTGTTGCTTTTCTATATAATTCCAAAGGCTTTCATGGCCGGAGTTACGTGATGAATCAGTAGAATCCGGGATGATAGGCCGTGGTCGTTCTGAATGTGTACTTCCAAACTTTTCGTCAACACCTGCAGTCGACATCTTCAATGGAACTGCGTAGACTTCTACGATTGTATCTCGGAGGCTCAGCAGCAACTGTTGCTTTTCTATTTGCATGTTAGTAAAATATAAGAAAAGCTTTTTGATGGACGAAATTTTCGATTTCAAGACATTTGCAATACTCGTTGTGTGCTCCCAGGAACCAAAAACCTGTAACGAAATGTCTGTCGATTTATGCATAGAGTTTTGGACGGAAACGGGATTCGACCCAAGTCTCCACCTTATATCCCCCTCACCCCCGACTCGGATGCAAAGCCCGTTTCAGTCGCGTTTCCATATCCACCTGTCTCTAGATTTAGAAAATGTTTTCCAAGCAAATAACACAAACAAAATATCACGCTATTAACATGCCAACGGCCTGACCATGATGAATCCATGAGAGCAGAGCATGTTTCAAACTGCGGCAAACTTGGTAGTGTGCACAGCGTTGGCAGGGGAACATGGTGGGACATGATAACGCGCTGAGACTATACCAGTCAGTCTACGTGCGTGTCGAGTCCTGGTCACCTTTAATCGTGTGGCTTTACCATGTTCCCCAAGTGGTTCGGAATCCACTATAATCAGGAGGTCCACTCTGTCAGTCAACTCCCGTTTCCCCCGAGGTCATAGAGTCTGTCATAGAGTCTGCTTAAAGCAGAAATGCTGAAAGCAGGCGTTGGAAACAACAACACAACTCTATTAACATGAATTTATTCTGCAACGTTGTTGTAGATCAGCTTTTCGTATAAAATCGCTTTATTGAGGGCTGAGACCAACAAAATTAACCGAAGCCAAATTAATTTTGACAAAACACTAGTGACACGTTGAAAAACAAACGAGCGCTGATTGGGGGAAACAGAGCGTGAGGGTCGCACGGAGCTGTACCTGGGAAAGTGTCACATTTAACGTATTGACAAAATTAGTTTGAGTGTGTAGTGACATCCCTAGTTAAAGTTAATTAACCATGTAACACCACATCGTTACTGATAGTTGTTGTTTTTGATAGTTAACGTCCTGCTGCTCTGTGCTGTTTAACTCTCTTTAATTAATAGTTTCTCTACATTGTTGTAATCGAAGGTATTTATTAGAATGTATACGGATTATGTGCCGATTGAAAGGTGAAAGAACCGGTATAAGTGAACCCGTACATGACTGAATGAATAACGACTTTTTTTGCAATACAATTGGCGAACAATAAGACTATAAAGTCTTTTTTTCATGTTAACCATAACTTAATAACATTACATAGTAATATATTATAACTTAAATTTTGGAATTTGAAAAGGGGGGAAAGAAGGTAATATAATATATGCTTTCCTATTTATCAATTAGGAATCAAATAGTTCCTTGGTAGATAATTGACCTTTGGGTTAAATTTCGGTTTAGGTTTAAATTTCGTGTTTCCCTATCCCAAACCACTGAATTATTATTTTGTCGCCATAACCAAACTATCAAGGGGCAAGCGACCTATTAGGGTTTGTTGACATTTCTTATAACGACTACAATATTTATAAATTTAAAAAAATTGTTTGAGCCGTGTTTGAGAAATAATTTTTTTAGCGGTTTTTTTTTTAGTTTTTGATAGGTTAAAAATTGGTCCCGAGGTATGATTATTGAGAACCTACAGTATATGCCAAATTTTATTTAAATCCACTGAGTAGTTTGCCCACAAATCGCCGAATAGACAGGCAGACCGACAATTCGTAAAAGCCACTTTTTTAGGTTCCTGGGACCTCAAAGCGTGTAAATGCACATCAGCAAGGAGGGCCACAGGACATAGTCAAAATCTGTTTGGTTGAGCAATTTCTCCATGACAATCGTACTGCATTAAATAAACTGATTAAGTACCTATTGTAGTTGTAGCGATTGAATTAACATCAAAAGGAATGTTTTTTCTTTAATGTTGGGTCTTGAACCTCTATTTTCAAAATAGTTTCTCACCTTTTTTAGAAGTCTTAGGGTGCTTTCGAAGGTGGCGCGTGGGTAAGCTACCTGTCAGTTACTGAAATGAGCGATGAATTGATGTCAGGAAACATTCTTATTGCTCATTGGTTATCGCGATTTGGTAGGAGACTGTTCACCTAACTTACATTCTATTGTATGCTTACCTTACGGCTTATGGTTCAGTTCTCTAGTGACTGGACTATTGTGGGTGCTATTTTTGGGAGTTAACACCGACAAACGAAGACTGAATAACTTACTTACTTACTTACTGAACGTAAGCTTTTTTTCAAATTTAAGCTGCACACGGGCTGAGCCCTGCAGCATATTACAATTACTGTAACTTAACTTTTTATGGAAATATAAAGTTATTCTATTGTATTGTGTTATTTTTGACATTGATGGGAACCTCCCACCACCCCGTGCAATAAATTCAGTCTCCAAAAATATCCTTCCAAAATAGCTTTAAATACGGTAACTGCGTTTTTTTCTGTGACGCAGCTTGTTACTAAAGAACGGGTCTTGTAGCGTAACAAATTATTTTATGGTAATGTACAGGCCACATTTTGGATTTACTGAGAAATCTTTTTCCCTTAACTCTTTTACCCCGTTTCTTTTTTTCTTTATTGTACTTTTGAAAGAAAACTCCGATAATGGTAGATTGTAAACGCGCAGTAATATATCAGAAACTCCGGCACACTTCTGCTACTGTAAAGTTTAAAGTTATAAATTACCCGTGCTGAGTAAGTTATCTGGGCGTGATATAACGGGGGAGGGTTTTAATGGAAGTTGATTCTGCTAAGATTATGGGGATTTTCTACTTGGATGACGATCCGGTAATGGGGCAATGGTTTGAAAAGTAGAATGGATGCTATTCGAGGAATGGAAAGAACATTGAGGAAGGAAGAATTACATAAATGATATTACTTTCGCGACCTACATTGTCTATGTAGATCAGTAATGGCTTGTAATGAAAACAGCTGGTGATACTTTTGATAACGGCCGCTAGGCAGTGTTCCTCTTCCGATGCTAAAGAAATCACTCAAATTCAAATATTAGCAAATATATCATGTAATCTTTTTAATTAACTATTTATCTATTTCTATTAACAAATCTTCTCCTTTTTTGCAATAGTATAGCTATCCACGAATTGAATTTAGTGTAGTATGGTATGTTTACTCCCCAAGCCCATTCTTAGGAACATTTGGGGTTGGGAATTGTTGATTATGTATCCTGTACTTTGAGATAGAGTTAAAATTTGATTTGATTTTGAATTGATTTGACTGTCGTCAAATTTGCCCAAGATTATTGTCAACTAGTTTGCCACCACTGTTTGCCATGCTCTCATGCAGATGTTCTTAAACTGGGTGCCGCGGTAAATAACAAAGAAGAAGAATAAAACATCACCATACAAAATTTAGTGGTAGTAAAAAGAACAGCTACCCTAGTAACATCACCAAACAATATAATTGTTCAAATTAATATTTTAAAAATAGCATCTTTCTTACTATGTTACTTTTCTTTGCAATGTTAGGGTGCCGTGAGAAAAAAATTGTCCAAAAAGGTTTTTAAAAACCGCTGCAGTCTAATGCATGGGAGCAACTTCTACATGCCTATGGGTTTTAATGGCAAAAGATTGGCCACCTTACAAGACTTCGACATGTATCCAAAGCTAAAAATTATTTTTATCGCAGACGAACATCTGAAGGTATAGAAAATGCTTGCGGCCAACCAATCGAAAAATTTCAATAAATTGGGATGTCACGTGATCTCACAATACCTGCATGTATAACCGGCATTTTGATTTTTTTTTTTTACTCCTCATTGCAACATTGGGGGATTATCACTGTATGAACTGGGTTGATCGTGACTATCCGCTTAGAAATTGAATTTTCTCTTGCTGTGGAGCGATTTGGGATTTTTACTAATCAAAACACTTAACACCTATAAAATTGTCCATTGTTGCGATCATGGGAGCATACAATAATACTGTTCATTAAGGTCCGTTACGTTTATGTGGACGCAGAAACTACCAAACTAAAGTCACTAACCCAGGTAATAAACAATTTAGTTGTTAGTGATAATTCCAAGTTAGACAGCCGATGTGCGGTAGGGACTAACAACATACATTTCGGGGGGAGGGGGAATGATAGGACACGGTGCATGGCCACTCGGCTGCGTTAAGAAGATTTACGACCCCCCTCCTAGCCCCCCCCCCCTTTCCAAGCTGTCAGGTGTTTCATTCCCCCTCCTTCCAAAACCCCCTTTCTGCCTTTAAAGGCTTCTCAGGCGAAATGTGGAAGAATTATAGAGAATTTAACTCTCATGAATTCATTTAAATTTCATTTTATTTCGGTGTTTAGCTTATATTATGTAATTATAATATTCATAGACAGTAAGACCTGATCACACGGGCGATTGCAACGCGGCAGTTGAGTTGGGAAAATTTGTCATTGGAGGAGAAATCGGTTGGTGCAAAACTAGTTTTCGGAAAATCGTGCACTAGCGTCAGATCAGCATCAGGAATATTATGTAATTATAGTATTCATAGACAGTAAGACCTGGTATACTCGGGCGATTGCAACGCGGCAGTTGAGTTGGGAAAATTTGTCATTGGAGGAGCACTAACCATTCACCGACCCATTTGCTCCAATGGCAATGACAAAGTCCGTGCCTACTGAGCCTAACTGGGTAGTTCAATTTGTCACTGCTAAAACACTAGTCTGGATCGATGATAACCTATCTATTTCACCCGCATTTCACTTAATCTATTCGCTAACCATTGTCTAAGTGAAAATTTGGTGAGTGAAATCTATTTTATAGTTTCACGATATCATCTTCGAAAAGTCCAGATTTAGTACCCCTAGGATTAGGTTAGGTTAGGTCACTGCTAAAACGCTAATCTGGATCGATGATAACCTATCTATTTCACCCAAATTTCACACAAATGTAAACAAGATTACTTTTGAATGGAAAGTGCTATTTAAAATTGTTTTGTTTACATTTGTAAACCAAGAATAAGTTAATACTAGGGCTCTATATTAGACAGGTATTGTCATCCGCCATGTTGTATCCATTATAAGTCTGGTGTATAAGCCAAGCATTGGGTGTTTACCTATTTATTTTTAGACATTTATCGTTGTTTATTTATTATTATTTAAAAAACGTGCTACTAATTAGGGAAGTGTTTAATAAAAAAATACTAAAACGTGTATTCGTTTTTTTTCAATATTTGTCAATCTTTTACTTTTCTTACAATACTTACCATACAGGAAATATGGGATACAACATGGCGGATGACAATACCCGGGTATATAGTGCCTTAGTTAATACTAAACAGCCTAGTAGGCCCGCTGATGATATTCAAGATTATTTACCCAGGTACTGTACTGAAGCCACCACTACCTGCAACTTTTTATTGCTATTGGTTTTCAGTGTTTTATTGGTTATTGTGTTCCGTCGAATTAGTTTGTAGATTGAACGCCTATTGTTTTAAGTACTGTTATATTCTATTCTATTGTATGAATTTTGAAGGACAAAGACCCACCCCCAACTCCCTCTACCCCCCCCCCCCCCCCTCTATGCTATTCCTCTGGAGGGAGCGGGAAGCCAAGAACGAGCGTGACACGAAACCAAAACATGCCTCATCAGCCCTCAACACACTCCATTGCGGCCAGATCCTCACGAAGGTGTCGGCCTGCACAAAACTTCCGAACCCCACATACACAACCATGGGGTTTTCACTATTTATTTTATTACTCACATTAAAAACTAATTAAAATAATAAAATAAATGGTATTCGTTTGTAAAGTATTTACCCTTTTTAAAAATGCGTCATGTGGAGGTGTTAATGTGCTAATCGAGTTGGGACGAGTGAACAATTCGAATTTTCACCGTTCTTTGTACTGTTTCGTATTTGTTATGTATAAAAGTGTCGTGGGTTTATTCGGGGAATGCAAAAAGAGAGAGTTTGAACGAAAGGGTTCGAGGATGGGACACCAAAAAATTTGCGGACAGCGCGACCTTTTTTATCGCATTTTTTTTTTTTTTGGTAAATTGTAATTTGAAGTCTGAACACGTTTTGCTTCCGTTTACAGGTGTTTTAAATAACAGGGCTTGGTATTTATATGTTTCTCGTGCTCGTTAACCGGCGAATGTCATTATTATATTTGCGTATAGAATATACATGGTATGTTTTATACACAACTTAGGCTATTATGTCAAAGAGAAATTCTGAAATTTATTATTTTTCGGTCATTTAAAGAATTTTTAGGACTGCTTCGGTAATACTCGTGGCTAATCAACGAATATCTGTGGGTAATGTTTTCGAGTTGCAAGGTTTAAACATCCTTTTCATAACCTTCTGCGCTGCACATATCCCCAAAATACTAGTGTTTTAATAAAACTTGTTAAAATAACTAGAGTTAGTAAAACACAAATAATTATGGTGTATATATTAAATTTGGCGATGAAACCGACGGGTGTTAACATAAAACCCTCAGCGCTTTCGGCAGCAACCGTCATCTACAGCGTTCCACCCACTAGTACAGTTACATTTTATCAATAATTTGAGACGTGTTCAACCCGAAGGGAAGATGCAAGTGTGACTAGGGTGAGGAAACCTTTATTTGTTTAGGGCTGCGAGCTGCTAATGGGAGGAAGCAGAAATATGCACTAAATTTCTATAGATCTCTAATGAGGAAGCTGGCTGTGTGAAATTTGATTCTGTTAAAAAACTGATAATGGGGTTGTCCGGCTGGATAAAGGTTATAGTAGTTTACAGCACATACAGCACCTGTGCTAAAATGGGGAAATGAGAAATGTATATAAAATAGTAAATACGGTACATTAATTATTCGTTGTTATTTAGTAACTGTTTCATTTTGATTTAAATTTTTCCAAGTTTGTCCACTTTACCACAGGAATGTAAGCAAGATCGTGCCCAAGTTTTGATTTCGGGGGGGGGGTCCAATTTTTTTTTGCGTAATTTATTAATGAATAATTCATGGATAAATTCTTCAAACCATACAGGTTTACATACAAAAATCTATTTCGGGGGGGGGGGGGGGGGGGTCCGGACCCCATGGACCACCCCCCTGGTCATGGCTATTAATGTGAGTATCCCAATTGTTATTTTAATGAGCACCGGCTGTACATGGTGAAACATATAGTATGCTTTATATCGATTTACCTCTGTCGTTGTCGATATGAGGCGTAAAATCTTAATTTTCAAAATTGCCTTGCCAACTCAGCGGGTTTCCGAACGGCCTTCGTAATAAATCTTGAATTTCCCGGGACAGCCATCGCATACCCCCGTCTCGCGGCGAGTTGTCTTGCATTTAAATATATATGTTTCTTAGTTTGATAAAGGGTGGTTATACGAGGGTAAACCTCTAAACTGTACGAGGCTAATGCAATATTTACACAACGAATTTAGTAGGGGGGGGGGGGGCTGCGTTGAGTTTCGGATAGCAAATTGAGGAAACTGGAACAACCCTTTTGAAATTTCGGATTTGATTTAGAAGGGAGCATGAGGGAGGCATTTAGCTTATGCTAACCCCTAGCTGAACCTAATAGAAGAGGGTGGGCTGCTACGCGGCTTCGTCAAATTGTGGTTTCTTTAATGAAAGGTTTTACTAAGATGCCTATTCCCAAAAGATTACCTAATTAATAGATTTCCTAAAGCCTATTCGTGAAAATGGTTTTTAATTTTTTAATGTCTGTTAAATTAATTTAAGGGATTCTACGTAAAAACTATTGTATGATGTCTTACCGTGATCGGATTGTTATTTTTATTGCTGGTTTCGTTTAGTTAGCTTTAATTTAATTCAGTATTGGTTAGCTACATATGTGAGAAACAATGCTGTAGGAATATTGGCGGTGGGGAGTGTGGGGACTTCTCTTCATGGTTGGAAATACTAACAACTTGAATCTTTAACAAGGAGTGAGTGTGTATTCAAGTAAGCACCAAATATTTATAGTAAGGCTGTCAGCACTGTTTAACTTCCAGCCAATTATGAAGCTTAGTCCTGTTTGGCCGAACCGTCTAAAGACCCAACACTTGGCGGTTACTCAAATAGTAACGGTTTTTTTACAACACGTCATGGAAGCTACTGAACTGGCATACATTGGGGGTTCTGCCAACGAAATGGAACATACGATACCATATAACACCTAAACACGCTATACAAAAGAGAATATGAACAAGGCGAGGTTGATATGTACTATGTATATACTGTATATTCGAAACGGCAGGTGGGGTTCTGCGCTCTCCTTCGCCAGTCATCGACGCCAAGGGTCGCCAGATTCACCTCAACGTCTTCCAGTCATCGCATCCGTGGTCGTCCCACTCGTCTTCTCCCTTGGGGCACCTTGTGTAAGGCTGCTCTTGTTGCCCTATTGTCTGGCATTCGTTCCACGAGCCCTAACCACCTGACGTGGGCTCTCTTGTTTTCGGCTACTATCGTAGGTTCTTGGTATATCGCGGTATTTTACATAGAAAAGATCAAAATTAGCAAATCGTTCAGTGTTGAAAATGGTGTCGTTGACGTTATTATTGAAATCGAATTTGGGCGGGGAAATGTCAACCGGAAATTGAAATATCATTAAGATGCGTTACGACTCTACGGGAATATAGAAAGAGCCCTCCCTCCCTTCCACCGAAAATCTCATTTTTGGCGAAAGTCGAGATGGGAACTAACACCTGGGTTCATGTTTGCTTAGCCCTATGTGATTTCGATATTTGAACAAGCCCCCCCCCCCCCCCTTTACCCCTCCCACCTCCTCTTCTCAGTTTCAATTTCAAATTTTGCCTCTGGCTGTTGGGACAAAGACGGCTGAGTATCCGGCTGACGGATGAGCCCGCCCGTGTGTATTAAGAACGCTGGATTTTTTTTTTTTTTGTGTAAAAATGTTGAGCTTCCAGTGCAGCACAAATAGAATTTAATTCGACGTTCATTGCTGACATGCAATTATAGTTACTCAGTAAACCTGTAGTCAGCAGAAACGGCTTAGTATTACGGGTAAAACTGCAAACCTTTTAGTAGAGCGTAAGTCGATTCGGATTCCATGGGGTTTGTATAAACTGAAAAAAGAGGGTACGGTACCGTTCTATTTTCCCTTCAAATTTACTTTTCGGTTTGGGATTTGCAAAATTTCGTTTTTGCTGGCTCAGAATTGCTAACTTAATGTGATGGCATATATTTGACTTCATGATTTGCAAATGTATTTTCTTTGAGGTCACTTTTGTGGAGTTTACCTAGGGTATTATTAGTACGATCATTTTAATTAAAAAATGAATGAATGAACGTTCCTTGGGTGGTTTTATTATAATGATATTTTTGCTTCTTTGAATGCCTCTTTAATCGAAGGTTGACTATCGTCATGGCAATTTCGACCTTAGAAACGGCTACTTTGAAAAGGGATGTCGTTCTTTTGCCAAACAACTGTCTCAGTTTTTTCAGCCAGGATGTTCTTCTGTTGGGAGCCCTCAGTCCTATCTTCCCTTGAATTATAACATGCAAAAGGCGATATTTTTCATTCTTCGTCACATGTTAGTTTCCGTTTCTTAATCGTCAGTAGCAACTTGGCTTCTGTATCCATACGCCTCAAGACCTCACCACTAGGGACATGATTCCTCCAGGATATGCGCAGAATTGGCCTGTATAACCACATTTTAAATGCACTGATTCTGGTCTCCATAGCTTGTGTCATCGTCAATTCCTCCATATCATATAGAACAATTGGGAACACATAGCATTTCACCATTCTCAATCGCAAGAATGTCAGACGATCGCATACCGAAAAAGATGTACAAAGCAAGCATGACAGGAAGACGACTGGCCGGACGTCCTCAAAAACGCTGGAAGGATGAGTTGGAAACTGACTTTCGCGAGTTGGGAGTCCATAGATGGTGGAGCGTTGTACAAGACTGATATGCCTTGTGAATTGCATTCATATTATTTGGTTGAATTAATTTTAGACAACATATATTCAGACATTTAATTCCCCAAGGAACTCCTGGAGGAGTGTTGTCGAGCACACCAAAGCTCATCAGAGGCTGTAGAGCCAGAAGAAGAAAAGGTCAACCGCAGATTCAGACACCGAAGTACTTTCTGCATTTTGACGAACTCATTTCTAGCTTGATCTTTCCTAACTTACTATTAAGGGACAACCGAAGAGAGAAGCTTTGTAAGTGTTCAAAAACACATTTGATGCACATACTACCTGACCATGTTACGAAGACATTTCGTAAGTCTAGTTTTTTATTAATTCTCTCCCACTTTAAGGCTGAGTGTTCAAAATGTTTTGTAAACAAGAAATTATCGTACTTTTTGGACGAAATTAATTAATTGCTCGTTCCACAGCCACAAAGATATAAAAGGGAACAGATGAAAAAATCTTAAAAAATACGAGCTTTCAGTGAAAGCTGTCTATTTCCCTTACAGATTTACAACTGTGCCACAAAATGGGTTTAAGGCTCTTTATCCAATTTTTTTAAGGTAATAATATTTCAGTTCAGAAAATATAAACTTCCTGTGATAACTTGGATTTTTTATGAGTTTTTTATCTGTTCACTTTGTTATCTTTGTATCTGTGGAATGAGCAGTAAATTATTTTCGTCAAAAAATCAGCAAAATTTCTTGTTTACAAAACATTTTGAACACTCAGCCTTAATTTATTATTGCATAATTAAGTGTGCAATTATGCTACAAATGTAATGATTCTTATCATGAACATGACGAATATGTTCTTTCTACATAACAATAAGTAAAGCTAACGAATATGTTCGTAACATGGTCGGGATATACCCATACGCATTTCAACTATCAATCGTTGAGCTATCAATAGGAAATTATTTGAAAGAAGAAGTGTTCCCCTGCATTTTGATGTAACATATAGCGTGTGACCGTCACTAACTCCGATTGGCCTTGATTGGAGCTTGATTTGTATAAAAAAAACTATAGTAGAATTATCTGATGAAAGTAGTACTTTAACTGTGGTCAGCCGGTGTTAGAGATGTCCACATACTTTGTGTCAAAATGTAGAGGAATACGTCTTCTAAATACTCAATGGAAAAAAGCAGCACGATCGATATTTCCAGTGTAATTTGACTTTGCAATAGGCGGATAGTCCTGTTATCTCAATTACGGAGTACAAAGTTTTCCAGAATTTTCTGCAATACTCGCGCCAGAAAAACCACCATCAAAACCTTAACCGCCTGCTTTAATCGTCTCGTAGGCGATTAAAACCAGGATTAGTTACTGTATAAGCCTAATAAAAATTTCTTCCCAACTCCCACAACCCCGGAGCTTAACATTTTTCACTTACTTACTGTAAATGCAATGACCTAGTTCCGTAAAAAAATACTACCCCTCCTGCTAAAGCCTCATCCACTTTCATGGTGAAGTCTTTTACGACTTAAGAAATGTAACCTTCCTATTTTTAAAAAGAAAGGTTTATGTCTTGTTTGTGACAACCTACTCTATATAGATGTTAGATAGTCTTATCTGCGGTAATTATCTAGCCACTTTCCTCTTTCTTGGAAACCTTTCAGAAATTTTTTTAAAAAGTAAAACTTACGTTGAATGACCTCGGGGGAAGAAATTGATGTCTGTATGTGAAAAAGTGAGTGGTCATCCTAATTTATTCATTTCTAGATGTATAGAATTTCATTCTTGGCTAAGGTCTCTGACCTGGGCCACTTGATTTTGGGGTTGAAAGGGCAGCAGACTTTTAAATTCCTTCCTGAGCATTCTTTAGCATAACATCTCCTTCTTTAGTTGACCGACCCCATGAAAAGGAATTGATATACATATCTGTGTAAGTTTGTGTATGTAAAATATCATCTTATTTTTATTAACTTCTACTACTTACTTACCCAATTGTTCTATATGGTATGACTGGATGTACGTTGATGGACAACAGTATGGAGAACAGAATCTGTGCATCTGAAATTTGGATATACTCGTACAGCAGAATGGATACAGTAGCCGATTTGCTGCTGATGGTTAAGAAGCGGACACTAACAAACATTGGCCATGTGATGAGGAACAAAAAATATGGCCTTCTACATGTAATAATCCAAGGGTAGGACTGAGGACTCCCGGCAGAAGAATGCGATTTACCTGAATTCCAACTATTCTTCTAGCAACTGAAATCCGGAGGACAATTTATTTGCTGCCACGAGTTGCCTCATTCCAAGGCAGCGTAGACTAGAGAATGATAGAAGGACATAGGGCTCAGGCAGAAGAAGAACATCCTGGTTGAAAAACCTGAGGCAGTGGTTTGGTTGTATCACGAATTCCCTTTCCAGAGCAGCACCAAGGTTCAAATTGCCATGATGATCGCCAATCTTCGCTAGAAGAGGCATATAAGAAAGAAAAACCAGGGGTCGGCACTTCCGCAAAGCCCTCTGTCTTGGGCGTCTTGGTTTGAGAGTGTGAGTTCTGTCATATTTGCCTGGATCATTCTCGGCTGCGTCATTTCCGGTTTTCCTCTTCTCCGGTTAGCTGGGACCGCGACCTCCTCAACACTTTTCAGTAGAGGAGTTTCGCCTCGCCTCTGGAGTTGCCCCTCTTGATCAGCTTGCTTCCTTCCTTCATTTCATCGCCTGTCTGCCAGGGTACTTCTGCTGCCTGGTGCACCATTCACATCTCCTCCACACTGAGGAGCCGGCCTTCTTTTTTTTCTTGCCCCCAAGACTCAGTGCCATATATCATGCAGGGTCTTACCACTTGCTAAAACATCCGGCCCTTTACCTTTTCCGGAATTTTTCGGTCTACTAACCCTGCTGCCATTTCTCGATGTTATGGCCCATCCAAAAAATTTTGAAGAAATGTTGTGAAATAATCGAAATGAGAGGATATGGAAAAAACTGAGCTTGGCGGGATGGATTTGAACCCACGATCTACGCCAAGCCCAGTTTTTTCCATATCCTCTAATTTCGGTTATAACGAGGAGGTTACTTCTTCAACCAAAGTTAATTTAATGTCAGTGTTATGTATACCATATAATACTACAATCTATTCTGAAATCATGTTAATTTGCTATGAAATTAACTCCATACTACTGTAGCAGAAAATGCGATTTAGTTTCGCAACCTTCTCTTTAATGAAGGAAAAAAAACTTTCCATTTAAAAAAAAATGAGACAAGGCATGATAAATTCCCTCGTAACTTTACAATGAAAAAGTCAATTAAAAAAAAAAAAAAAATGATGGCATTTTTAAAATTAATAGGAAGGGCTGCCTGGACTGGGCCCTTCGGTCTTTTAAAGCTACTGCCGGAACGCTAGAGGCCGTGAACATGGAAAAAGTGCTTTGCATATGTACACAAATTCATGTTTTCAAGTTTGAGAAAGTTGCTGACTGGAAAATTGAGTTTTTGGTTTGTAATAATGAGCAAGGGGCATTTCTGAACCTTAGGTTTAGCCAGTTAACGTTTATCTTGTTTAAATAAAAAATAAAAAATTAATATTGACTTTTTGTTTTATTACTAAGCCAACCTAGCGGAGTTTTGGTTATAAAGTCCTCTCTTACACTCAACTGGGAAGACCGGGGACCCCCTGCTTTACATTCCCTCCGAAGCATGACAAAAAAATGTAGCGAGTTTGGGACTCAAACCAACAACCTTCCGGGCGAAAGTCTGTACCATTAATCTGCATGTCCTGAAAATTTTGCATGGTTACGTAATCATGAAATTGGTTTATTTTATTATTTTTATTTATTTTTATTTTTTAATAAGCCGTCTGGTGAAGTTACTTGAAAATGTTGCATGGTTGCATAATCATAAAATTGAAGGAATTGTTACTGCGAGTTATTAATTTTATTTCTTCTTATTTATTTATTTATTTTGAAAATGACAGCGATTGCTGATGTCATTGAATGGAATGTTACTTCTAAGGCGGCTATTCCATTTGTCAATTTTCCCGTCAAATGTGATTAAAAAGAGTCTGCTACCATGTTATAACTTAATTTATAATAGATAAGTCAAGTATATCTACATTGTCTCCTTAAATTAAGTTATAATATGGTAGCAGACTCTTTTTAATCACATTTGACGGGAATATTGACATGTGGAATAGCCGCCTAAGCACTTCCACGTCCCCGGAGCTGTTCGTAACGAATCTTTGAATTATTTTGAACTGACCCAATTTTCTTCTAAACGCCTGATCAGGAGGAAAAAGGGTCCTGCGTAAGATAACAACCCTAATTCAAAATGTATACCATCTCTGCAAAAACAGCAGTAACTTCAACCGGTTTACTTCATTCTACCTTTGTCCTTTTCCGAGACTTTTAGTGTTTTATTTCATTATTCAGGCAGTTGCAGAAAAGTTGTCTGATAATTTATCTTGATGAGAAATAGAAGCATCTCCCCCTTTTATTTTAACCCTTCTTCTGAAATAAGAAAAAACACTTAATCATGGCGCATTATCAGAGAAACAGAGAAGAGTTTTTAGTGAAAACAAAAGGAAGATGATGAAGTTAATTATAGTTTTAATTAAAGATTAAATTGGCCTTACTTTTTTTAAAAACTGTTTCTGTTTTCTTGTTACCATAAAAAAATTGTCTTTTTCTACTATTGTTTGTTTGCTATAGTACGTTGAGTATACTTTATAACCATCTGTCTCAATAAAGCGGTAGCAACAGATTACCGCGAATAGATTTAACAACTCTTGGGACTCATTTTAAAATATTAATTCTTCTTTATATTGTATTTATTTTAGTAAAAAAAAAAATCATTAATTTTTTTTCGAAAAACTACTATACTATTCATATAAAATTCAGTAAATTTTACATGTACTTTATCTTTATTGTCATGTACAAGTAAAAAGCCGTAGCCAGAAGGGGGGTCCAGGGGGTCCGGACCCCTCCCGAAATATTTGCAGTGTACACTAGATAGAATGGAGTCTTAAGGTGCCCATTCCATTGACTGGCTAGGGCTATTTCCAACAACGGTGACGTGGTAGCAGACATTCAAGACCTCGCATTGCAGAATTGACGGAAATGTTTATTTTCCTCTATGCCATAGTTAAAATTGATCAATGATCATACAGTAGAATCACAAACAAACAAACTAAAATTAAAAAATGGCGTCATGGGATATGTTAAGTACAAACATTTTAATAGATTTCTATAAAAAGAAAAATTCTAATTTCCGTCAATGTCATTTGCATTCTGCAATGCGAGGTCGGTGGAACGCCACCTAAGTCTTGAATGTCTGCTACCACGTCACTGTTTTGGGAAATAGCCCTAGCCGGTCAATGGAATGGGCGCCTAAAGTTATTGAGGTTACCTCAGGTTACGTCAGATGGACCCCCCCCCCCCCGAAAAAGAATTTCTGGTTACGGCCTTGTACAAGTAACCTAGTGACCGTCAAGCATGCCTATTTTTAAGATGACACTATCGGACGCACCCCGAACGTTACCTAAATAATATTTAAATGTACCTGCCCGGTATCATTGAAATCTGTCAACTTAAATGTAAAAATGACAATAAAATGTTCTGATCATTAATTAATAGGTTTTTTTTTACTTGATTTACTTTTTTACTGAAACTTGATTTCCGTAAGCAATGATAAATTTAATACAATTCAGAGCACGAATCCTGGAAAGGGATTTTGGGGGGCAAAAAGTGTTGGCTTTATTAATGATGCATGGAATTTGACGGTATCTGGGCCCTGAGTGGTCAAGGAAAATGAATTTTTTATGTGGATGCATTACAAAACGCGATGAATTGTTATCAATCTCTATTATGTATGAGCAGTGAGCTGGCTTTGTCTCTGATCTGCCAATGAGTTGTAATATAATGACATGTGGATGAACATTTGTACTGTAGTCGAATTGTAACTTTATGGAGAGGATTCATTCACGTTATGAATCGTTTAGTTGTATGAATTAATTGTTGAGAAATTTGACATGATTCTGTTGAGTGTAGTGAATCCATTTTTTTGTAAAAAACTGAATTCCGGATTTTCGGAATTACAGGAGATGAAATCCGGAATTCCGGTTTAATTCCGGAATTATTATAGAAGAATTTAAAAAATATAAAGAAAAGAAAGTACATTATTTTTTAACATAAATGTATTTAGTTCAAAACAATAAAATTAAAACAAATTACAAAATAAGGAAATATTTCATATTAAAATATTTTTGAACTACATAAATAAAATTGCAAAATGAAAGTTCAATTTTCATTTTGATTTTTGAAAAAGCTTCTTAAAAAGCACAAAGTATCCAATGTTTTGTCGTTGAGCCTTGATCGAATTTTTGTTGAAAATGCTCCTGCAGCGGAAAAAGCGCGCTCTGACTCCACACTAGTTGGTGGAATTGTTAATAAACTTTTGTAAAGATCTTCCAAAAGCGGTCCGCGGGATCCCCCTTCATCCCAAAATTTCATTTCACTGCGAATTTCGGAATGAATCGATGATTTTTGTAGAACTTTTGACCGTGATTCCGAGAGTGATTCGTTTATCTTTTGCTGAAGAATTTGCTGCAAGGATAACTGAGTTTCCAATGATTCGATAGGTTTATCGTCATCCATTTCAGTAGACTCAGATACTGTCGGGTCTATTTCTAATGCTACTTCACCATTAAGTCTCTGGATTAGGGATATGATAATTTTGTTAATTTCAGTTTTCGAGCGACGCAAAATGTTCTTGTGAATTTTGGTTTTACCCCCATTATGCAAATATTGAAGAACATCAGATACGACAGTTCTTCTTCGATTAATTTGAACTTCCAACTCTTTTTTCATTTCACGGCCAATTTCTTCATTCTCATCAAAATTTTCTAACACAAACGTAAATGTTGCATCCGCAGAAAGTAAATTTGCATCAGCACGGCATAACGCGTCTACGGCTAATTTTATAGGCATCAAATTTCTAGAAACTGTAGATATTATATTCCATTCTGAATCATTCAAAAATGTATCCGCTTTGATATCAATTATTGCCTTTTTTATTGAACTTTTCAAAAGATTAAAACGTTCTAACATGGACATCAGGCTACTCCATCTAGTCTTCGAATCAAGCAATAGCTGCAATTCCTTTCCATGATCTTCCTTCACATGTTTTTGCAACACTTCATTTTTTAAAGGGGAACGTCGAAACACTCGAACAATTACCCGAACTTTCATGATTACATTTCGCAATGTAAACTTTTCAGTAATTTCTACATCACATTCATATCTCGTCCCCACTTGCATTCCTTCATCATCACTTAAATCTTCTTCATCAGAGTCCAGATCTAGGACACTCTCATAATCATCTTCATCTACCTCTTTCTCTGTTTGTTTGTAGATCACATTTACAATTGCAATCTGAATTGCATGAGCAAAACACAAAATTTGTTCACATGGTAATAATCTACCCACTTTTTGCATCATAGAAGCACCATCAGTTACAATACACGAAATATCGTTCCTTATATTTAACTGAAATGATTCTAACTTGTCCTCTAACAATTTTACACAATTTTCAGACGCAAATCGACCATTAATTCGAGAAAGACCCAAATTCCAGATATTTTTCGACCCATGAACGTTAACATTCATATAACGTCTATTTCGAGAGGACGTCCACTCGTCCAATGTTAGACTAAAGCATAAATTCTTTTTTAATTGATTAATTTCAGCAATTTGCAATTGTTTAATTTTTTTACTATAATCCATCACGACTTTCTGTATGCTGGTGGGTGATTTTGGAATATCACCGAATCCACGCATTGTTAAACATTTTCTTAAATCGTTTGACGTACAAAAAACACGAAACGGTAAACCATCAGAAGCAATCATTCTAGCTACTACGGCAGGAAAAGTTTCATCTTTTTTTGACTTGAAAAAATCAATGATCGTGTTCGTTTTTCTGGTTGTGCTCACAACACTATCGTTACTGTCAGATGTAGAAGCTGTTGTATTTTCATCAAACTTTCGCTTGCCACAAACTGTGTTGTGTTTAGAACGAAGATGTGTGTGCATGGGAGTTGTACATCCACCCAATATCTTTAAAACTTGCTTGCATTGCATGCATTTCGCCACCTGATTTGTTTTCCCTCGTAGAAAATATTTCCACACTGAATTTGATGAGCTTTCTTTTGAAATGTCCATAAAAGTTTCTTCAGATTTATCTACCATACTTGGGTTGGGATTTAAAAAAATAACAATGTAAGTACACAACAGTGTTGCCGGACGTGTAATATGAAATATCACGCCACTGATGTTCAAAATTCACGACATATCACGCAAGCAACTAATCGGCTAATATATATGCATATTAATATAATATATATATATATAATACATAATTTATATTAAATTTTTTAATATGGTAACTAACAAATATGTCATTTGTTTTGCTAATTTTATCTAACAACTTCTATGCTTAGCTTGTAGTGGGGCTGAAAATCTGTGTGAATTATTTTTCTTACTGCCAGTGGCGTAACGATAGTTTTTCGAGGGTGGCGGTGTTTAATTCGCCCCCCCCCCATTTTCATGATAGTGTAGAATAAGGGGAAAACCGTTCTCAAGGACTTTCGCAGCATTTGAATTAATGACATTAGTGTCCGTCGCACAGGGGCCCGGGGGTTCGGGAGACGTGAACGGGGGCCCCAAGGGTCGTAATGAATATAAATACAAGCAAGGGGGGCCCGGGTCAAAATTTTTGAAAAATAAGCCTGAAATGATGGGGTTTTACGCAATTTGATAGGAGTAATGATAAGATTTTCCAGACAATTAATATAACTACATGTACAAATTACAGGGGGGGGGGTCTCCCCGGGTGAAATTTTTTGAAAATAGGGCTGAATTGGTAAAGGTTTTACGCATTTTGATAGCACTAATGTTTAAATTGTACAGACGATGAATATAGCTAACAAGGGGGGCCGGGGGTCTCCCCCGGGTGAATTTTTTTGAAAAATAGATCTGAAACAGTGGGGTTTTAGGCATTTTGATAGGTTAACGTTGAGATTTTACAGACAATGAATCTGTAGGAGGTCGATGTAGTTAGAATTGAATAGGCGGTTAAATGTAGAGTGACTGTATTGAAGTAGTTTCGACTCTACTGGGTATGTTGGTAAGAGTGACTTAACAAACATGATTACAAATAGTGTCTCCCCCCGGGTAAGAAAATTCTCGAAAGATGAGCATGAAATGGTGGGGTTTCATGCATTTTGATAGGAGTAATGTTTCGATTTTTACAGGCGATGTATATAGGCTAAATACGAACGAGGGAGTCTGGGGGTCTCCCCCGGGTGAAGATTTTTGTAAAATACCTGAAATACGGGGTTTTACGCATCTTGCCAAAAATGTTTAGATTTGTAGATAACGACTTTATTAAGTTGTTACGTTTTGATGATTTTACAGACAATGAATATAATTACGAGCAAGGGGGGCCGGGGGTCTCCCCCGGGTGAAATTTTTTTTAAAAATAGGGCTGAAATGGTAAGGGTTTTACGCATTTTGATAGGACTAATGTTTCAATTGTACGGACGATGAATATAACTACATACAAGGGGGATCGGGGGTCTCCCCCGGGTGATTTTTGTTGTTGTTGAAAAATAGGTCTGAAACAGTGGGGTTTTAGGCATTTTGATAGGTTAACGTTTAGATTTTACAGGCAATGAATCTAATTACGAGCAAATTCTTGAAAGATGAGCATGAAATGGTGGGGTTTCATGCATTTTGATAGGAGTAACGTTTCGATGTTTACAGGCGATGAACATAGGCTAATTTCAAACAAGGGGGTCCAGGGGTCTCCCCCGGGAGAAGATGTTTGTTAAATAGACCTGAAATACGGGGTTTTACGCATCTTGCCAAAAATGTTTAGATTTTTCAGATGAGCACTTTATTATGTTATTACTTTTTAAATAATTCGGCCCAAAATATTGACTTTCTATAAAATCGTGGGGTTTTAAGGCTTTAAGTGGTCGCCTTATTCGCTTGAACAAAAGAGTTCAACCTCTTTTGAGACATTGTGGTTCGTAAATAAGTAGTTTTTTTTAATTAATTTTCAATCAGAGAAAGACCTCTCACATGTGGCATTTCTTTGTTCTATAATATGCATGTTTATTATCTTGTTCGATTTTGCGCCCATGTGGCGCAGAGGCAGACAAATATGAAATAATGAGCAAATCACAATGGCCGCCCGCCGGCCGAGTACAGAGTAGATTTGGAATTTGATTTTTGGAGTTGTGTTGGGGTCTTGTCACTTGTGGTCTGTGGTCCTAGATCAGGTAAGGTAAACAGCATTTTTTTTTTAAGTTTTCATTTTTCCTGGGTTTTAATTTTTTTATTATTTTATTGGTTTAAATTTCAATATTTTTATTTAATTATAAAATCAATTTTGTCTAAAATACACGCACTTTACACGCACATCACGCATGCTCTGAAAATACACGCATTTCGTGATTTTTCACGCAAAACGGCAACCCTGGTACACAATGCTGCCACAATGAAAGTACACAATGACACAATGCTGCCACAATGAAAGTACACAATGCTGCCATCTATAGTAAAAGTTCTTCTAAATTCGAAAAATCCGGAATTTACGTTTTTGAATTCCGGTAGCCTACTAAAATTTAAATTATGAATTATGAAATATGAATTTATAACAATGAAAGTACACAATGCTGCCACAATGAAAGTACACAATGCTGCCATCTATAGTAAAAGTTCTTCTAAATTCGAAAAATCCGGAATTTACGTTTTTGAATTCCGGATTTTTAAAATTTCAAAATATGACGGAATTCCGGAATTCCGAAATTCCGAAATCCGGATTTGGATTCACTAGTTGAGTGTAAGAGAAGGCTTTACAGCCCTTATTCCGCCAGGTTGGCTTAATAAGAGATACAACAAAAAGTCAAGATTTATTTATTTTTATTTTATTATATGCTTTAATATTAAATAATCTATAAGATTCGAGATTATTAATTGGGCTATAGAACGTCTATTAGCACCTATGCCTATTGGTCAATGCTTTCCAATGTCCATACAATTTGCGATGACCAGAGAGGAATCTTGTGATAAATCTTAATTATTTTCTGTTCATATTAATACATACATATTTTGGCTCTTTTGCCCTGGTGGCTTCCATATGATAGATTGTTACCAAATGTATGAACATTTTTTCTTCCAACGCCTGCTTTCAGCATTTCTGCTTTAAGCAACCCTGTCAGCCTCGCGGGGGGAGTGAGTCTGTATGTTTACTTGAGGCACCCTCATGGAATACTCCTTTACCTCGGGGTGACACGGTGGACCTCCTGATTATAGTGGATTCCGAACCAATTGGGGAGCATAGTAAAGTCACCCGATTAATTCGGAGGTGACCAGGACTCGCCACTCACTTAGGCTGACTGATATAGTCTCAGCGCGTTATCATGTCCCACCATGTTCCCCTGCCAACGATGTGCACACTACGAAGTTTGGCGCTGTTTGAAACACACTCTGCTCTTGTAACTTGGTAAGACCGTTGGCCGTTGTATGAACTTACTATTGCGTGCCTGTTTATTGTAAAATACACCATACATACAGTACATTTATTACACAGTAGCTGGATTACAGCAGGACTGTTCATACTAGAAGACCCGTACTTTAGTACCTGTATATGTGTATTTTCCCACACTCTCACGTCACATTTTCAAGAGGAGTCGTTTTCTCACTTGTTTATCCACCGTTTTCCCCTTAATTTGAAATTGCATTGTGAAACTTCATTCGCATGAAATAGAAAATGGAAAATCCACAATCAGGCGAAGTCCAAGTGAGGTCCTTACGTGAGGCTGGTCCTCACTTTGTGAAGTAAAAATGCACTACTCCTATAGTGTATTTCATTAGTTATTTTACAAATGTTGGACAATAGAACTTTCTTAGTATTAGGTGGCAAATCCTACCGCTGCGGGGGTAGCCACCTAACCTTCGCAAGGATGGGGGGGGGGGCTGTTGTAGTAAATGTAGTTTTATAGGTTTTACATTGTATACAATAGATATATTAAGACACTCACCGATTTACATTATATTGTACACTCGAGCACTTGGACAAGAAACGACAGTCATGGTCTGCAGGCCACAGGGTTGCTCTGAGAGCTCCGAGAGCCCGAGAGAGGTCCAAGAGAGATCCGAGAGAGAGCTACGCACTTTCTGTCGCTACTCCTATTTATAACCTCGCCTAGCTACGTCACATGGACAGGCTTTCACGGACTGCACCGAAGGCGCGCTGCTAATTCAGCACTCTTCTAGCACAGACCGTAGAAAGCAATTCATTGACAGCTGTACAGCGTGTTACGTTACAATACACGAGATAGATACAGAATGTGCCAACAACTATACATTAATACACGCTGCCCACAGGCAGGTGCCTGGAGCACCTGACATTAGGACCAGACAATCCTTCGATATTATCATGAAATAGCGCTTGGAGCTCAACTACCGTACCCTACGTGGCACAGCCTCAATATGCTAAGAAAGGGGGGGGAGTCCAAGATGGATGCCGTGCGAACCTGTGTAGGTGGGGACTCGACTTGTGATTGCGGGCAACAACAAGACGACGGCCACCTTCTGGTTTGCCCGAACTTGGAGAAGCTGTGTCCCAGACAGATCTTTCAGATGACAAGGCCACCCAGGCCGCAATGTTTTGGATCAACTTGTCCTAGGCCCGGACACGTTAAGTAAGTTAGTAAGTATTTATTTCTTGTCACCTCCAGTTACTTCCTCACTATATGAATTATTAATAGGTAGTTTTCGTATATTTGGACCTTCGCCTAATACTCAAAATTTTGCCAACTCAGCCAAACCAACCTCTAGCATTTACTTTTAATATGAATTAACAGCCAGAACGCGGCAAGAAAATTTGATGGCTAACCGCCAGCAGTAATCCCCCACCCCCTCCCCATTCGAAAAGTACGAAAGCTTTCGACTCTCATTAGCTTTAAAGTCAGCCAAAATCAATACAAGTTCGCGTTCGCTTCCAAATGTCATGTTTCTTCCACTTGCGGGCGTTGAAATTCCCTATTTAATTTGTATTTGGTGGAACTGGGGAAGTTTGGTGTCTCGAAGGTATACCACTGCACTGGTTTTATTGTACTTGTATCTGGGACATGTTGGGTTTGAGAAAACTAAAGTGCTATCTCCAGAGATTTGCAATACTGCACCCGTCTTTGTGGTGAAACCATTGCTAGCATACAATTCGTCAGTCTCGTATGAATTGAAACTATTTCAACACGAAAACTACACGTTAGAGATGTATTCTTCTTTTACTTCTAATGCTTCTTCTAGAACTCTATTACACCCTATAAAAATTGATCTAAACTCTAAGCCTTTAAAAATATAATTTATTTATGTTTTACCTAGTCTAAATTCTAAAATGGAATTAAATTTGTCCCATGGGGGCACCCACGGTGCCCCTAATGAGTTGTCGTGGCGCCCTAAGTGCACAGTTGGGGAACCACTGCTCTAAGGCTAATACAGATTTTCAAGTGTGCAGTAATAAGAATGTTCTGGAGGCGATAACAGACAAAGCGTATGAGGAGTTAGCAAATGACCATGTTTAGAATATATAAAACGGCTCAACGCGGTTTCGTTAGCTTGCATATAAGAATGTAGATCGTTAATTTTAAACGAATATGAATAAATAAGTATGAAATAATGAAAAGAATTTTCCATGGTAATCTTCGATAGAGAGACTTCCCAAAAAAAATAATTATAACTCTGTCTGGATTGAGTTTGTTGTGCCCTCTGCTCTAAGCTGACAGATTCGGCTTCTTTTTTCGGATGGATAGAAAATTGGGAAGGTAGCATGGCATTTAGGTGGGTATTCCACTGGTCAATTTTACTTCAAATTTGATTTGAGATTTTTGTTTTACTCTTATGACATTCTCCATTTTAATTTGCGCATGTTAAAATTGATCAATGATCATAGAGTAAAATCACGAGTTGCAAACAATAAAAAACTAAAATTAAACAATGGCGTCGTCTAGAGATCATAAATAATTTAAATTAATTTCTTGAGAACGAACGAATTATTTCGTAGTTTAAATCATGCATTTCTTGTAAATTATAAAATTAAAAGAAAGACGGTGGGCAAACTTACAAATTTGGAAAAAAATGAAAACAAGAATGATCAATTGTTGAAAACAAGTGGAATGTGGTGTAAAAATAAATAATGCAACATTGATAAATTTCCGTCAATGACAAAATCAAATTTGAAGAAAAATTGACCAGTGGAATACCCGCCTTATAGCTTGACACTAAATGTCAATCTCATCATAGCAACGCATATGCTTTATTACAATACTTCATTAAATGTACTTGTTAATGTTGAAACCACTATTTGGAACAACAACATGGTAGCCCTTATAAAGATATCTAAAAAAAAGAAAATGAATGGCAGAAGCCATAATATCCTTTACGGGGCTCCCGTTAACCATAAGCCAACTATCGTAGATAAATACCAATTTACAAAGTGTTGTAGTCTTAAACAAACATTGCAGCATAGCAAAATGGATACCTGAACCCGATCAAAACTCTGTTCTTAGCTTGTGCAGGCCCTTCACCCAGCGAAATAGCGTACTTATCTTGTGCAGGCCCACTAGCCGCCATATTGATAACGGTCTACAGCACCGAGACGGAAGAAACACACAGTGGCGGCTCGTCCATAAGGGCACTGGGGCTACAGCCCTCCCATAATTTTACAGGCAAACAAAGCAATTTCCTTTTAATAATAATAATAATAATAAAATAATAATATACTATTCTGAAGAAAAATGCAACTGCTACAATTCGGCTATGCTATGTGCGTGCTCTGGGCAACTTGGGGCAATTTTCAATTTAGCCCCGGGTCGCCATGGCAACCGAGTCAGGCAAAAGTTAAGAAGATTGTTCGCACCATTGAAAAGGTGTACACAACTTTTCTCTTATGGACCTTGCAATGCAAATCATGCCATATGCATTTATACATGGGCAGCGGGGCAGCGCCCCAAAAATGACTTTAAATGTTTCGTATTAATAATATCGTTGAATATTGGTATTTTTTTAAAATCATAATTATAAGAGTTATTTTTGAGTATTTTTGAGAAGAGTTTCACTATTTTGTCATGACTGATGATTATTATAAAATTTTTCAAAGAAGAATTTTTGACTGGGGAAGTCAGGTTCTGCCCAACGGCCAGGCAGGGTAATGTAAACAAATATTACAAAAATGTAAACAGCGAGTTATAGACTTGTTTGCCACATCGAAATGCCGAAGAATCTATTTGATATTCAAGTAGTGGTAAGTTATATGCTATTACTTTATTACAATTCGTTGCCCCACCATTTTGATACACCACGAGCCGCCACTGGAAACACATTCTGTTATCAATGGTAAGTTTAAATTTTTTTATATATTTATTTATTTATTACTTGTACTAATTTTCACTTGTGCTAATTTTTCACTTGTACTTTTAAAGGGGGGCCCAGCACGGGACCTTTCCTTTGGGCCCCTCCTCCATTTCTTTTTTAATATTGTAAATGTTGTTTTGATTTGATTTAATAAATTTGATTTGATTTGATTTGATTTGAAGTAAGTAAGTAAGTAAGTAAAAATGAATTACTCCAAAACATTACAGAATATTTTCATTGATACCAATTTACAATGCAACGACAATGCAATACAATGACAATACAATACAATATATGCATGACTGGTTGATAGGCCATCCACCCTGTGCAATGAGAAACTCGTGTCTGCACGGATGGAAGGCATATCAAGCAGGACAGAGAAATGTATATATCAATGATAATGGAAAAGAGTTGCGGAGAGCCCCCCACTATAAGAACTCTTGTCAAAGTGGAGGGCTAGAGCAACGTTCGTAAAGGTATCTGTGCAATTCAAAAAAAAAAGTGTACATATGTATATTTATTTATTTGTTACAAATTGAATGACAAATGCAATTATTTAGATCGCACAGATATCAATACGATACGATACTAGGGTTAGTATAAAAAGGTTAGTAAAGGTTAGTAAAAAGGGTTAGTAAAGGTTAGTAAAAAAGATTAGTAATATAGAATTACCTACTTAGTAGAATGAGGAATAAAGGAGAAAATATAGCATATGTTATAAATATGTCAAAATGAAAGTATGTACTAGAAAGAGGAAGTATATGGAGATATCGTGATGGGAGGGGGACATAAAACTAGGCCGAAACCATTGCGTCTAGACCGCTGTTGGAAAGATTGTCCAACCATTTCCGAATTACACTCCTGTACCGTGCGGCAAATAGTACTTATATTAATTGGCGTTTCATTATAAATTTTAATACTCAGATATTGGGGAGAGTGTTTCATGAGCGACAAATTTACTTTAATATTTAAAATGTCTCCTATTTCCCGCCTCCTTGTGTTATGTACATGCACTATAGGAGTGAAAGTGGAGATTCTAAGTTGTTTAAAAGCATGAAGCAGTAAAGCTTCTGCATATAGTTTAGGTACTGGTGGAACTCTAAGCTCAGAGAACAGGATATCTGATGGGTACCTCCATGGCTTTTTGAGAATTACAATTAGCACCGTTCTCTGGGCAACCTCCACCTTTTCCTTATATGTGGAGAAAGTACCACCCCAAGCCAACAAACCATATTGTAAAATTGACTGCACTAGGGAAAAATAGACTACCCGAAGGAGGTCAAGTGGCAAAATGGAGCGAAGCTGTTTAAATTTGTAAATAGTTTTTCTTAACCTCTTAGTAGTTAGTGAGGTGTGTTCATCCCACTTTAGGAACTGATCTATTACTGCGCCGAGATATTGTACATTATTCACTTTATCAATTTTAACATTGTCGCACAGCACAGAGAGATCATTCGGTGGTTGTCCAGCCATAGTTGCGCTAAAAGTTATATACTTTGTTTTACTGGTATTTAAGGTGAGTTGGTGAATATTAAGCCATTTATTAACCAGACTGAGTACAGATGAAGCGTTGGAATGGATTATATCCCAAGATTCACCCTTAAACAGCAGAGCTGTGTCATCTGCGAAGCTCACCAAGGAACATCCCAGTGGGAGTTTACATAAACCATTGATATATAATAGGGAACATAATGGTCCCAGAACTGAACCCTGGGGAACTCCACAGTTTAACACTGTCTTGTTGCTAAGTACATTATCAATTTGCACACTCTGTACGATCTTTCAAATAACTCTCAAATAGTTAAAGGGTAACACCCCTAATACCAGCATTTTCAATTTTTTGTAATAATACATCAATAGTTACCGTATCAAACGCTTTTTTTAGATCTAAAAACACCACAAGAGATTTCTTGTCATCATTAAGGGTCGAGTAAATGTCTGATGTTAATTTAACAAAGGCATCTTGGGTGCTTTTATTTTGTCGGAATCCAAATTGATTAGCGGAAAAGTAGGAGCATTGTTCTAGAAAGTTTGTTACACGCTGTTTTATCGCCTTTTCAATTATTTTAGCTATGTTGCTAGTAAGCGATATGGGTCTGAAGTTATCAGTGAGTAATAGATCTCCTTGTTTGTATAATGGAATAACGGTAGCGTGTTTGAATACCTGGGGAAATTTCCCCTCTGTGAAACAACGGTTAGTAATGTGGAGTAATGGCACAAGTAAGTAATCACAATACATCTTGATAGTAGAATTGGATATCCCATCGGGACCTGGAGATGATTTGTTTTTTAATTCTCTGATTATTAATCTTAATTCATCCGCTGTCGTAGGATGCATGAAAATGGTATCGTTATTAACCTGGGATGGGAAGTTCTCCCGTATAGGAGCACTATTAATTTTTTTGGCGAGATTTTCTCCAATGGTTGAGAAAAAGCTATTAAAATGAGATGCTATTTCCTGCGGTGTTGTGAGCAAATTGTTTGTGTTAGTGTTATTCTTAATAGCGTTAATTTTATATGATTTTTTATTGCAGTAAGTTATCTCATTAATTATTCTCCATGTAGCCTTGCTGCCCGAGGAGTTATTGAGCATCGTACAGTAATAATCTCGTTTTGTCCATTGTATTATATTTGTTAATGTATTCCTGAACTGTTTGAATCGATTCTTGAGATTTAAATTAAATGGTTGCTTTAACATTTTTCTTCTTAATGTATCTCTGGTTCTTATCGACTTGATAAGCCCAGATGTGATCCATGGTTTTAGTTTTAGATGTTTTTTGCATCGCTGTACTGACTCAGAAGTGGAGTCACGTATATGCGTGCCATGCTGAGACATGAAAGCTTTAGCAGCGTTGGAGTTGTGAACTGCAGAGAATGACGCCAACCACAAGCCAATTATCGGATTATCGGAGATAAATACCAACTTACAAAGTATTGAAGTCTTAAACATTGCAGCATAGCAAAATGGATACCTGAACCCGATCAAAACTCTGTTCTTAGCTTGTGCAGGCCCTTCACCCAGCGAAGTAGCGTACTTATCTTGTGCAGACCGACTAGCCGCCATATTGATAACGGTCTGCAGCCCCGCGATGGAAGAAACAAATTCTGTTGACAATGGAGTTGTGAACTGCAGAGAATGACGCCAACCATAAGCCAATTATCGGATTATCGGAGATAAATACCAACTTAACTTAAACATTGCAGCATAGCAAAATGGATACATGAACCTGGTCAAAACTCTGTTCTTAGCTTGTGCAGGCCCTTCACCCAGAGAAATAGTGTACTTATCTTGTGCAGACCGACTAGCCGCCATATTGATAACGGTCTGCAGCCCCGCGATGGAGGAAACAAATTCTGTTGACAATGGAATTGTAAAACGCAGAGAATGACGCCATCGTGAAATATCTAATTTCAAATAGAATAGAGCTATTTGTATGACTTTTTTTTCAATACCACCCGCGGGGCTTGTTTTATATTCACTGTGGAATAGAATACTCGTACATGTTTTTTTTATATTGAAGCTGCTAATATGCTTCTCAAATTGCTACGTTACCATAAAACTGACATGGTATTATATTATAGCATCTACTTGCTTGGCTGCGAGACCAGTTAAGCCAGTAAGTGCTTTAAATTGTTATTTCGATATTCAATTGAGCAATTTCCGTATTAAATTTTCCCCCAGTGCGCTATAATTCTAGTTAAAACATACATTTTACAAGCAAAGTTCTTGTGTAAACTACATTATCATTTTTCAAACCACCGCGTACTAATACACTTCAGACGTAGCTTGTTTCCCGAACCAGAACATGAAAAATGTCGATGTACCGCCGCTTAACTGCAAACTTAACGGAACAAGTTTGCATAAAATCTACAAAGTTTCGCAATGAAAACTTACATGCAATAATTAACAAGGGAACAAAGGCATACTATGAAATGACCTATTTTAGAGCTTATTGAATTTTTTTCCCCCGCAAAGGGCTATGAAAGCCAGCCGGGAAACTTATATAAATTATAATTTCTTTGTGAAAGAATTTAATGTGAAATTGTATAATTTTCTGGGGCTATGCTTTGCGGTGGCGTTTTCCATGGAATAAACTTATTGTTATGATTCGGATATGCAGAAAAATTTCATGTGGGAAAGTATAAAAAAGTCTACTGGGAACAGAAAGAGAAAACTCCAGCTCTCCTCAGTTCCTCAAAGCGGTGTTCATGGAGTCTAAAACCACTTTTTGGATATTAGTTGAGTCCCGGGTGGGAAAAAGTAACGTACAAGTTGAGTTCCTAGGTCAAGGTAGGTAGGGCAGAGGTGGATTGAGTCCCAACTGAACTAATTAATTCATATAGAATTATCTGCACATGACAATGATAATAAATATATAATGCCATTATTATGAAGTTATTGTATGTTTCAAAGACAAAATTATGCCTAACAGTTTTGAACTTGTATATTACCAAAGTAGTTGGGACTATATCCATCTGCAGCCCCTCAAAGGATTATTCCACCGCGGCGTTTTTTATTTTTAAATGAGAGGGGGTGTACTTCGTGGTGCTGGGGAATACAGTATGACGTCTGTTTCAATTCTCCTAATTGTCTCTAGATTATGAGACAATCGGAGGGTAAAAAGCTGTCTAAGTGTAAAAATAAAACATTTCTAAAAATATCAAAATTATACAATACAAGTAATTTATAAGAAAGTATAAAGTAAAATCGTCAAAATATCGTCAAAATCAGTTCTGTCATTTTTATTGTGTTAGTGCCTCAGTGACAGTGTAGAATGCTTTCTCTAAGTCTAAGAGATGGTTTCTAAGCAGTTTAGGAAAGTTAGAAGCATTTCTCGCCGCTTCAATCGGGAGTTTTCTAAGGTAGGCGAAACCTTGTAGTATAGGATCCAAACGCTCACACTTGTCTGTGCGTGGCGCAGGCCTTAAAAGGTCTTACCCCAATGCGAAACATCAGAACAACAGGAGTTCAATTAGTGAAACATCTTCTTCTGGACTCCTTGTTCCGCTCATGCAGCATACTTTCTTATCTTTCTGGTTCACTAGATCTGCATCTTTTATTTCTTTTTCCTCGCTTTTATCCCTAGGTGGGGTGAGCGATACGGCAGGTTCCCTTCCACTCCTTGCGATTCTGTGCTTCGGCTGCAGTTGCTCCTACAATCCTGAGGTCAAGATGGACTTTCGGTTCTACTGTTAGCCTGGGTTGTCCTCGTCTTCTTTTTTCCTCAGCTTCGATATGTTTTATCCGCGTTATCAGGTCATTTGGCTGCCTTCTTTCGATGTGGTCCCACCATGACTGCCGCTGCTCACGGGCTATATCGCCTATGCTAGCTGTCTTCATTTTAGCTCTTATTTCGTCGTTCTGGCGTCTATCAGCTAGTGTGAAGCCCAGGGACCGTCGCAGCATCCGCATCTCTGCCACATGCAGTAATTGTTCTTCAACTTTTCTCAAGGCATGTGTCATTATTATACCCGCTCCGTCTTCAACCCCGTCACTCTTTCAAGGATAGGCCTAAATTATAGATAAAATTCTTGTTTATACCTTCCTCATTGATGTCTCGAGGTGCGCCCTCAATCTTTTGCCGCGCTAGAAACGAACATCATTATTTTGAGCGTGAAAATTATTTGGGAAAGAAAGGGAGTGGGGTTACTTTGAGATCGCTGAGTAGTAGGGTACGTCAGAGTGGAGCGACTCTGGGGAGAGAACGGTTGCACACCTTCCAATATTATATTCTGTTAATATATTCCTGTAGGGTCGCCGATCCGATTTCCCCTGTGACGCTCTACTCCACCTTCCCCTAGGTCCCTGTAACTTTCATAGTTGCGCCACTCATAATTTTTTCCTGAGCTTCCTTTTCACATTTCGGTGGATAAAATTGGTTATGGCGTTTCACTCTTTTGGATTGGCGTCTTGTTATTGTCGATTTTTTTTGTTCAGATGCATATCCCCTTGTATGATTGTCTGAAAACGATTTTCAATTCTTTGCACGTTTGAGTTTTTTAAGGAATTCTGGGCTCCTTCGGCTTTTGCGATTGAGGCTTGAAATTGAGTTATCAAAGCTAGCAGAGGATTGTAGAATACAATGTTGCACTGTACCAAAGCTGCGAGTTGGTAGTAGTTAATAGTGGCCCATCACGTCATCGGGTAATTGCGAAGACGGTGGCACATGTCCTACGCACCTGCCCATTTAACGGTCACCACTCCAGCTTCTAATCCAATGACCAAGAACTAGACTCTAAAACGGAAGGTTCGAGTCCATACAGAAAAAGAAAAAAATTCCACTCAAACCTAATGAAAATGCGGCTTCCGAGCTCTGTTGCTGACGGCAGTGGTCAAGGTCGTACTTGTGCAAGTCTCAAGACACCATGCGATCGGAGACCTTCGTTTCACAACACAGGTATTACCTACAGAGGCGAATGATTAGTTTATTCGGATAATGCCCGTGGCTAAATTAGAAATGATTTTTTTTTTTGTAAGCTATTGGGAAGTATATTATGCATTATTACATTATATATAATATTGCTTGTATGCTATTAATATTTGAAAAAAATGAAAAAAGCCCAATGGGTCATTGTGCCACGGGATTTTAGGTTGTTGGCTCGAGTCCCACACTTGCTACATTATCTGACCATGCGTCTGAGGGCATTTAAAGCTGGTTGCCCCAGTTGAGTGCGAGAAAGGGCTTTATATCCCTAGCTGCGCTATGCGGACTTGGTAATAGCACAAAAGTTATTATTTGTTTAATTATTTTTATTTAAAGAGAGCCATTGCAAAATCATGCCGACCCTCATTTTAGAACACTCCGTAGGGTACTTCGGGTTCATCAAAACAAAAGCGCAAAAAGTTAAAACCCAGAATGAATTTAATAGAAATTGAAGTCGAAAGCCGTACTGATGTGGTAGTGGAAGCTTGGAATAGTCCCTGCTATGGCAGTTTGGATTCAGTATGCAATGTAAACTATTGATTCCACGCTCACCCAAGACGTTGGCACTTTTGTGGTTGTGAAAGCTTGGAATACTCCCTGCTATGGCAGTTTGGATTCAAGATACAATGTAAACTATTGATTCCACGCTCTCCCAAGACATTGGCACTGATGTGGTTGTGAAAGTTTGGAATACTCCCTGCTATGGCAGTTTGGATTCAAGATACAATGTAAACTATTGATTCCACGCTCTCCAAAGACATTGGCACTGATGTGGTTGTGAAAGTTTGGAATACTCCCTGCTATGGCAGTTTGGATTCAGGTTAAACAGTGTAAACTCTTGATTACACACTAACCCAAGACGTTGGCGCTGATGTTACTATGAGGAGTTATTTTCACCAAAATCATGGTAAAGAATAAGGAAGATGAATCCCATGAAATATGACAATCGCAAATATTAAATTATTGCTGTGAACTTTCAAGTTACCTTCAAGGCAACCACCAACATGGAGTACTGCTTCTGAAGTCGAGAAATGGAAATTGAGAAACATCAGACGGAACTATAGATAGCCCGGAGGGTCAAAGTCAAAACAGGGACGAAATTACCAGTTACAATCCGAACAAGGTTGGAAGGAGGCATTACAAAATAGCGGAATCGACAAAGTTCTATGGAACTGTTATTAGATTCCTAGCAAAAGTTACCCTACTTTGTCTGTTCTCATTTTCTAGAAATTAGCTAAAGTTACGATGAGTTAGAATGAGGTAAATTATATGCAAAATTCTCCACAGGTGTGACCCTAGTGTTGCATGCATTATATACAACACGTATTCTTGCTAATTTGTTTCAATTTCGGGGTAAATGGCTTGTACATGGGGTACAATAGTTTCTCTCTGCTTTATGTTTATCTTCCGATTTTGGGAAATGTTGAAAATACCTCCTTCGTCAATATGAACAACGTCCAATGAGATTGAGAAAAATCTATTGATGAGTTGGACAAATTGAGCGTGTTCGTAATCTAATATAGAATTTGGCGCGTTTTCTCATCTCGCACCTTTAATATCCCAAAGAAGTCGGCCAACTTCTATATTGCTTATACCATATATTGTATATGCTTACATCTGACAATTAAAATTGGCCAAAGATCTTGGTCATCTTTTATATTGGACAACTATAGCGTATATCATATGAATGCGAAAGGCAACGGGAAGCCACTGCATTAAAATTCCCTAGTATAGTCATCATGGCTGCAATAGCTTTGGTGTGCCAATTTTTGGTAGAAGAGGCAGTTGAAGAGGAACTGCAGGCATTGGTTTATTGTAACCCGGTTCGTCTCTGGGACTGTAGATCGTTATGTCCCTCTAGTTCTATTCCGCTCCTATCTTACCCCTAATATAGCCACCTCACACCCTGCGACACATGAGCTCTGTTCTACTAGTATTTCACTTCATTTAGTTCAAAAGTCAGAAATTGCATATTTTAATAGTCTTCTGAGTTTTCTCTTACACGCTGCTTTCTTTGTATTTCAGATGGGAGAACGCGGTTACCTAGAAGGCCTTGCTTCGCGGTATGCGGATCGGTTTAGCACGCACTATGGCGACGTTCTAGAACATTTAGAAGAACTTAGAAGAAGAGAATGGGAGGAAATGCCTGCGAGAATTCTAGGACCACCTTCGTCGCCTGCTGATGTTGATCTTCACCCTCTTTGTTCTTCCCATAGTCAACCAATCTACGTCCCTGGAAAATACTCTGTAAGTTAATGCCCATAATTTATGCCATAAAAATGTTAGATTTAGACGTTTCAATCGAGGTTTAAAAGGAAAGTCACTTCACTTCACTTTTTTCCTTGACCAGTAACCCCGGACAAGGCCCTAATCTCGCTGTATCTACATATTTTTTTTTTAATAAAGACTTTATTATTATTATTATTAAAAAGAAACAATTTGTTATTAAATATAATTATCACGCTCAAGCTTCCGCTTATCGAGCGATCATAGTGCAGTGGCACTGCAAGATATAAAATTTAATTAATAATTAATAATAACAAACCATTATAGAGTACTCACCCTAGCCTTCTGGCAATGAATGAGATTCCTCTGAACTCTGAAGGATGATATTGTTATATATGTAATAAAATGTATATAGTATATAATATAAAAATATATACTGTATATGAAATTATACTAGTATGTATAATAAAATGGCTGTATTAAATAGTCTGTATTTGAAATTAAGTATTTTTTAATATCTTTTTTATTTTCCCTATTTTGTTCAATTCTTTTAGTCTTCTAAAAAGTCTTCAAAAAAGTAATAATAATAATAATAATAATTCGTGGATTTCACAAGATTATTGACATAACAACATATAATGTAGGCCCCTTAACCTAATGGTGTGCGGGGTACCTACCAACTCTAGCTGACAAAATTTAATAATAAAGACACGAGCAAAATCGCAATAAGTGAGCTTGTTGTACTGTTGTATTGCTCGTTGTAATTTCATGTGTCAAGAGCTCTATGAAAATCGTTAAGTTAGCCCTTAACTGCGTTTAAAGCAACAAATTTTTTTACAATCATGTCGTAATTTCAAATAAATACCGAAAATTCGCAACATAAAACGCTTGAGCTTCCGCGAAACGGCGAACTCTTATTTAAATTCGGAGTGTTAATCGCATAAATTTTAATTTTGATGGTTACTGCGTTGTTGTGGAATAAGTTCAGGTCACATCTGCCGTCATTTGGTTAACATCATTATGAAGATTTTCGCTACGGAAGCAGGCTTCTTCTATTAATTCGTCGTGTGGCCAGTAAGTAGAATCCTGCTTCTGTAGCGAGTGCTACACATGCCTAGTCTTCTTATTGATCCCTGTCAGAGATGGTCAGTCCCTGGTTTAAGTATTCGGGCTATAGCTACTAAAGTGCTTACTTTGTTCGTTAGCTAATAAACTGGTATATCGGGTTGTAACGCCTATTTCTGTTACAGCCATCTTCTTGCTTAAGTGATAAGGAAGAGGATGAAATTTACGGGTTTGCTGGTTACGGAGTCTACGGAAAGCAGATGCGACTGAGGCAGCAGCAGAGGATGCTGCTGGCCCAACAGCAGCAACCCTTCAATTATCAATCCTGCCTAAGTCCTAGATCCGCCTTTTTCTACGAGTTTCCCCCTACGGGTAAGTTAATTTCCCTTACATTTCTTTCCTGTTAGAAACTCAGCAGGATAAATTTGTAAGTAGCGGCTAATGGACTACTTTGAACTAGAATTCCTGCGTGCTGTGCAGAAACTCATTAGGATAGATTTGTAAGTAATAGCTAATGGACTACTTTGAACTAGAATTCGTACGTCCTATGCAGAAACTCATTAGGATAGATTTGTAAGTAATGGCTAATGGACTACTTTGAACTAGAATTCCTGCGTGCTGTGCAGAAACTCATTAGGATAGATTTGTAAGTAATAGCTAATGGACTACTTTGAACTAGAATTCCTGCGTGCTGTGCAGAAACTCATTAGGATAGATTTGTAAGTAATGGCTAATGGACTACTTTGAACTAGAATTCCTGCGTGCTGTGCAGAAACTCATTAGGATAGATTTGTAAGTAATATGGCTAATGGACTACTTTGAACTAGAATTCATACGTCCTATGCAGAAACTCATTAGGATAGATTTGTAAATAAGGGCTAGTGGACCACAGAATTCCTGCGTCCTACGCTAAAACGTAATTGCCTAGTGGCCCCCTAATTGAGCGATTTGGAAATGGAAAATATATGGTGAGTAAAGAATCTGTCAATTAAGAAAAAAAAATGGCGTTCAAACAAGAAGATTGTTGGATAATAAAGCCATATTCGAATATCTGTGTACTATTTGACAATGTAAAATCTCTGTTGAGAGAGCTACTCTCAGTATAATTTTTTACAGTTATAAATATGTACTGTAGGTACAGGGTGGTGTGGTACATAAAGACGTTGATACGTAAGGACAGTATTGTGTCATGCTTGTTAAGGGATAGAAACCATGTATCAAACCGACTGAAGTTGCCACATCAAAATTTTATGAAACAATAAATATTTACACCATCTCGCCGCCGGGCGCACTTATAACTGAGAAATTTCAATTTTGCAGCAGCATAGAAAAGCCCTGGTCAAATTATGTCACTTCTTCAAGTTACAGCCGGCTGGCTAGTTGGCAGCAAAATGTCTCCACTCCACTCGATCCAGGCATGCCTTCTTCAGTACCACGTATGTTCTGGCCCCTAGGCCCCCTACATCCTCCATCACTTACAAATTTAAAATTGACTGTTTTGGTTCTGTAATATACACAGAATTCCGTAGGTTACCAATTCAGATGATGGTGTAATGTATAACACCGTAAACATTATGTCCCCTTGTAGTTAAGTCACCAAGCCGACCTTACCCAAGAAGAAATCTCAGCCTGTATAGTGTTACCACAAGTTCTCCCACAATGAAATTACGTGAGGTTCGCTTATGGAACCTGCAATTTCAATAACTTTCAAAGTTTTATCATCCCCCCTCCCTATAGTTATGAATATCACCAAGAAGTTTTCTCGTTCGGATTTATGTATAAAAGCTTTAATAGAGTTTCCCTGTTAACAGTTCTTAATTACTTTCGCCAATGCTTTTGCAGATAGAACGTTTAATATATTGAACAGATTTCGCATGTTCAATTACCTTCTTTGGGATTTAATTGTTGCGCTTCCCTTTGAAACTTCTTTACTGTCTGAGCGGTTCAGTAACGGTTTTTGGTAAAAATAGTGATTTTTTAGTAAGTTGGCCTGCAATAGAAAAATTAATCATCTCTTCTCTGCATCTCTCGTAGATGTTTTCCCTCTCATTCTCCGGTCTTTTTTATGTGTTCTCATTTTTAAGTGCTTGGCCTTTCTCAGTGCAAACAACTTCATTGATTTTCGGAGACGAGTGGTATTTTTTCTGCTTACTTACGGCATACTGGCTCATGCTTCTGTTGTCAACGTAAATCTGCTACAAACGGCAGAGGATTGCTTACTATTGATAAACTAACTATAACAGACGTAAGCTAGAAGTCAGCAAGTACATGTGTGAATAATGTAGCATATATTTACATTAGATTTGCAAATCGTTCACTGATGATTAAAATCCGTAGAAAATACAATATTTCAATAACCCTTTTGCAGTATGTCGGGGTTTTATTGGTAAAAGCTCAAAAACAGTACGTAGGCTACTAAATCCTGTCTGACCCAGACTTTGGAAAGCTTTGAGAGTGCTGAGCACTTTTTTCCTTTGAAAGGATCAACTGACCATTAGCGGGTAACCAACGAAATTGGCGATCGCTGGATTAAAACTTGAACAGAAAATGTTTCGAAAAAAAAGCGCCGTGCGAAATGAAAACGAAACACTGAGAAAACAGAACCCTATGATTTATGATGCTATGTTGTGCTGTGCCTAATCTTCGAGGATCATGGGGTTGACCTTTGCACATGTAACATGGTGCTTTAATAGTGACGTATGGCATAAGTGACGTCACTGCTTTCCCCTAAAACCGAGCATTTCCAGTAGTGACTAGATGAATACATGTAATTCATGAAGATTGAGCATTATAATCTAGGTGACAATACATGTAACGCGGTGTTTCACCATATTACACTGCGCCGACATAGCGTTCTTGGTGTCAAAACACTCATAAACGCTCTGCTTTTAGATAAAAGCACCTAGTCTCACGCTGAGGCACGTTGTTCAGCATGTATGCACATGCTGCTGCGTGCGTATTGCCAATGTATTAAGCTGCTGCAGCATATTACCATGGGCTTAACACCAAATGCTAGCTGCTTGGCTTCTTATATTCCCTGCACTCATGTAATTATAGTTGCTAATTCAGCCTGTTCCTAAATGTTTTCATCCTAATTATGCCGTCTAAACCCTAAATTCATAGTGCTTACGCACGTTGTTCACGGTGATTGCCACCGTGTTTATGCTGCTTAGCATCCTATTATCTGGTGCTAAAATCGTACGGCCCCACCCCGAACCACGGTGATTTCATCGTAAATCTCAGCGCTGCGGTGTAGGCTACTACAGGGGATGGAAATCAGGTTCGACCTAGCTGCTGGATCTACTATTAGGTATTAGGTATCTCAAATTATCAACTTTTTTCATCTTGTGTTTTTTTTTAATGACAAGAGATACCGAATACCTAATAGTAGGTTCAGCAGTTAGGTAGCTCTGACTTTCATCCTCTGTGGTAGCCTACCACAATAGCGCTGAAACGTCCGATGAAATCACTGTACACTCTGGTTTGGAAGCGTACGATTTCTGCAACAGAAAATAAAAATGTCAAGCAGCAAATACAGTGACAATCACAGCACGTTTCCTTTCTGACAAGGTGTGAGTATGTACATAATAATACAATAGTTTCAAATATATTTCTGCTTTATTAATGACATTAGGTTTGATAATTATTGCCGCTTGTTATGGGGCATTAAAGGTATTCAATTAATGCTAAAAAAGTAATTTAACTTAGGATAATACATAATATAGATACGGTAGATTATATTAAGCACTAGGTCAAAGTACAAAAAAGCATATCTTTGCAGTGATATGCTTTATAATGACAAAAAAGAGTAAGTATAAATAAAAAAACTGCAGAAACAAACAAATAATCAGAAAATATGTTCATGAAATGAAACTGAACATATCACTACAACCACGGAAATTATTGAACAACGTAGATAACTTTAACGATCCACACTATGGCTAAATTTCTTTAACACCAAGGATAATCACCCTGGTCATGACAATCTTAAAGATGTTACTACTATATCTAGGTACTTCGAGCAATACACAGAGGATTGAGAGCAATGCCGTAAATAAAGTGAAAATAAATCAAACAACTATTTTGTTTAAAGATGAAAATTATGCAATATTTTGAGGTAGTAGTATGGTTTGATACAGTCCCAGGCCACGGTGTGGGCCCATAGGACTCCTTTTTTAAGGTACAATTCTATGTATAATTTTTCTAAGTTCAAGACATTTTTCAATCACTAGGTATATATTTTAATTTATTTTAACTTTTATATTATGTCGATCTATTACAATCATATTTATAGGCAATATTGTGAAATGAGCCGAGGCCGTAGCCATGTCAAAAACCACGGCTCATTAATCCGATTTTAACAAGACCAAAACAACAACTATTGCAGTATACATAAAAAGGCCAGACGTGCATAATATCGCTGTACTTTCAAGCGTTTCGTCAATATCTAAGGTCGACATCATCAGAGGGACAGTGGCACTGCGTAGGATAGCCTACGCCTAAGTTGATACGGTATATTAAAAGTCTAGTCAAGTTCCACTGATAATGTCGGCCGCAAATTTTGACGAAACGTTTGGAAGCACGCTTTCAGATTATACTACTGTATTGCTTTACATAATTAGCAATGTCGGTTGGAGAGGCAAAAGGAGATACCTATCGTAAATCAAACGCACAGGAACACAACCACATTTCCATGTTGAAATTATTAAATAAAATAAAAACACTAATGTTGACTCCAACGCTAATGTCATCCACCGCAAATGACGCGATGAGCTGAGCTGATGCCGCTGATGTTATGCAATTGACGGTGACCAATCAGAATCGCGGATACATAATTTGTTTGTAACAGGCACTCCAATTGGTGGATTGAAACGTCGAGAACATTCTAGAACGTTCCAGCGTCTTATTTTAAGTGAAAACATCGTAAATAAGGTGCTAAATTGGCTTCTAACGGTTTTCATTCATTTTTGCGTTATGGTTCATGGCGATTTTAATTCAGCATCGAGTTACTGAGACATGTACGCGTAATACATAATGAGTTCAACGATAATCACTGAGCACTAAGAGACATCACATTATTGTGTGTGATTTAGACGCCATTCCAATCCAGCGATACAGGCCAAATTTGGAGCTCTCATTAAGTTTTGAAGTTTAAAATGCCTTGCATTTGACTACAACATTATTGGCCCGTGTCGTTGAGTACTCATTACGATTTCGACACTTTTACACACCAGAACCCGTTCTTTACAGGGAGCTAGGACAATTCCTCGATGACAAGGGAGATGCCTACTAGCAAATACCATCATCAAATATGGTTTGACCATTACGGAAACCATTAATATATGAAAATACACGCTAAAACAACGGTCCCATGACGGCCTGACCACTGCCGTATAGTACTACAACCCTGCCACCAATATAGGGGTATCCCAGACAGTTATTGTTCTTAAAAAAAAAAAAAACATTACAATAATTAGTTAGCGGCGAGCCCGTGAACCGTAGACATCCATCGACTTATTTTACTTTATTAATTTAGGGATGGGTCTCGTCTAGATCCCCCTCCCCATTTTGACTCTAAATTTGTTAATATTCTGAATACTTATTCAATGGAAATGGAGAATTCAACCAAATTTCACGTGATTCAATCATGTGGGGTAACATTCGTCGGAGTTACCTACGGTAATAACCCGGGCATCGTTTATGAGATGAAAGTTATGTTACGCGAATTTATACACCAATATATGAAGGGTCTGAAAAATACATAGCGACAAAATATGAAGTTGAAATTGCTGAAATTTGATTCTTTTACTGTTTTCTGTTTTATTGACCCTTGGCTCACCGTTTAACATTTCATATTTAAGCAGAAAAAAATTGAAATAAAAGTTTGGCAATTTAAAATTGGCGGTATTTTATTGCCGCCATAACGAAAGCATTGAGTTGCATACTGTGAATCTACTTATACTAGGTGAAAGCCTCGTGACGCAGAACGTACCAGCATGATTCTGGGTGACTACCCTGTTACTCAGTGTATAAGATATCTGTGAAACGTGTAGAGATATAGCATACCCTGATTTCGGATTTTGTTCATTTATTACATTATTATTGCTTTGTGGATTATAATTTGTACATGATGATGGCCAGTAACCATTTTGGATGAATGTATACGATTAACCTCTTAAGTTGTTTCACTAAGTTGCGGGTAGCCCAATAAAGTTGTTGTAATCGGGTACTTGAGGTCATTGGAGGACATACTAGGATATTGACTAAAGGCGTTCCTGTCAAATCTTGAAATGTATCAATATATGATCCAATATATAATATATAATATGCCACGCCAGCATTCATGGTAAAATGTTACTTTCAGCATTGACCAGCCGTGCAATGCTGTTGGTGGAAGCCTAACTAATACCCAT